>JAYESA010000011.1:72833093-73433093 GCA_036927795.1 Iris macrosiphon | reverse complement strand
CCGCAGCCTCCCGTCGCCGCGCCTCCCGTCGTCGTCGCCGTCAAAACCAAAAAAGAAAATGAAAAAATAGAAGAACTGTCAAAATTTGACATATATGTTAATTTTTAGGACTGTCAAAATTTTGACAGTCCTACCAATTGAAAGTACTGTCAAAATTTTGACAGTCCTAAAAATTCAATATATATTTTTAGGACTGTCAAATTTTGACAGTCCTACCAATTGGAAGGACTGTCAAAATTTTGACAGTCCTAAAAATGTATGTTGAATTTTTATGACTATCAAAATTTTGACAGTCCTACAAATTAGTAGGACTGTCAAAATTTTGACAGTCCTTCCCATTGGTAGGACTGTCAAAATTTTGACAGTCATAAATTTTTTTTTCTGTTAATTTATTTTTTTAATTGTTGGGGAGGCCAATTTCAAAATATCCTTAAAATTTCTATCCTTAAAATTTGTTAAAATATTCTGTTATTTAAAATAGTAAATTTATTATTGGTACATAAAATATTTTGTAAAAAAAAAAAAATTTACCAAAAGTAAAATTTGGAGGTCGAAACATCGTTTTTTTGCGATTCTAAAAATTTGAAAAGTCCGTCAAACGGTGAAACGGTTTATCCCGAAGTACTTTTCCATACGGTCATTTTGGCTCAAACTGGAGCTTGTTTCGATCTCCCAGTCAAAAGTTATGATACTTTAAAATTTTACATTTTATATTTTTGTCTGTAATATGTACGTTTTACTTCGGATGAAAATTCTCTCTACACGAATTGTGTTACTCTCGTCGAAAACATACAAATAGACCTATTGTGTGACGAAAAACGATTTGAAAACAAATAGTTATGGCCGTTTGAAGTCTGATCGACGGCAGACGTAATATTCGTACGGTAGATTTTTTTTTTTTTTGGGTTCAATGATAACATATTTTATTTTGGATGTTAAACTAAATAAAAAAAATCAAAATCCAAAACTAACTAAATAGAAATAAACTTAAAAAAAAATCCTGACAATTAAAATGAGGACTGTCAAAATTTTGACAGTCCTCATTGTTTGTGGGACTGTCAAAATCCTGACAGTATTAGTTTTATATAAAATTTTCAGTGGGTTAAAATTAGGACTGTCAAAATTTGACAGTCCACATAGCTTGTGGAACTGTCAAAATTATGACAGTCCTAACAATTTGTAGGACTGTCAAAATTTTGACAGTCCCACAAGCTATGTGAACTGTCAAAATTTTGACAGTCCTGATTATAACAATTTGGGCTAGCCCCAAATGAGGACTGTCAAAATTTTGACAGTCCTTCCAAGTGGAAGGACTGTCAAAATTTTGACAGTCATGATTATAACAATTTGGGCTAGCCCCAAATGAGGACTGTCAAAATTTTGACAGTGCTCATTTCTTGTGGGACTGTCAAAATCCTGACAGTCCTAGTTTTATATAAAATTTTCAGTGGATTAAAATTAGGACTGTCAAAATTTTGACAGTCCACATAACTTATGGGACTGTCAAAATTATGACAGTCCTAACAATTTGTAGGACTGTCAAAATTTTGATAGTCCTTCCAAGTGGTAGGACTGTCAAAATTTTGACAGTCCTGATTATAACAATTTGGGCTAGCCCCAAATAACTTTGGGAAACTTGTAATTTTGGGAAATGGGACTGTCAAAATTTTGACATTCCTTCCAAGTGATAGGACTGTCAAAATTTTGACAGTCCTGATTATAACAGTGGACGAGCCCCGAGTAACTTTCATGATGGCAAACTTGTAATTTTTTCTAAATTTTTAATGGACTAGTCCCGAGTAAAATGTGTAGTGCCCTTATAATTATCCATTGTTCTGCCGCAAACACCTATTCAATGCTGAGTTTGACTCCACATGACTCAGCCCAACATTCACGATTTCCCATATGCTACTAATATCAGCAATAAGGAAAGAGACAGGCTAAAATTGCAAAATCATAACTAAATCGGAATTTTTCAAAAGAAGGAAGATTTTTTTACATAATTGCGAAAAAGGGAAAAAGTTTTGGATATTTGCGGTAAGGGGGACAACTCGTCAAGTTAGTTGGCGGGGTGGGGGTAGGAGAGAGAGACCGCCAACTCAGTTGGCGGGTGGGAGTTGGGACCGCCAACTGAGTTGGCGAGTGGGAGTTGGATATATATATATATATATATATATATATATATATATATATAATTTCTTTTTAAATCAATTAAATTTTGTAAATGGATACTAACAAATTATCTATTATAATATTACAAAAAATTTACATTGATAATATCAAAACAAAAATATTTATTAAAAGTTTTAAATATAAAATTTTAAATAATACCAAAAAATATCAAATAAATAGTATTATGGAATATTTTAGCAAATGTCCCTAAAAAAAATGTCAAAAGTAGTATATAACCTAGTAAAAAAAAAACTAGCAAATGTTCCAAAAATAAAAAAATCGGTTAAAAGAGTGCGGGCATATCTTAAATTTTTATCTATATATATTTGTATATATAAAATATCACTTTTATAGATTTATATAGATATATATACAATTATCTATATATATTTAAAATTTCACTAATTATGTAGATATATATAGATTTTTTTTGTTAGATAATTGTATATATTTAGAATCTATATTATCTGTATACAATTATCTAATATTATCTGTTAAACAAAAAAGTGAAATTATCTGTTATCTAAAATATATTATCTATATATATTAGATAATTGTATATTAGTGAAAATTATCTAATATATATTATCTATATTATCTGTTAAACAAAAAATATCTAACAATTATCTAACATATTTTTTGTTAGATAATTATATAGATATATACAAATATCTAACAAAAACATATGTTAATAAATATATATAGATATATATATAGATAAAAGTGAAATTCTAAAAACTATTTTTTCCAATTTTTTTTATTATCCGTATGTAAAATTATTTCTATTTAAATAACATAGATAATTGTATATATTTATATTTTATAGATTCAAAATAAAATACCCAAACAATTTTTAGAGAAATTAATAGATAACACTAGAAATATTTTAGCAAATGCCCCCAAATAAAATGTTAAAACTAGCATATAATCCCTCTTAAAAAAACTAGCAAATGCTCATATTATTTTTACAAATGAAGTAAAATTTTAAGATATGCTCGCACTCTTTTAACCGATTTTTTTTATTTTTGGAGCATTTGCTAGTTTTTTTTTTACTGGATATATACTACTTTTGACATTTTTTTGTAGGAATATTTGCTAAAATATCCCATAACACTATTTATTTGATATTTTTTGGTATTATTTAAATTTTTGGATTTAAAATTTTTAATAAATATTTTTATTTTGGTATTATCAATGTAAATTTTTTGTAATATTATAATAGATAATTTGTTATTATCCATTTACAAAATTTAATTGATTTAGAAAAAAATAATATATATATCCAACTCCCACTCGCCAACTCAGTTGGCGGTCCCAACTCCCACCCGCCAACTGAGTTGGCGGTCTCTCTCTCCCACCCCCACCCCGCCAACTAACTTGGCGAGTTGTTCCCCTCACTGCAAATATCCAAAACTTTTCCCCTTTTTCGCAATTATGCAAAAAAATCTTCCTTCTTTTGAAAAATTTCGTAACTAAATTCTTTACTTCACACCTACGAGGAGAGAGATATAATAGCTCAAGAAAGTCAAAGAAAGAAAGAAAGATGAATGGGACTTACTAAGGGAGAGGCGGCTCAAGGATCTGGTGGTTCGAGGCTGACGCCAGAACAGAGTTTCTCGTGATGTCGAAGTCAGCACCGATTGTTGGCAGAAGTCGACTCATGGAGGTGAAACTTCAATGAGACATTGAGTCAAAAACTTGATGTTCATAGTTGCACATAATTCAAATGAATCGATCTGGAAACGATCTTTATAATCGAAAATGAAGCAGCAGCAGTAAAATTCCAGGGGGAAGAGGACCGCACCAGTGAACTCGATTAGAATAGTGTCCGTTTCTCGGCGCGGCTTGTCAGAGTTTGAATCAGAACTCGTTCGCGACTGTCGAGATCGGCGTCGCGGCATGGTGGAGCTCCTCCTCGACAACGCCGTTCAGTTGTACAGATCGGTCACGCACGTGTGGCTAACCAACTGTATGTGCTGACCGGTCCGGCGAGATGGACTGCCGGAGTATCCGCCATTGCCAGAGCTTTGCCTCCGAGGAAGAAGGTTGGAGTTCACTACGAGGTAGAGAAATAGCTCGCCATGGCTACGAGCTAACGGGCTCGAAAGAAAAAAGAGTGGAAGAGGGCGGTGTTCGGCAGGGCTTCGCCGGTGGAGATGGTGGTGAAAATGACAAAGAGAGGGGTCCTATTAATATTCACCGGAGGCGGTGGTGTCAATCTCTCCTGAAGCTCCCAAAAGGGTCGGGAAGGTTCTTGAAGACTCGTCGGCGTCGGTTGATTTGGTGAAGACAAAACTTTCTCCCCAGAGAATGAAAAGAAGAAGGAGAACCAGGCATTGGCTTTGGTTCCGCTGAGGAACGGTTTGGGCTTGGGAAAATCGAATAGTTCGGGGGATAATTTAGAGGGTCGGGTCAATAAGTGATGGGCCGTTTTGTTTGGGTTAAGTAGAATAGTTTGACTCTAATGGTTTGGGTTTGACCGTTTTAAGGGTTGGGCTATCACTACTGATGGCTAGGCTGGTTGGACATAAATGGGCTGAGCTTTGTTGTGTGCTTGGTCATGGGTTTGGGGACTAAGTTCAAACCGACACTATAGTAACAAGGAATTCTATACTTACATATTGACTTACCATTTGCAAGTTTAATTGTGGGTTTCTCCAATTATGATTACTACTTATGAGGCAAGGTTATTAATTACAAGGTTATTCCTAAATATTAATTACACAAAATTGCTTGAGGAAAAATTGTGGAAAAATTTATTTAATGGAATTGGGAAAAAGATAAGTTACAAATCTTTCCTCCTTGAAATTTTTTGTCCTTGAAATTTGAAATTGCACGATAGAGATGATCAGAAGTAATACGTTTCATTGAGGAAATCAGATGATGATTATAAGAACATGAATACAAGAAGAAAAGGAATCTAAGGGTTTATTTCATAATACCAAGGGAAATTGCTACAAGGTCTACCAACCATTATTCTAAGGAACATACTCCTTAACTAGACTACTATTTACAACTCCATAGTATGTGGTACATAAAGTCTCCTATGTTACTCTCAAATCCTGAATCCATTGCTTCCATTCTGGTACTAATTTTTCTGCTCTTGGTTCTTTGTCCGGGGACAGTCTCTGACTGTATGCCCAAGTCATCCACAACTAAAGCACTGCTTCATCCTCCTCCTATAATCCTTTCGCTGATGTCATGACACCTTACAATAGGTTCAAGTAACCTGGTCCTGCTGATGGATGTGCTGGATAGGTGCTTGCTCTTGAAAGATGTGCTGCTTTGGAACATGATCCTGAAAAGTCTTGGGCTGACCATCGTGGCATTTTGTCAATTTATGATTAGGGTCCTTGCTAACATCTTGATCTCTCTTCAGACGAGTGCCTAGTTTGACCTCTATACCCTGAGGAATGGATAACATCTGTGCATAAGTCTGAGAGCCGCTAGCCACGACATGTACGCTAATTTTCGTTGCTAGCCCTTGACGGAATCTCCTATCTCGGTCCTCTGGATCGCGAACCATGTATTCGGCAAAGCGACTCAAATGACTAAACTCTGCTGCATACTCATATATAATATGAGTACCCTGCTCTTTATTCTGGAACTGTCTCTCCAGGGTCTCTTTAGCCACTGCAGAAAAAACTTTTATTTGAATAGTTCCTGAAACTTTTCCAAGTCAGTCCCGGAACAACAAGTTTAGGCTCGTTCCAGGACCAGGTCCTGGCTAGACCATGGAGATGCAGTCTTGCAGCTTTGATCTTCAAGTCCTCTGGAATCCTAGCGACACAAAGAAGTCTGATCTGCGGTTGATCATTTTACTCCATTGGTGGAATGACGTCGAAGAGAATGGGAAGGCTTTGGGGAACATAAGTATGCGACTCTATTGATATGCATTATTCCTTTGTCCTTTTTTTGCTGTGGTGTTAGTTGTGGTCACCTGTAGTTCTCCATCGTGTGTATGGGAAATTCCTACTATAAATAGCCTTTAGAAGGTCATGCATGCGCGTGCCTACGTGGCTCCCATTGGCTCATGTGATATGGCTGACATGTAGCAAGTCAAGATCTGGGGTTGATAATGCCATAATCTACGCAACACGTGTCATGTCCTGGTTATATAAAGATCTTCGATGTTCATAATCGTAAGATTTGATTTTGTGAGGCCCTTAAGAGAATATTTCTACCTAATAACTTCAGCGCATAGATGTAATATCGTATGGGAACACTGCCATATTGGAGCTCTAGCGAAAATAAGGCTGGCGCATGAGAGTGTTTGCTGTATGGGACCTTCATTTTGATGTCATGGACATTGTATGTTTCTTGAAGTAGTCGGCACATGATTATATTTTTGGCGCATGCCTGCTCATGGCGCATGGTTGTATCGGTACGCATGGCGCATGGATGCATATTTGGTGTATGGTTGTGCAGGGCACATGGCTACATATCTCTGGCTACATTGGGCTCATGGTGTAGATTTTTTTATGCATCTACAAGACCCTCTTCATATTTTTCAAACTTAACTTAATTTAAGTTTGGAACACTTTGAATAAAAGCATGGATGATGAAGGCGCATGAGTTCCTTAGCGCATCAACGTTTCTGCTGTAGTGAATATTTGGCGCATTGGTGAGGGCGCTGAGTTGTTCCCCTCGATCACAGCATGCCCTAGGGTTGACCCGCATTATCATTTTTCTGAGGTTTGGGTTCATTTATTAAATGTGCGGTTTATCCTACGGTCTTTGTGCCCAATTACTCAGGGGCTTTAATGGCCGTCTTCTCCTACAAATAAGAGCCTTTGATATAGAGAAAAAGAATCACTTCTCCTTTCTCAAGATCTTTGCCATGGTTAGGCTCGGGGAGTCCGGTTGAGCACTTTATCGATCCTCTGCCTCTGATGGTCGACCATTCCACTACGGTAGCCTCTTCGGAAGCCTCTTCGAAAGGTAAAGAGAAAACTCCTATCTTCACTTTCTTTGAACTCATAAACACCAACACATGGTCTATTTTGCATGGATGAAGAATTGCCAAGAACATGCGTAGAAAAACTCAACAGCTTAACGTGTATGGTCGTCACCGAAATGCTTCGACTGAAGATGCGCTGATGGCAGAATTGTTTACTTTGCACATGGATGACATTGTCTTAGGACGATCATCGAAAGTATGTGCTGGAAGGCTATACGCAACCACTCTGCATGGATGCAGTCGTCTCTCTTGGGGGGGCGTGTCTTGTAACATGCGCTATGACCGAGATGCGCATTTGTATCAGACACTTAATCTGTGTGCATGACATCCTTGTGCATGGGTAACTTGCTTCTGATTTACCGGTCTCTTCTATTACTTCCTTCATTACAAGTGTTCTGATTAATGAGTGTTCTTGTCATGCAAGAGTCGTATTGGATCACCTTGGTCTTGATGGAGCATGGAAGGATATCATAAGTTATGTTGTTCATGATGAACGAACGTATTATCCGAAAGATTGTTCACGGTCTTCCAACATAGCTTACGTAGCTATTCCTCGTATATGGGCGCCATGGATACTGGGTTGGGATTAACATCCCAAATGGGATTTCTATGCTCATCCTTTCACACGGCATAATTAGGTCTGTAAGCTCAACTCTGTGTTGCAAGCTCCCTTGCTATCCATCGATATTGATTCTTTTTCATGTATTGTTGCTTGCACTGAGGAGTTTGCGAATGCGTTGAGCTGCCGGCTTTGCACGTGTTGGTACCAGAAATAGCACGGAGGCATCTCCTTCTTTTCCAATGTACTCATGATCTCGAATATCAATAAAAATCCAAAATTTAATTGACTCGCATCGTATGTACTCATGATCTTGAATATCAATAAATTTTTTCTTTTTCTTTTAAATTTTTTCTATTGCTGTGTGTATCATGGTTACGAATATTATACCAAAGGTATAATGAACGTAGTATAGTATCATAACTTGCGATTAATAGACCCTATCAGAGGTAATATGAACATGATATGTTAGAGTAGTCTTATTAGAAAATCTTGAAGGAGATACCATCTGTAATTGTTGGGGCTTTTCGGTGTAAACTGGTAAGAAGAAAGTTTTGCTTGTAGCTGAGTATGATCATGGTGAGGTATTTTGTAGAGATAAAAAGAAACAAGTCAGAGGTAGTATGGAGATATGATTGTTTCTTTTACTAGGGAGGATGAACAACTCATAGTTCAGAGGTGATGTGGACGTGAACTACTTGCCTTGGAGAATTTTTGAGGACCTATTATCCATTGCGTATTTGGGACTCCCGAGTACGAATAAAATATTTTTACCGCATAAAGCGGAGGCATGCCGGATTATATGCCGAGAAAAGAATGCAGTACATACAATTTTCTCTTTCTTCTTTTCTTTTCTTTTCTTTTTCTTTTTCTTTTTGTATGCCTAACTTAGGCATAGTATTTTTTTAGGAACTTGCCGTTGATTGCCATCATTAGCAGTTCATTATTAGGCTTAAATAGCCTGTATGCGCCATTGGAGTAGACGGTCTCCGCTACAAAGGGGCCCTCCTACTTGGCTTGGAACTTTTCAACCGACCTATGGGTCATGACCATCGGACTTCTCACTGTTATGACGAGGTCGTTTATCTGAAATATTATTTCCTTAAATTTTTTGTTGAAGGCTCTAAAAAGTTTTGCTTGATATAGCTCAATACACTATTGAGCTAAGTGGCATTTTTCGCCAAGTGCCTTCAACTCTTGTAGACGTCGACGATGGTTGTCCTCGACGGTTAGCTGGTTGGCGAGAGCTACCCGAAGAGATAGAATTTGGGTTTCCAGAGGAAGCACGACTTTGCTTCTGTCGACCAAAGAGAATTGTATGCTGCTAGTTGGAGTTCAGATCATATTGTACGATAGGCCCATAAACATTCGCCAAGCTTCTGGTTCCAGTTGTGCTTGTTGGATAAAACAAACCTTTTAAGTAGCTTGATTATCATTTTGTTGAACGCTTCTGTCGATACGTTTGCTGCTGGGTTGTAGGAAGTTGAAGCTACATTTTGGATTTAGTTTTTTCGCAAAACCGGAAGAAAGCGTGACTCACAAATTGCCGACCATTGTCATGAATGATCCTGTGAGCCAAGACAAAGCGGTAGATGAAGTAATGTTTTTGTAGGATCAATAGGGCAACTCTAGAGGTATGGTGAATAGAGTGTGAGTGTGCGTAGCAGAATATAATCACTAATTCAAATTTTAACTCTAAGGCCATTATAAACAACAGTAATAAGTAATAATCAGAGTGTAAGTAAAGTTTAGAAGAGCAAACTCAAAAATCGAAAATTTTATCCTAATTTTTCTCATGGAGGACTAGTCCAGGCCTGAGAACTCTTGCTCGGTGTTAATCCACTATTTGTGAAATTGGGTACACATGCGCCTTTGATCCGAAGAGATCGCCAACTTCTTACAACATAAACTTTGATCCAAAGGACTCGTGACTTCTTACAACCACAAGCTTTTGATATGAAGAGCTTGCTGACTTCAGACTAGTTTGGAAGACGAACTTGTAAACAAAGCTTTACAACTCGATCAGACTTCTAAATTGGAACTACGTTGGCACTAGAAGGCTGAGAGTTGATCTTGGGAATATGAAGGTTTATAGCTCAGGAATAAAGTAGAAAAGTAATTTTTTTTATTGAATGACTTAATCGTAATGGTATGTAATTCCACTCTATTTATAGGATTTTTTCTGAACCAAGTTCGGGCATAGTTCAGATGCCCAACATTCAAAAATTCAAACGTTATAGCCTGGTCATCCGAAAGAGGAGGCTGACTCAATTTTCTGGTTTGACCCTGACCGAGTTTGGTCCGAGTTTGGTCCGAACTCTGTTGGTCAGTTTCCAGTAAGTTGGTTGAGCTTTCAGGCAAGTTTTAGTGGACTAGGTTTTGGTTTAAACTGGATTTTGAGCTTTCTAGTGCCAACTTGACCCAATGCATATTTGTCCTATAAGTAAAATATAAAATACATAATAAATTTAACCAAGAGTAGTTGATGATGTCAATCTTCGACATTTGAAAACGCTATTTCTTTGACGGCAGCCGTCAGCGGATCCCCCGAGTACGAGGCTCCGGAGATATTGTAGGCAGTTCAGAGAAATCTTCTGGATTGACGTCGTCTTTGGCTCATCATTATTTCTTCGTTGCATATGTCCATTGCTTTTCTGTAAATACATGTTAGACGAACAAAGCAATATATAGAAGCAAATATATATGATAATATTGAAGATCATATATGGTCAATGCTAAGTTTAAGTAGAAGTTACAAGTTATTGTAGTGATTGTCTGATTATCATAATACTAAACTTAATCGATTAGTCATATTCAAAATACAACTTGCCCATTCGACTAACAGTTTTATGAAACTAATCACGTTGGATGTTTTTTACTTCTGCGAGCCGAACGACTTTCGCCTATTTAGAGAAGTAATTCGTGATAGCCATGATGAACATGTGCCCCTTAAATGAAGGTGGACTGATCGGTCCGATAATATCCATACCCTATGCTTCAAACGGTCAGGATGCAACGTGGAGCAAAGGAAGCGGGGGACGAGGTCCTCTATCTACCCGATTTTTCTATTGAGTGAGATCTTAGAGCACCAGCTAAAGGAGTAGGAGCAGTAGCTGGGGAACCACCATAACCATGCTCCTACTACTTCTGCAGCTGGGTTCTATAAATAGTCGGATGTAAAAACTCTGAGGGTTGGTGGATGAAGTCGGCATAAATTTGACATATCTTACACTTTCTTGCATATTCTACGGCATCTGCTACCATCGTTGGCCAATACCCATACGTCAGAGACGGTCCTGTAACTTAGAAACGGGTTGGTGTGCACCGCAAACACCGTTATGAGCTTCACAAAGTGCTTATTTAGCTTCTGCATCTGATAGGCATCGTAGTAGGATCCCATCGTATGAACGACAGTACAATATTTTAGTGGCTGTTTCATAGTAGAACCGGGGGAGCGTCTTCTGACGGAAGTGACCTCTTTCGGGTCATCTGGAAGGATTCTGTAGATGACATAGTCTATAAATAGGAGCCTCCAATCTTTGACTTTGATATCTGTTTTCGCAGAGTGGCTTACACACAAGTATAAGTTGTTGTTCGGGATAACCAGTTCTTGCCCGACCACTATGACCAATTGATGGGTCTTAATTGGAACTGCCAAGGAAGCTGCGAGATCGGCAAGAGCATCAGCCTCGATATTTTGTAGTCGTGGTACATGTTCTATGAAGAACCCTATAAAAGTAGAAATTATGTCCACTGTTGCTTGATCGTACGGGAGTAAGTCCTCATGTCGGACTTCATACTCGCCCTGGACCTAACTAACTATCAATTTGGAATCACCATAGAATTCTAGGTAGTCTACTTCCAACTGTTTAGCCAGTTGGAGCCCAACAATAATGGTATTGTATTCTACCACATTGTTGGAACATGGCTCTATGAGTGAGTAAGCATGATTGATGACCAAGTTATCGGGAGAAATCAATACTACCCATACTCCAACGATGGTATTGCCTTTGGGCATGTTCTTGAAGCACCATTGAAGAACATTCGCCATACGGCCTCTCTTGTCGTCGTGTTCGATTCTAACACCTCATCTGGAATCTCATCATAAAGCTTCGAGGTTTCTGGCATTGGATGAGCTGCCAGAAAGTTAGTCAATGCTTGGCCCTTGATAGCCTTCTGGGGGACAAATACCATGTCATAGGGTGACACTGGTATTTCCTATGTAGCTAAATGAGAGTTAAGTACCAGGTTTAGTCATGAGGACACTAAGGGGGGTTAATTCTTGAAATCACATGGATTATTTGCCTGGTAAACTAATGGCGGGTCTTTTGAACAACGAAGAGCAGGGTGAGGCTCATTCTCGACAGGGTTGTATCTGGGTTCTGTGCCGATCATCATTCTACTAAGATAGTAGATGGCATATTCATGATATGCGCCACTCTTCTGGGCATATAAGGCACCAATAGAGTAATTAATTGCTCGTACGTATAGTAGGAAGGGTTTTCCCATGATTGGAGCCACCAAAACTGGGGGCTTTGTGAGGTAGTTCTTGATGTTGTCGAAGGCGCATTGACATTCTTCGGTCCAAACAAAGAAGACTCCCTTCTTCATCAACTGAGTGAATGGTTGACATCGCCCAGAGAGGTTCGATATGAATCGCCTGATATAGGCTAACCTTCCTTGCAAACCGTGAAGCTCTCGAAGGTTTTTTGGAGGGTGCATATCAAGGATAGCCTTGGTCTTCTCAGATTCAATGTGAATACCCTTCGAAGTTATGATGAAGCCCAAGAACTTGCCACTGGAGACTCCCAGAAAAGATTTGGTTGGGTTCATCTTGAGTTAATATGCTCGCATTAGGTAGAATATAGTCCTTAGATCATGGAGATGGTCTTTCTAGAGAAGGATCTTGAAAACAATGTCATCAATATAATATTCGACTGTCTTACGAAGGTGTTCGTTGAAGATGGTGCTCATAGCTCGCTGGTATGTCGCACATCTTCCTAGAGATTTATGACATCTGTTAGATCTATCCACACCAACAATGGTGAAGTCCAGTCCACAAATATGCCACCCCTATTTAATGGTACTAATTACACGTACTAGAAGACACCTATGAGCTTTTATCTCAAGTCACTTAATTTTGACCTTTGGACTGTTATAGTAGATGGATATAAAAACTACCTAGAATAGTCATAGATGGTAACCTTATAGATAAGCCCTATGACAAATACACGGATAATGAAAAGAAGTAAGCTAGTGTTGATGCTAAAGCTATTAATGCTCTATTTTGTGCTGTAGATAGAACTGAATTTAACAAGGTCTTCTTGAGGTCACTCATGAAGGAACCTCACAGGTGAAGGAATAAAAAGTAAGTCGACTGACAAAAGAATATGAAGCATTCAAGATGAAGCAGAATGAGACGATCACTAAAATTTTACAAGATTCCTCGACATCATCAAACCTCTATCATCTCTTAGCAAGGAGTACAACAATCACGAGAAGATTCACAAGGTGCTTAGAGGACTCACCAAGAGCTGGAATCCCAAGGCCACTACAATAATATGAGGGAATAATCTTACCACGATGACCCTCAAGACGCTCATGTGCAAACTGATGACTCATGAGTATGATCTCAAAGAATTCGAAGATCCCACGTCAAAAGAAAAGATGATTGCATTCAAGGCACAACATAAGAAAGTCTCAAACTGTGACTCTGAGGACGATGAATCTCAAGATGAAGAAGTTGGCCCGAATCACCAGGAACTTTCAAAAATTTCTAAAGAATGAGAGATCAAAAAAGGAGTACAATGACAACAGTGATGAGGAACATGTATGCTACAATTGTAAGAAGATATGGCACATAAAGAGAAACTTCCCAAAAATAAAAAAAAAGAATCGCCAAGATTGCTCATCCAGAAGGACATCATAAAGGAAATACATGAATACCAGAATCTGGCATAAAAGCGAAGCTAGTAAATCTGAGAAAGAAGAAAAGCCTCGAGACATGGCAAACCTTTGCTTCATGGCACTTACTGATCAGGTAACAAATAAAAATTTCTATGTTGAATTTACTTTTGATGATCTAGGAAATGATTTCAGTGATTTACTTGAGGAATTTATAAAGCTTAAAAATAATACAAGCATGCTAGAAAAGTTGTTCAAGGCTATTAGACTGAAGTAGAAAGACTCACCTCTTTGCTAAGTGAAGTAAATAATACTTCTACTTGTAAAGATTTAGATGAGATATCCAAACTTAAGCTTAGTCTTCATGAGGCACTTGACAGCCTTGACAAGAGCTCTTAAGAAAATGCTAAAATTAAAGAGGAACTCGAATTAGAATTTTTTTTTTCTATTGACGCTCATAGAATAGATGATTTGACTGCTAAATATGATAAAGTTTACGCTACCTCTAAAAGATTAGAGATTAGATTGGGTATACAGGTTGAACAACCCACTACCCAACCTAACATGAGTCACATAGTTAAATAAGTAAACACGCACAATAGGACATCCACAAGTAAACCTAATGCTTCATACAATCATGCATGCAACATATTACACTATCATGCATGAAGAATATAACATACAACTGCACACAATTATGATTACTACTATAGATATCCACGTAAAACACAAAAAAACTGATTCACATACTCATATCTATCATACTGCACTAAGCACCAATAATACTGCTATATGTCATTATTGTGGTAAGAAATAACATATATCTAGATTTTGTAGAACTAAAAAATTAGTAGATGTGGATGTTTATGCATGGGTGCCAAAGACTAACACAACTGGACCCTCAAGGAAATAGATACCAAGGGTTACATCTACAACTCATTTTGTAGGTGGAACCACTCCTTTTATGCTAGAAGCAAGTAGATTCTCGATAGTGGTTACTCACGACATATGACTGGTGATACTAACATATTTGTAATACTATCGATGAAGAAAGAAGGATACGTGTCCTTCGGTAATAACCTCAAAGGATATATCATTGGTAATTGTAATGTAGGTATTCCTCCCTATTCTCTTATTAAAAATGTTTATCTAGTAACATAATTAAAACAAAACCTACTCAGCATCAGTCATCTAGCTGACCATGGTTATGGTATTAAATTCGTAAAAGATAAATACTCTATTTATGAAAGATCTACATGTAATATTATTTTTAATGCTATTAGGGAATATAACATATATATTCTATCTTTCAAAGGATACTAACAATACAGACAGATATCTATACGCCAATAAAGATGACAATTTGTTACTTTTTGCATATATGATTATTGATGATTTTTATAGATATACATGGGTTTACTTTCTTGCAAACAAAAATCTAGCATTTTCTGAATTTGTTACTTTTTGCAAAAAAGTTAAAAACAAAAAAGATTTCATGATTAATCGGATCAGAAGTGAACATGGAGACGAATTCAAAAATGGTGATTTCAAAAGACTTTACAAGGAAAATAATTTTTTTCATGAATTCTCTTGTCTTAGAACTCCCCAACAAAATGGTGTTGTGGATCGGAAGAACAGAAATCTCGACGATATGGCGAGTCATCTTAAATTAGTATAATCTTCCGAATTTTTTTTTGGGCTGAAGCTGTAAATACAGCCTGCCATGTTTTGAATAGGGTGCTAATTCGACCTATATCGAAGAAAACCTCCTATGAGCTTTGGTCTAATAGAATTCCCAATATTAGCTATTTTAAAGTTTTTGACTACAAATATTTAATTCTTAATACTGAAGATAACATAAAAAAGTTTGACTCCAAGGACGATAAATGTATCTTTTTAGGTTATGTCGCCAAAAGTAAGGGATATCGAGTATTCAACAAGAAATCGATAACTGTTGAAGAATCAATAAATGTTACATTTGATGAACTCAATAATCAAGCACCAAACGACAGCGACAACGAAGATGTAAGACCTATATCCAACAAGGCCCTTGAAGATACGACCGATACAAGCTATCTAGAAAGTCTGCCAAAGAGATTGAGATTCTCTACAGATCATCCAGAAGACTTGGTAATAGGTGATGTATCAAAAGGTATAAGTATACGTTATTCAAATAAAGATATCATTGTAAATGTTGCTTTTATTTCTCAAATAGAACCTACAAATGTAAGAGAAGTATTTACTGATGAATTTTTGATTTCTACTATGCAAGAGAAACTCAACCAGTTTGAACGTAATTTGTTCCCAGACCTAATAATTATCCGACCATTGGTACTAAATGGATTTTTTAAAATAAATTAAATAAGTATGGTTCAGTCACACGCAACAAAGCACGTCTCGTAGCTCAAGGTTACAACCAAGAGGAAGGTATTGACTACGATGAGACTTATGCTTCAGTTGCTAGATAGAATCTACAATACTCTGTGCTTTTGCAAGTTTTCATGATGTCAAACTTTTTCAAATGGACGTTAAAAGTGATTTTCTAATTGGTTTTTATAAAAGAAGAAGTTTTGTCAAACAAATCGTGACTTTGAAGATTTCAAATATCCTAACAATGTGTTCAAGCTACGAAATGCTCTATACGAACTCAAACAAGCCCCACGAGCTTGGTATGAGCACCTTAGTTCCTTTGTACTTGAAAATGGTTTCTCAAAAGGAAAAGTTGATACTACCCTGTTTATAAAATCTACTGATAATTCAATGCTTTTAGTATAAATTTACGTAGATGACATCATATTTGGATCTATTAATGAGTTGCTATGTAATGAGATTGTAAAGCGTATTTAGAGTAAATTTAAAATGAGCATGATGAAAGAACTAACATTCTTTCTAGGATTACAAATCAAGCAAGATTCACAAGAAACATTAATTAATCAAGCAATGGGTTTCACTATTTGTCATTAACTGTTGGTTCTTGTTCTTATTGTTATTCTATATATATTTTACTCTCTTATTTTTTTGTCATACATCATATCTCATTAATTTTGGAGGAGCATACCATTTCAATCAAATGACAACGGGGAAGAAGAATATCATGATACTGTATTAGAAAAAGAATAACAAGATATTTGGAAAGAAGATGATACTTGACTCAGACTCAGATGTTGACTTCAGTATATCAAATTGCTCCATAAATTATGAGGGAGCCTTGTACACTCAAGGACTTACAATATCATTCATAGTTTATCAATTATCAAAATAGGAAAGATTATTGGCCCATCCGATCTCAGTCAACTTGATTTTGATAGTTAACTAAACCATGTATCGATATGTCACAATCTGAAGACTTAATACTGCTACTACAAATGCTGATTGTACTGCATCATTGAAATATAATCTTTTATTTTATCTGAGTCTAGGACTCATGTACAACGAGTCACACTGGCATAACCCAAAGTCCACTCAAATAAACCCTTGAACCTAACCACCAAATTAGCCTACATTCAAACACAAATCTTACTAGAATAGGCAACCTAAATTGGGCTAAATTCGTGCCGAACTCAGACCAAACTAGGACCAAACTTGGTCACCTATTTAGTATAAAATCAACCCAGTTATTAAACCCATGATTTCTTGGCCCAATGTTCAAAAATTTGAATTAAATTCTACCTAAACTCTGGCCGAATTCAGTTTGCTAAAACCCTATAAATTGGATTAAAATTCCCATATTTGAAATCATCCAATCATTTATACTTTCAATCCTCTAGTAAAGAAATACTACTGAGCCTCAGCTTTTCCATCTCCAAGAGCAACTTCCTAGCCTTCTAAGTGCCAAGTGCGATCTCGGTCTAGAAGTTTACAAAAGTTGTAAAGAGCTTGGCTCAATCAGTTTTCTCTCTCCCTCTCTCTCTCTCTCTCTCTCTTGCTATGAAGTTGCGAGACTTCAGATCAAAGCTTGTGATTCACTATTAATTATTATAGTAGATACAACTCCGAACAAGAGTTCTCGGGACTGGACTAGTCCTCTCAGAGGAAAATCAGTATACATCACGATGTTTGCGTTTGCTTTCTCTTACTTTTACTACTTTAGATTACTGTCTTGGATATACACTGTTAGCTTCCTTCACTCTGTTTAATTTTTAATTGGGTAGATTATTCTACTGCACTATATTCACCCCCTCTAGAGTTGTCTTACGGTCCTTCATAATACGGTCCTTCATAATCCTTCAGGTTACAAAGACAGCATAATAATGCTTACCTTCCCTGAGAACAGCGACACTCAGGTATCAGAAAGTGAAGCTTTTACAGTTCCATCCATCTCTTCCCATGTAATATCCGTATACATGGCAGAAGATGATCAGACCTCTAGTGATCAACAATATCTTGAAGCACTGGAAGTCATGATGCATGCCATGAGTGCCTCGATGCAAACTCTAACACAAACTGTATTAGACATCAGGGCAAGTATAGTCCCACAACTACCTAGGATTTTGGAGCAAGCTAGCCCAGAACCAGAAAACAATGGAGAGTCAAGGATGATCATTCCTGCTTCTACCATGGGAACCAATCACACCTTACGGCAGTCATTCGCTCCCCTATCATCCAACGAGTCTCAAGACATAATTCGTGAAGTCAGGGAACTGTGAGCTCGCTTTGATTCGATGAGCAACCAAGATACGCTTCAGAAACTCAGGATACGACAACCTTATATTTCTGAGTGAAAAAATATGGTGTACCCTCCCAAGTACAAGATGCACACGATGATCCTGTTCAACGAAAAAATATCTTCTCATCAGTACATGAATTACTTTGATTCAACAACATGACATCTACCTCATGACGATGCCTTCCTTACCAAAATCTTTTTTGAAACTCTGACCGGAATAGCCTACGACTGGTTTTGTGGTTTCTCGAACAACTATATTTCATTGTTCAAAGATACTCGATGCCTCTTCATCGCTCAATTCTATAACGGTAGAATAAACATGACTATGAGCTCCCTCATGGACATAGATCAAAGGGAAAATAAACATGTTCGAGAGTATACAGAACAGTTAAGGCTGGCGGTAATAAAATTGCTCCTAGAATTCCCTAATAATTATTTAATGGATACTTGTAGAAAGAATCTGTTACCTGTAGTGAAGATGTGAATAACTTCCGGACTGGACAACATTTATCATTAGCGCAGACGCCGTAGAGAAAAATGTAAAAGATGTCCGTCTTTTGGGACTGCAGCTCCCTACCAGCGATAACAGAGGCAAGCGTCCCTTCAACAATAACGACAGCACCAATGGCCATGACAATAAAGGGAAGAAAGCCCTTACTATCAACGTATCTGAAAGCCCAGCCATGTTCTCCCAGAGGCCAGCGGAAGCACCCAAGCCGAAGAAAACTTACTCCTTTGACGATGATGATGTCCTTGAGATTTTCCATGTACTGATGAAAGGCAACAAACTACAACTACTCGATATTAGACAGTCGAAAGAGGCAAATAAGATGGACGACCCTAAATACAACCACTTCCACCGGTACATCCATTATCCAACACGAAACTGCTATATGTTGATGAGGCACATCCAACGGCTGTTCGACTCTAAAGCTCTCATTCTAGACTTTGAGGACAAGACAACCACTGCCAACATGGTCTTCCTCCAATTTGATAACTTCTCAGCGATAGAAGCCCAAGACAGAGTTGTCACAATACCTAGGACAATAATGGAGGTCGTTAACCTTCCTTCAGCTTGAGCAGTCCGGCTGATACCACTCACTACTGTCACGACCCGATTCCGTAGAATCGTTTGAGGCGTCCCCCGAATCATGACCGCCGTGCGGGCCTGGGGTTGCGCCCGCACAAGGCTTTAATGATTTGCATAGCAAGCACATATTCAGAGTACGCAGATAAATTGAAACACAGATTTGAAACATGGAAAAGTTTTCTATATTGATAATGAACATCTATTACAAATTCCTGAACGAGTCAGCTAGATTGCCACACGGGCTTACAAAAGTGTTGACTCAAAATGAGATAGCAGTCCTGTACATTACATCCCTTTATAAACTTCAATATGGTAAAGACCTCCAGGCTGGAGGACGGCTTTGCCACGAAGCTGCATTTGTGTATGAAGAGTTGCAAGCTTCAGTCTTTAAAATGCTTCAAGGGGCGCGGTGAAGATGCGCCAACAGCTGGACTGGATCGGGAAGATGACTTCGGCTCCTCGCTCGGTTCGCCTTAGTGCGGAGAACCTGTTTCAACGAGGGTCAGCATGTCAAAACATACTGATGAAGGCGAGCTAACCGAACTATACCAATCAACACGTTATTTTAATGAAGCATGCATATTGTGGGTTTCTATCTTGCCTTAGTTCATTTACAAGCAACAGTATATATATATGTATGATACTGAAATGAACTTGCCACCGTTCGGTAGATTTTACCTGCCCGTCTGAATCACCTGCACAATACTTACCATGCCTTCCCTGCCACGAAGACACAAGTTAGTTGCAACAGGTTTAAATATACAGAGGATCACTGGTATTATACCACGAAGGACGATTTATAGTCTCAGGACGGAAGGGTGTGCAACGCGGGTGGCGAGCCCCCGCTGCACGCCACATTCCGACGATTCAGACGACTATACAGACGTTCCGTCCAGATCGGATCGGTCCTAGTGCCCTGGCGACCATCCGCAGGAACCAGAAACCTTGTGCACAAGTTGTTCGTGATCGAACGATGTTAACAGATTTTACAGATCATGCAGTTGAGGCAACACGAGTACAAGACAAGCAGAATTTCATGATTTATTTTGCAGAGCCTCACTGAACAATTAAGCGCATACAATATGTTCTATACTTAGCAGAATTTATAGAATATTTATAACGAACTAGCATGTAGTATGATAACCGTTCATAAGTTTAGTTGACAAGCAATATTTCCAAGTCTATTCCCTTTTTATCTTGATCTCTTTTATTATTACTTGGTATCGTTTGATCAGGGCAAAGAAGAATGCAAGATTTTAGGGTGTGAAGCTTGGAAACAGGGCTAGCTAATCGGGTTGGTAGCCACTCACTTAGATTGTTGGAAGAGAGAAGGAAAGAGGTGCTTCACGACTCCGCTCGCAAGCCGCCTACTGCTCGTTCACCTGCATCACGAACAGTTCGATCAATACTCCTTCCTCTCTTTCCAATCTCGGAATTGAAGTGCAGTTCAAAGAATGAAAACAATAAAATCCATCGAAACCGTTCAAGGAAAACAAGCAAATCCAAAAACTAACTCAAAGTACGAAAGCAACAAGCGACATCGAAATCCGAGGCAATAAAAGATAGCAGCGGAGAGGTCCCTCCTGACTCTGCCGCTAAGCCGATCCTTGGGGCGCGGTCCACTGAATATGGAAATCGATTCCGAAGAACAAATCCATAACTAGGATGAGTTCTTGTTTCAATCTATCCCGATCGAACGATACCGTCTTGTGTTTCTTAGCCGCGCTCCCCGCACCGGGGGAACGGGGCGCTACAACTACTTCGCGAGGCAAAGTCATATGGGCTGTAGCATCCACTTTCCAATTAAATAATAATGATTGTAATAAATAATAAGATAATACTAGTTCCTAAGGCTTATAAATTATTATTTTAGGGTTTAGAATCATAAATTAGGACAATTAGTTTTTTTTGGAAATTTGTTGTAGTCATTAATAATTTAAATCTAATTTTTAGGACTTCTATAAATTTTTGTAGGAAGCTTAGATCTCAAATTTGACCAAAACCATTTTTCTAGTATATAATATCCTATTTAAAATTTTCTAGAATTTTTTGATAATTTTTTGGATATTTTTAATATTTATTTCGCGTTATTTTAATTAAAATAATTAATTAAATAAGTTTTTATAAATAAAAAACTAAAAAGAAATAAACCAACCCAGTCAACAGCGCTGAGGGCCTACGTGTTAGCCGCCACAGACGGATGGGAGGGCCAGCCTGTCAGTGACTCACCCGCGCGGGTGCGGGAGCAGCTTGTGTCACTACCACATTCCTAGATTAGGGTATTATTGTAAATTGTCATATTTAATTTATTGTATAAATAAATATGTATGATAAGTTTATTAAATAAATTGTAGGATTTTCTTAATGCATAGGTTTATGGGCTTGACCTAAAGACCCATTAGATTTGACCTTGTGACCAAACCCTAATTATTATTTTTAGTTTTTAGTTAAACCCTAAATGAATGACTAAAACCCCTTATTAATTTAAGTTCTTCATGACAAATCATGAAGGGAAATTAAGACACTTGGCATTAGAAGCCCTAACCCTAACCCTAGTCCTATTTAATGAGAGGGAGCCTCCCTCAAGCTTCTTCATTCATGAAGAAAAATCCTAAACCTAGCCTCCACTTAGAAAACCATTCCCTTCCTCAAATTTTAGAAATTTGTAGCCCTAGAAACCCATTTCCTTCTCCATCAAGAGAGATATAGGAGCTTGTACCAAGGAGGCTTGAAGAAAGATGAGCTACATTGGGAAACCATCTCCCAATAGGTAAGGATCCGAATTAAACCTCATTTAATTCTATTTTTAAAATATTATTGGCCATTAGGAGCCCACCATTTGAATTAGGAATGGCTCTTTTGGTTTTCCATGGAGTCCTAGTTGATTCTAGAGTTTTGGTATTCCAATGATGGTTTTTCCCTAAATTCCTGAGCCCTAATTATGGGGATATGTATTTACACCTGATTACATCACATACATATAGATTTGAATCTCGATTTTAGGGTTTTGGTTTGGGTATTCATGAGTTTTCATGAGGAATCCGATTTCAGCCCCTAGGTGTTTGTCGAAATGCTCCATGGGGGAAATACCTAATTTTAACCTAGTTTCTTATGAACCTTGATATGCATATATATATATATATGAATGTGTAGATATATACATACGTTTATGTGTTATTGTATATGTATATCGAGGGGGATTTCTACATTGTGCAGTCGTATTTGCTACCGACTGTGCAGTGGTGTATCACTAGCTGTCGAGTTCTGTGCATTATGTACTGGGTTTTGGTGTAATCAGTGTATGTGGAGGTGAGTTACTTATGATTTGAACTGTGCATTTGGGTGTGTGTGAGTGCCCCAGTGTAGGTTTTGTGGTGACAGTGCATGTGGGAGTTTTGGTGAAGGCACACGAGCTGTGCAGGTCGGGTCCAATGTGTTGGGTTCAGTACACCAATACGTGCACTGATACTCAGTGTGTATCAGTGAAGTGTCGAGTGAATAGTGCCTTGGGTTTTGAGATATGGATTTGTGAGTATTGGTATTGTATTGAGCAAGGGGTAAGAGGGAAACAATGGTATCAGTGGAGTGGTGTATCTGCATTGTGATGGGAAGTCGGGTCTGTTAGCATCATGCTGTGGGTTTGAGTTCCCAGTGTATGAATCGTGCATTCAGTCCAGTTGTGTTGTGCCTGTGGTGTGTGCAGTAGGGTGATATTGTGCATCAGTTTCATTCCAGGTCAGTGGTGTGTATGTTAATGTGTGTTCTGTATCAGTGAGCTCCAGTTCACTGTATCAGTCGGGTTTTACAAGTGTATGTGAACTGTGTAGTAATTTCTTCGTATATGTAAAACTGTGAACTGTGTGGTGATTTCTCATATATGCCTGTGTTAAGTATAAGTCTCAGTGAGGGGTTGAGTGCCTGTCAAGGAATATCTCAGTATTTTGGGGGAATAGGTAGTAGGTTTTGCTAGAGTGTTAGTGCCAGTAGTCACATATTGTCTCAGAGATTAGGCCATTGCCTGTGTAAGTTTGAACCAGTTTATATCCTGTCAGTAGCTATATCCTTGTCTCAGAGATTAGGCTATGCATGCTGCCAGTAGCCATATGCTTGTCTCAGAGATTAGGCTATGTATCCTGTTAGTAGCTATACGCTTGTCTCAGAGATTAGGCTATGTATCCTGTCAGTAGCTATATGCTTGTCTCAGAGATTAGGCTATGCATGCTGCCAGTAGCCATATGCTTGTCTCAGAGATTAGGCTATGCATGTTGCCAGTAGCCATATGCTTGTCTCAGAGATTAGGCTATGCATATGTAAGAGAGAACAAGTTCAGATGTGGATTTTTGCCTGTGTAAGTATGAACAAGTCCATACTACCCGTGGATTCTGCCAGTAGCCATATAGTTGTCTCAAAGATTAAGCCATATGTGAAGTCTGAACAACTTCAGACTGTGACACTGTGAAGGGTTTATTAGATCAGTACCTTGGCTACTTGGAAAAGGGGTTTCACAGTGGAAAGGGGTTCACAGTGTATCAGTTCTTTCAACTGAGCTTGGAACCTTGGCTACCATTGAACTCTGATACTGCCTTATGCCTTATGAGTCCTATGACTTATCAGTTATCATTTAGTGAGTTTAGTGTGTGAGTGCTATATCAGTATCTAGTGTGTGGTAGGAGGACTGATACCGGGGGGGGGGGGGGGGGGGGGGTCTTAGGGAATTGTTTTGGATATTGGTTAGTCTAGCTATTGCTAAATTAGCTAGTAGTTTATAGTTAGTAGTATGCTGGGTTATGTATATATATATATATATATATATATATATATATATATATATATATATATATATATATATATATATATGGGTTATATGTATGGATAGTATTTAGTATAACCTAGATATCAAGGTTAGAACTAAATAACTAGGTTTATGAGTTGTGTCTATCTAGTGTCTACATGAATCAGTATTTACATCTAATGGGTATTGAGATACCTAGTATCATAGGCCTAGTGACACCAAGGTATGGTTAGTGCTTAATAGTGAGGTAGTAGTAGGTGGGTACTAGAAGTGTTAAGTTGGCAAGGTATTAACTAGTTAACCTTGTATCGACCAGTAAACCTCAGAATTGACCTAGAGGCCTCGCATTTAATTAGTTAAACATGTTTATTCCCTTAATTCAGTATTTTGATATTGATATTCCATAATTAGGTTATTGTGATCTCGCCTTGGACATTGATCCTCGCACCTTCCTCAGGACCACAGGCGAGTACATTCTCTGACAGTTTTCGTTTTTGTTGATTAATTCTATAATTCTAGTTGTATAATATACTTTATTTTGACACTGTGGATACACGGGTTAGCATCCTAGATACCTGTCATGAGGAGTCGTGATTGGAATCTATCGTGCTAGCTGGAGATAGAGAAATATTAGCAAATTATGTGATCATATCCCACCTTACATGCATCATAGCTCACCCCACACATCACGTCGGGTGTAGCCTGACCATTTACATGCCTTATAGCCTGTTATATATGATTAGCCTGACTATTGTTCGCATCATAGCTAACCAGATGGTTAGCCTGACCTCACATGTATCATAGCCAATCATATATAACAAGCCTGATCTCGTCCCACGCCGATCACATAATAAACTAATATTTCAAACACATAGCCAGATATTTATTCTTTATTTTAGTTCACTTGTTCTAGCATTTACTTATATTTTTTATTCATTACTAGATGTTCTATTGCTTATTTCATATTCTCTAGTATTCTATACTTCCAGTATTTCTTTCATCTTGTATTTCCTTACACTATTTTATAGCTTTTGTCAACATACATGAAACTGCTATTTAGTGTTTGTGCTTCGCTCCAATCATGACTGGATAACATTTTTCAGAGGACTTGGAGGACTTCTGTCCTACCCACTATGGCCCGGGAGCAGAGGGAGATTTTATACCAAAAATTCTAGAGGAGTTTTCCATCTTAGAGGAGATACCACCTACAGGCATTTAGACTGTCTTATTTATGTATCTTTGTTCTAGAACTGAGATTTGGGTGGTATTATTGTTGAGACTTTTTGTGGATATCTCGACTCTAGACTTGTGATGTATTTATATTTTTGTGCTTGACTTATGTCAGTACTCTTTATCCTTATATCTCATCGTAACATTTACTTTCCAATAGTCTTGTGATTGAGTATATTATAAATTATTGATTCATGTATTATCTTTGTCCTCCCTATGGAGTTGAGACCATTGACAGGATGAGTTATGTTGTTAGTCTTGAGACCTAGACATCGTTGTACCGCCGATGCTGCGGCGTAGGCTGGACGTACCCACGGTTCATGCCCAATTTCTGGGTACGGGTCGTGACACATTTTTAGTGGTGGCCCATGCAGGTTTAGATTCGCATTAGAGCTATATCGTAGTGGTGCTCTTGGAGTATTGCTACGATCCTGCTTTAGGAAATAGGATTTAGGTCAAGATTTTGCTCAATCACAATTAGGAAATTTCTGATCCTTATAATGCTATTCTTAATGATTACTTCCTTTAGAATTTTTTGGTCCTTTCTTGATAATATCGTGTCTATTACCTTAATTGGTCATTTTTAATCTGTCTTTAGGATGCCGCCGAAGACTAGGTCCTTGAGACCGGGAGCAGCAGCTTCAGAGAGGTCTGCCACCTCTCGACCTGTTGGACAGACATCCGAAGTACCTCCTACATCTTCTGTTCATGTGGGAGTATCTGCACTTTTTGGGGGTCCTCCTCCCCTACCTGTTCAGAGGGTTGCCACAGCTGTGACAGAGCCTCTTCCGCCACCACCGACTCCGTTTCCCGGAGGTGTGCCCGTTGATAGGGCACAGATGTTCGCGCTGATCCAGGGGATGATTGATGCCCAGAGAACGTCAGCGGAGGCTCAGAGGGTGCAGACGGAGGCACACCAGGCCCAGACCGAGATGATGAGGGTGAGCATGGAGAATGCTCATCAGGTGACTCTCCAGGCCGTGGAGAGAGTTGCGCAACAGCAGCAGCATCCTGGCCAGCACCACCAGAGGCCGGGCACTATCGTGGACTTCAAGAGGATGATGCCTCAGGAGTTCAAGGGTACTGAGGGGATACTCTACGCCAACGATTGGCTAGAGGACATAGAGAGAAACTTGCGCTTGGCGCAGCTTCCAGAGACTCTTCAGATCTAGGCCGCCGGCAGTTAGATGTTTGACATCGCGCTGATGTGGTTTCGCACTAAGCCGAGACTCATTGTCAGGGGACTTACTTCGGAGGCCTTCAGGGAGCTCTTCAAGGAGAATTTCTTTCCTGATGTTGCCCTGAGAGCCTTGGAGAGTCAGTTCCATGACTTGGTCCAACGGAGCATGTCAGTTGATGAGTACGCGGCAGAGTTTTGCCGCCTGAGTCATTTTGCGCCATCGATGATCCGAGATCCAGGGGACAGGGCCCGAAAGTTCAGAAAGGGGCTGACAAAGGAGATCAAGTCTCGCACGTCAGGACATCACTCTGCTACCTTCGAGGGCATATTGATGGATGCCCAGATTGCTGAGGATGACTTGGACCTCAGGCCCAAGAGGGGACGTGACACTTCAGGAGGAGCGAACAGTGGTACAGGACTGGGCAAGCGTCCACACTTCCAGCAGCAACAGAGGCCATACCAGCAGCAGCATCAGCAGCACAAGGCACCAGCCCGAGGACACGCCCAGCAGCAGCAGAAGAGACGGACTCAGCCCGCTATCCAGTGTACGTACTATGGGAAGGCGGGACATACTAGAGAGATCTGCAGGAAGAGGTTAGGCACATGCTTGTCCTGCAGATCATCAACACATCAGCTGAGGGATTGCTCTACTATCCAGACTCGTCCAAGTCAGGGAGGAGCAGCCGTTCAGAGGGGACCAGCCAGGGTACCTACCATACCAGAAGGCCAGCAGAGGGGACCTCCACTTCCACCACAGCAGCAGAGGTTTGTTCAGCACCAGCAGCAGCAGCAGAGAGGTGCACCCCAGGGGCGAGCATACGCCATGGCAATCGAGGAGGCCGAGCTAGCAGGAGATATGATTACAGGTTCAGTTCTTCTCGACTGCATTCTAGCATTTACATTATTCGACTCTGGCACTTCCCATAGTTTCGTGTCCGTATCTTATGCCCTTAAGCATCATTTAGAGGCGAAACCATTGGATAGGACTTGCAAGATCACGACTGGTGGAGGTATTATCCTAGTCCATGATTATTGCAAGGATTGGAGAGTATCATTAGGAGGCCGTGTAACCTCCGATTTCCAAATTTCCGAAATAATTAGATTTTTTAATTTATTTTAAATACCAAGTTTTTAAAAATATTTTCTCTTTGAATTCTTGTATTTGATTTTGAACAATGTTGATTTAGAAGGTGATTTAAAATCTTTTATAAAAATTATTTTTCCTAAATGTCGCTTTCTTATAAATAAATAGATAAATAATGATGTAAATATAATACTCTAGCTTCGAATATTTATTGGCTTAAATCATAAAATTATTGTTTTAAATAAAATTTATTTGAAGGACTAGTTGGTAAAATATAATAAATTTTATATTTATTGGGATAGTAAATAAATTTCATACTTTCTAAGATTTTGTAATATGGATTAATTAGTAGCTAATTGGGAATCAATTAGTTTTCCTAAAATATTTTCTAAAATTATAATCTTTTCTTTTAAAATTTTACAAGTTTGACATTTCCCATTAACTAGCCAACACCCCCTCATTCCCACATGAAGAACTTATTCATGTTTAATTTGGGCCATTCATTATTTGGGCTAATCATCACCGTTTATCCCACACCCTCTTTCCCTATTTAAGTCTCTCATTCTCACCATTCCCAAGAAACCCTAGTTAGCCCTCACAAATTCCCACAAGCCAACAAGCCACCACCATTTTGTGTGCTCGTGTCCGTGTGTCCAGCACTACCGTGTCAGCCGTGTTGGCCACGGGTCCGACCCCGGGTGTCCTATCGTATCCATTCATTTCCTGTGTCCGGTTACAACATTACAAACAGATTTTCGTGTCCGACAGACCCGGACACATCCACCTCCACCACAGCAAACATCATCCTCGTGTCCACCCTCTGGACATATCCCTGTACAGTATACCCAACCCTGTATCCGACAGACCCGGACACGTCCCCCACGGTGCAGTACATCAACCGCCGTGTCCAGCTCCGGACACGACCCCGACACATATAGAATCCCAAAACCCTAACCTAGATCAGATCTGCCGTCGGCGACTGGGACCTCCTCACCCTCGTCGAGCCGTCGACCGCCGCCGCTCTCGAGTTCCACCGCCGTCGCCTCGGATCCGTCGACCACCGCCGAGTTCGACAGCCGCCGCGTCGTCGAACTCCGCCGACCGCCTTCTAGGGACGAGAACACCCGCCGCCTCGAACAGAGCACCCGCTGTCACGACCCGCACCCGGTTTAGGGGCACGAGTGCGTGGGTACGTCCAGCCTACGCCGCAGCATCGGCGGTAGAACGCTGTCTAGGTCAAGTACTATCTAAATAATCTCACACTAGTATCCAACTCCATAAGGAGACACGGATAACACTATAAAGATGAACAACATACTCAATCACAATTACAGTACGATAAGAATTCGAAGAACAAAAGAGTACAACACAAGACTAATGATAAAACGATCATACCTGTAATCAGTAACAACCAATCTCCAAGTGTCAGAACAAATCCACTAAGGTCACAGTCTGGAAAAATATTTTCCAGTCAGGAAGGAGCAAAGTACATCTCTAAATAGCAGTTCTATATAAATGACATAAACTATGTAGCAGTTCTAGATGGAAACATACCAGATGCATGTATAAGTACGAGAAATGTACAATGAGAGAAGTACTGGAAATACTGTAAGTAAATGCAGGAAAAGAAACAATATGTCCATGAGCAAGAGTTCTATGACTAAGTGTGTGAGTACTAGCTTTAACATGTGATCTGCTTGGGAACTTGATCAGGCTGGTTACATGTGATTAGCTATGGTTCATATAGAGTCAGGCTAACCGTTGGTTAGCTATGGTGCATGTAGAGATCAGGCTAATCACACGTAACAGCTATGGTTCATATAAATGGTCAGGCCGCATCCGACGTGAGATGTGGGGTGAGCTATGGTGCATATAAAGTTGGGTATGATCACATATCGACACTAAAGTACTCCCCCAACCCCCGACTGGTATAGTAGATCAAATCATGGTACGCTATGGCACAGGATTCCCTAGAGAGGTAGCAAATCTCCCCAGAAATCAGTGTCTGTACATGCACAAGATATCAATAAAACAAGTCTTGTACAAGCTACACCATGAATAAGGAATAACATCTCATGACGAGATCCGTGTATACCAATCCGTGTAACCAACGTGTCAAGAACATGGATATTTACACTAGATACAGTGAACATAGGAGATATCATAAATTAGAAACTAATCAGAGAATGTACTCGCCTTGGGTCCTTAGCTGGTGAATATACCGAGGTCCTGTTCCAGAGTATCGTCTGGAGAAACCAACAGTCCTATAAACATATCACAAGCAAAACCATATTTGCATCAGGTGCTACACTAACACATCACAAATACATGAACTCAGGGGCTCTATCAGGTATGGCACTAGTCAACTAGGGTCACCTAGTAATTTACCAATTAATCATATTATCAACAAATAATTTAATACATATATATATAGTTATTCCCAAGTATACAGAATAGGTATCACTGTATGTACATAAGTGGAAATATATTTTATTTATGTGAAAAATTATACATCACTCATACATATAGACTAGTATACATGCACTAAAATACATCTTAACTTATATTATATAGATATACATACATGCCAAAATAATACTATACTATATACAGGTAATATACCAAAATATGTTTTACAAGTACATATATATCAATACAGTTTATATATATATATATATACTATATATATATACCAAAATATGTTTATACATGTTTATATATATATAGGTACACATATTTATACCAAAATACGGTTATATATACATATATACCAATATACATTTATTTATATTTAAATACTGAAACATACATTAATACTTAGTATACCAATAAACGTATATAATATATATATAAGTGTCTATTAGTAATTTACCATAAATACGTATCTGTGTATATACACTAGTAGATGTATATATACATATATACTTTTTATACCAAAATACATATTTGTATATATATCAAAAATAATACATAACTAATTTCATACGTTAAAACAATAAACTAATTATGTAGTATTTACCAAACTAGTTACATGAATTTACTAAGCTAATTTTATTTATTTACTAACTAATTATATAAATTTACTAGACTAATACATGTTAATATAACCAAATTACATATTAATATAAACTAATTATATATACTAAACTGATGTTGTAATTTAATAAACTAATTGTTTAATAATTTAACTACTGATTAAATAATAATTACTGATTAATGAATTAATTAACTGATAAAAACTAACTGATTAAAATTAATTAACTGAAAAATTAATTAACTAATTACTAATTATTAATAATTAACTAATCAAATCATATATTAACTAAACTAATTAATTAATAATTAACTACTGATTAATTTATAATTAATTAAACTAAACTATATCAAATTAACTAATTTAAATTAACTAAACTAACTATATAATTTAACTAATGATTAATTAACTAATCTAACTAATTTATTAATTAACTAATTTATTAATTAATTACTAACTTAATCACAGAAAAAGCACAGACTGAAGAAAGAAAAGGAAGACTGAAGAAAGAAAGGAAAAGGAAGACTGAAGAAAGAAAGGAAAAGGAAGAGGGGCTCACGTCGGGGTGGTCTCCGGCGTCGGCGCGGAGGAGGGCCGCTGGGGTCGGACCGGCAAGGCGTCGGCGGTAGATCCCATCTCGAAGCGGCCGGGCGGTGGAAATTCGAGGCAGATCTGCTCGACGGATGAGGGAATCCGCGGCGGCGGCGGTCTGGTTCCAGCGGTGGTCTCGACTCGAGGCGGTGGCGGTCTGAAGCGTCGGCGGCGGACGCTCGAGAGCAGCGGGCTCGGCGCTCGAGGGCAGCGGCTCGGCGCTCGAGGGGAGGCGGCTTCGAGGAGACGTCGGCGGCGGCTACCGGCTTCAGCGGCCACGGCTCGACGCGGCCACGGTGGTTCTTCTCGGCGGAGGTGGAGGTCCTGCAGCCACCGGGCTTGACGACGAGGAGGTGCTCCGTGGCTCGGCTCGACAAGGCTAGATCTAGGGTTAGGGTGCTGTGTGTCAGGGGGTCGTGTCCGGGTCTGCCGGACACGGGGATGATGCTCTGTGGGCGTGTCCGAGTGTTGGACACGGGGTGGGTGTGTACAGTGGTGGATGTGGAGGTGGTGTCCGGGTGTGTCGGACACGGAAAGCTGGTTGTAAACTGTAAATCTGGACACATGAAATGAATGGATACGGTGGGACACCCGGGGTCGGACCCGAGGCCATCACGACTGACACGGTGATGCTGGACACACGGTCACGAGCACAAAAATGGTGATGATGGCTTGTGGGAAATTGTGGGGGCTAGCTAATAATTAGGAGATTAGGGTTTCTTGGGAATGGTGAGAAGGAGAACTTAAATAGGGAGAGATGGTGTGGGTTAAAGGGTTGCGGGTTTGCCCAATAATGAATGGCCCAGAATTAAATATAAAAGGGTTTCTCATGTGGGAAAAAATGAGGGTGCGCTGGCTAGTTAATAGGAAATGGAAATTTGAAAAATTTAAAAAGAAGAGATTATAATTTCGGAAAATATTTTAGGAAAGCTACGTAATTTATTTATTTACCATTCCATTAGTTATAAAAATTATTTTGAAGAAACAACTAGTCCTTTAATTAATTTTATCCAATAAATAATTTTATGATTTCAAGCCAATAAAAATTTGAAACTAGAGGAATATATATATTATTATTATTTATTTATTTTGTACTACATCGTCACTTAGGAAAAAGGATTTTTGTAAAGGATTTTTAAACTACCTTCTACAATCAAACATCGTTCAAAATCAAATAAAAATTTTCAAGGAGAAATATTTTATAACACTTGATATTTTAAAATAATTAAAAATCTAATTATTTTGGAAATTGGAAATCGGAGGTTACACCCGCCGCCTCGAGCCGAGCACCGCCGACGAGACAAGCAGTCGTCGACCGCCGACGCCCTCCTGGCCTGACCCCGGCGGACTTCCCCGACCGTCGACGCCGGAAAACCCTCACGTGAGCCCTCTTTCTCTTTCCTTTCTTCTGTTTAATGAGTTAAGTTACTGTGATGGATCAGTGAGTTAATTAATAATAGTTTGGCTAATATAATAGTTTTATGTAATTAGTCTAGTAAATTAATGTAATTAGTTAGTAATTTCATGTATTAGTTTAGTTTAGTAGTAATCAGTAGTTAATTTATTTTAGTTATAATAAATCAGTTAATTAGTTATTAATCAGTATTAATTTATTAATCAGTAGTTATTTGAAATCAGTAAATTAATTTCATAATCAATTAGTTAATTAATGTAATTAGTTTGGTATATGTAAATAGCTAGTTTTATGTAATTAGTTTAGTAATTAAAATATAATTAGTTTTATTGTTTATAATGTATGAATTTAGTTATTTATTATGTGTGAATTTAGTTATGTATATATATATAAGGATTTTGATTATGTAAAATATAATAATTTTTGGGGTTTACATTATTAAATAAAAAAATATAGTTTCAATAATAAAAATAAGATCAAAATTTGTTTATTTGGGCTGGTGACCAGTTTTACTAAAGATATAAAAATATATGATAGCTTTTACATAAATTTTAGATTTTATAAATAAACTTTTATTTGAAATTATTGTTCAAAATAAATTTAAAATGATTTTCATTAAATTAAGGTGTTACCTTAATTACAAACAAACGACCCTTTCCCCTATTTGCTGGTATCCTTATCTCGACTTTCGTGCCGAACTCCGATATTGGACTTCTTTATATAGTTTCTAGCTATTTGGACTGCTCCGGACTCATTGGAGCTAACTGCTACTTCATTTGGGATCACCTTGAGAAGTGTGGCATTATGTACATTCTTTGATTGTTAATATACATATATAAAATATTTGATTGATATATATATACAAATATGTATTTTGGTACAAAAATATATTTATATACATCTATTAGTGTATATACACAAATACGTATTTTGTACAATTACTAAGAGACACTTATATATATTATATATGTTTTTATTGGTATATACCCTGAGTGTAAATGTGTATTATATACGTATCCCTACTAGATGACCCTAGTTGACTAGTGCCATACCTGGCAGAGCCCCTGAGTTCATGTATTTGTGATGTGTTAGTGTAGCACCTGATGTAAATGTTGTATTTGATATATTTTTAGGACTGTTGGTTACTTCAGACGATACTCTGGGACAGGACATTAGTTTTACCAGCTAAGGACCCAAGGCGAGTACATCCTCTGATTAGTTTCTAATTTATGATATCTCCTATGTTTACTGTATCTAGTGTAAATATCAATGTTCTTGACACGTTGGTTACACGGATTGGTATACACGGATCTCGTCATGAGATGTTATTCCTTATTCATGGTGTAGCTTGTACAAGTCTTGTTTTATTGATATCTTATGCATGTACAGACACTGATTTCCGGGGAGATTTGCTACCTCCCTAGGGAATCCCGTGCCATAGCGTACCATGATTAGATCTACTATACCAGTCGGGGGTTTGGGGAGTATTTTAGTGTAGATATGTGATCATACCCAACTATTCATGCATCATAGCTCACCCCACATCTCACGTCGGGTGCGGCCTGACCATCTCCATGCTTCATAGCTGTTACGTGTGATTAGCCTGACCTCTACATGCATCATAGCTAACCAACGGTTAGCCTGACCTTCCATGAATTATAGCTATTCACATGTAACCAGCCTGATCAAGTTCCCAAGCCGATCACATGTTAAAGCTAGTACTCACACACTTAGTTATAGGATTCTTGCTCGTTGATATATTGTTTCTTTTCCTGCATTTACTTACAGTATTTCCAGTATTTCTTTATTGTATATTTCTCGTACCTATACATGCATCTGGTATATTTCTATCTAGAACTGCTACATAGCTTATGTCATTAATATAGAACTGCTATTTAGAGATGTACTTTGCTCCTTCCTGACTGGAAAATATTTTTCCAGACTGTGATCTTAGTAGACTGGTTTCTGACACACTTGAGGATTGGAAGTTAATGATTGCAGGTATGATTATTTTGTCGTTAGACTTGTCTTATATTTCTTGCTTGCCTTGATATCTCATCGTGCTTTAGTTTATGTGATTGAGTATTTCTAGCATTATTTTATGATATCCATGTCGCCTTATGGAGTTGGGTATTCACGTGAGTTTGATTAGATAGTTACATGACCTAGACAGCGTTCTACCGCGGATGCTGCGGCGTAGGCTGGACGTACCCACGCACTCGTGCCCCTAAACCGGGTGCGGGTCGTGACACGTTTTAGTGGTGGCCCATGCAGGTCAGACTTCGCTAGTTGTGCGATATCGTGGTAGTGCGACGTCATAGTTGTACCACTACGAGCCTGCTATAAAATATAGGACATAGGATACTAGGATGAGAGAGGATACTCAATCACAAATTCTTGAGAGATTCCTGGGATGACCCCTTGAGAATCTTATTATAATTTTCAATTTAAATCTTTTTGTTTCCGTCCGCTCTCGCTTGTTGTTATTGAACTTGATTCTTGTTGATTTGTTATTAAATTAAAATCTTGGTATCATTGTTGAGTTTTGATTCTTGTTGACCAGTTGTTAAATTTAACTCTTGGTGTCGTTGTTGAGTTTGATTTTTATCGAGATGAATTTTACGGGCTAAAATTTACGGTATCGTCTGATGACATATGTTGATGAGGACAGTGAGGAAGGTAAAATGTCTACTTTGGTTATGGACCCTAGAGTTTATCGCAGCGATATTAGCTGTGGTGACGAGAACGTAGGAACCTGACTTGGATGTACATACTATAGTTATGAAACTTAGAGTCTCTCGCAGCCATACCGGTTGGCGTGGCGAAGATTCTAGACGACATGATTATAGAGTTGCATACCTTAGTTACGAAACCTATCGTTTATCGTATCTATGCTTACTGGCGTGGCGAGGATTCTGAGTGTCATGATTTCAGACAGACGTGTATGATTATCAGGTTGTATCTTAAATTGGTTCTTAAAGTATCATCTCAAGACTTATCTATTTATGTTATTTCAGGACTTTGTTCCATCGCTTCTTTTCTTTACTAGCAGTAAAGATACCTTCAGTCCTTAACCCAGTTCTTTTGAGCCTTATTCCTTTAAGGATCCTTGTTAGTATGATAATTAGTGACTTGTGATTTTGTCTGTGTCTTGAGTATTAGTATGGACTGAGTGTTGCTTATGAGTTTGTAAGTGTTTTCTAGTTGGACATATGAGCAGTAGACCTTAATATAGAGTTAGCCCTTAGCATAGTACCTTGTACCAATGGTTCTAGGATAAGTGTCATTAGAGACTGTGAGTAGAAGGAGAGTATAGAGTATCAGTGATAGTTCTCAGAGTTAGTATCAGAGCCAATATACCCGTCCCGGATAATCATGATTATGTAATGGGATGATCTATGTGAACAATTAAGTATCCAGAAATTGTGTTAAGGATTAGCGGAGCAGGATGTTCAAATTTGATAATTGATATCGGGTGTGTTAAAGGTAAAGGAATTTATATGCATGAGGAGTTATAATGAGGTGTCATGAATAGAGAAATATCGGAATTGGTAATGAAGATGGTGAAGCGTATCACAGATTAGTGTAACAGGCTATGAAAGGTTAAAGGGAAATATCTATACAACCATCGAGATGAGAAACCATACACTTACCCATGAGAGTAAAGAAACATGAGTTCTAATGAGCTTGATGAGATAATCCATTAATGAAGCTAGTGATATAATACCAAGGGTGCTAATGGTTCTATATCGAGGATTTGTCGAGAATGACGCTAATAACAGTAAGCACTCTGTGTGATGATGATTGGATGATATACCAGTTGACATAAATTGAAATCATGAAAGAAAAATACAGGTGATGATAACTTTGATCAATGGAGGTAATAGTGCAAGTGATTCGGGCAGTACAAATTTGGTACACAGTTGTAGACAATAGAGGTATTGAGTGCACCTTGAGTATCAGAGACCGTGAGCACTGATATGTACAATTGTGGAGTTATAAATTAAAAGGTGGAAATAAAATTTTATTTTTAGAATAATTAAGGAATAGAGTTTATGTCATTAAATTTTTGAGGATCTCAAATATGAATTCAATAAACATGGTTAAGGCTACAAAGATTTTAGAAGTGATTAAATTTTATTTCGATGCTGAGTATCTGATTTTGAGGAGGTATATACAATTTATTTTTAAGTTGATCGAGAAGTTAAACCTTGACGATTATTTTGAGGATTAATTTTATGGTAGATGAGAGATATGAATATTAATATATGAGTAGATGATATACATGTATAAGGATCTGGTGACTTGAGCATGATTGAGGTGGCACCGCAGACTGACTTGGGTGTCCATCTAAAGTTGTATTGGAAAGAGCAGTATTTAGTATGGTGTTGCACTTGACGTATATTTGAGTGATAAGAACGACCAGTATGAACAACTGTAGTAGGAACGAGAACCGACAGAGAGTGTGGTACTAAAGAGATAGAGGTATCAAACTTGGATTCACTATTGAATCATGGTTATATTAGAAGTTCTTGGTATCAGATTTTGGTATTAATAAACAGGTGTATGCAATTCAGATATATTCGTGGATCTTGTGGATTAATGATTAGTTGATATGGGTACCAGTGTACAGGAATAGGAATTTGTTAGTGAATGTGCTAGAGTTAAGTGTCTGTTAGAGATAGGAGATACTGCAAGTAAAATGTTAGCAGATTCTTCTTTTTCCTAATGTTCCCGTCTCTTGATTGATTGATTTTCCCTAGTGCTGTAGTTCGTATTCATGATTTCTTGTTAGAATATAACTAGTAGTACACCCTAACAGAGACTGAAATACCATGACAAAAGATACATGACCTGTATATTTTTCTTAAATTGCATGGCTGTAGGTAGAGTTTTCTTAAACCATGATCATTAGGGTTTTGACCATAGCAAAGATCTATGACAAGATTATGACCGACAAAAGAGACAAGAGGATTAAATTATGGATTAGCATTAATTTAAATAAAGAATTTAGGGGTTGTTATAACAGAGTGATGGATCATTAATTTTGCGAAACTCGAGGTATGATTGAAATTCGAGGATAAACATTAACTTAAATAGAGAGTTAAGAAATTCACAGGGGCAAAATTGAGGATTCTGAAAGTATCGCATCGTTGAGTATTTGAGAAAAAAAAATCGGAAAATAAAATCGTTAATGGAATGGTGTCGAATTCAATTCTCGGGAGGAGAATTTAGATTTGAATAAGCATCAATTAAATTTGAGTTAGAGGAGTAAGGTGATTGATGGATTAGTGGTTAAAAATTTAAATTTTGGGATACAGATTTTTAAATATTATAAATATACATTGATTGGAATTCAATTGGTGGATTGGATATTAAAATCCTTGAGTATTTAGATACGAACTTAAATTTGGAGGAGACTATGATAAAAATTTGAATTTGATTTTTAACTTGAAGATTTTCAGGAATATGATGTTATAGAATTTTTGAAGGGGTTGTGAAATAACGATATGGAATTACTTCATGATTATTTGGTTTGAAATTTAAAATTTTGATAGAAATGATATGATGAGTAAAGGCAGTTATTGAGGATCCTAAATTTCGAGGACGAAATTTTCTAAGGTGGGTAGACTTGTAACCTCCGATTTCCAAATTTCCGAAATAATTAGATTTTTTAATTTATTTTAAATACCAAGTTTTTAAAAATATTTTCTCTTTGAATTCTTGTATTTGATTTTGAACAATGTTGATTTAGAAGGTGATTTAAAATCTTTTATAAAAATTATTTTTCCTAAATGTCGCTTTCTTATAAATAAATAGATAAATAATAATATAAATATAATACTCTAGCTTCGAATATTTATTGGCTTAAATCATAAAATTATTGTTTTAAATAAAATTTATTTGAAGGACTAGTTGGTAAAATATAATAAATTTTATATTTATTGGGATAGTAAATAAATTTTATACTTTCTAAGATTTTGCAATATGGATTAATTAGTAGCTAATTGGGAATCAATTAGTTTTCCTAAAATATTTTCTGAAATTATAATCTTTTCTTTTAAAATTTTACAAGTTTGACATTTCCCAATAACTAGCCAACACCCCCTCATTCCCACATGAAGAACTTATTCATGTTTAATTTGGGCCATTCATTATTTGGGCCAAGCCTCACCGTTTATCCCACACCCTCTTTCACTATTTAAGTCTCTCATTCTCACCATTCCCAAGAAACCCTAGTTAGCCCTCACAAATCCCCACAAGCCAACAAGCCACCACCATTTTGTGTGCTCGTGTCCGTGTGTCCAGCACTACCGTGTCAGCCGCGTTGGCCTCGGGTCCGACCCCGGGTGTCCTATCGTATCCATTCATTTCCTGTGTCCGGTTATAACATTACAAACAGATTTTCGTGTCCGACAGACCCGGACACATGCACCTCCACCACAGCAAACATCATCCTCGTGTCCACCCTCTGGACACATCCCTGTACAGTACACCCAACCCTGTATCCGACAGACCCGGATACGTCCCCCACGGTGCAGTACATCAACCGCCGTGTCCAGCTCCGGATACGACCCCGACACATACAGAATCCCAAAACCCTAACCTAGATCAGATCTGCCGCCGACGACTGGGACCTCCTCACCCTCGTCGAGCCGTCGACCGCCACCGCTCTCGAGTTCCACCGCCGTCGCCTCGGATCCGTCGACCACCGCCGAGTTCGACAGCCGCCGCGTCGTCGAACTCCGCCGACCGCCTCCTAGGGACGAGAACACCCGTCGCCTCGAACAGAGCACCCGTCGCCTCGAGCCGAGCACCGCCGACGAGACAAGCAGTCGTCGACCGCCGACGCCCTGCCTGGCCTGACCCCGATGGACTTCCCCGACCGTCGACGCCGGAAAACCCTCACGTGAGCCCTCTTTCTCTTTCCTTTCTTCTGCTTAATGAGTTAAGTTACTGTGATGGATCAGTGAGTTAATTAATAATAGTTTGGCTAATATAATAATTTTATGTAATTAGTCTAGTAAATTAATGTAATTAGTTAGTAATTTCATGTATTAGTTTAGTTTAGTAGTAATCAGTAGTTAATTTATTTTAGTTATAATAAATCAGTTAATTAGTTATTAATCAGTATTAATTTATTAATCAGTAGTTATTTGAAATCAGTAAATTAATTTCATAATCAATTAGTTAATTAATGTAATTAGTTTGGTATATGTAAATAGCTAGTTTTATGTAATTAGTTTAGTAATTAAAATATAATTAGTTTTATTGTTTATAATGTATGAATTTAGTTATTTATTATGTGTGAATTTAGTTATGTATATATATATAAGGATTTTGATTATGTAAAATATAATAATTTTTGGGGTTTACATTATTAAATAAAAAAATATAGTTTCAATAATAAAAATAAGATCAAAATTTGTTTATTTGGGCTGGTGACCAGTTTTACTAAAGATATAAAAATATATGATAGCTTTTACATAAATTCTAGATTTTATAAATAAACTTTTATTTGAAATTATTGTTCAAAATAAATTCGAAATGATTTTCATTAAATTAAGGTGTTACCTTAATTACAAACAAACGACCCTTTCCCCTATTTGCTGGTATCCTTATCTCGACTTTCGTGCCAAACTCCGATCTTGGACTTCTTTATATAGTTTCTAGCTATTTGGACTGCTCCGGACTCATTGGAGCTAACTGCTACTTCATTTGGGATCACCTTGAGAAGTGTGGCATTATGTACATTCTTTGATTGTTAATATACATATATAAAATATTTGATTGATATATATATACAAATATGTATTTTGGTACAAAAATATATTTATATACATCTATTAGTGTATATACACAAATACGTATTTTGTACAATTACTAAGAGACACTTATATATATTATATATGTTTTTATTGGTATATACCCTGAGTGTAAATGTGTATTATATACGTATCCCTACTAGATGACCCTAGTTGACTAGTGCCATACCTGGCAGAGCCCCTGAGTTCATGTATTTGTGATGTGTTAGTGTAGCACCTGATGCAAATATTGTATTTGATATATTTTTAGGACTGTTGGTTACTCCAGACGATACTCTGGGACAGGACATTGGTTTTACCAGCTAAGGACCCAAGGCGAGTACATCCTCTGATTAGTTTCTAATTTATGATATCTCCTATGTTCACTGTATCTAGTGTAAATATCTATGTTTTTGACACGTTGGTTACACGGATTGGTATACACGGATCTCGTCATGAGATGTTATTCCTTATTCATGGTGTAGCTTGTACAAGTCTTGTTTCATTGATATCTTGTGCATGTACAGACACTGATTTTCGGGGAGATTTGCTACCTCCCTAGGGAATCCCGTGCCATAGCGTACCATGATTAGATCTACTATACCAGTCGGGGGTTTGGAGAGTATTTTAGTGTAGATATGTGATCATACCCAACTATCCATGCATCATAGCTCACCCTACATCTCACGTCGGGTGCGGCCTGACCATCTCCATGCTTCATAGCTGTTACGTGTGATTAGCCTGACCTCTACATGCATCATAGCTAACCAACGGTTAGCCTGACCTTCCATGAATCATAGCTATTCACATGTAACCAGCCTGATCAAGTTCCCAAGCCGATCACATGTTAAAGCTAGTACTTACACACTTAGTCATAGGATTCTTGCTCATTGACATATTGTTTCTTTTCCTGCATTTACTTACAGTATTTCCAGTATTTCTTTATTGTACATTTCTCGTACCTATACATGCATCTGGTATATTTCTATCTAGAACTGCTACATAGCTTATGTCATTAATATAGAACTGCTATTTAGAGATGTACTTTGCTCCTTCCTGACTGGAAAATATTTTTCCATACTGTGACCTTAGTAGACTGGTTTCTGACACACTTAAGGATTGGAAGTTAATGATTGCAGGTATGATTATTTTGTCGTTAGACTTGTCTTGTATTTCTTGCTTGCCTTGATATCTCATCGTGCTTTAGTTTATGTGATTGAGTATTTCTAGCATTATTTTATGATATCCACGTCTCCTTATGGAGTTGGATATTCACGTGAGTTTGATTAGATAGTTACATGACCTAGACATCGTTCTACCGCCGATGCTGCAGCGTAGGCTGGACGTACCCACGCACTCGTGCCCCTAAACCGGGTGCGGGTCATGACAGGCCGAGAGTTGAGCGTGTGCTTACTCGTCATTCCACTTTTGGGATACGATATTGTACTCGGAATGGACTGGTTAAGTAGGCATCATGCTACTATAGATTATCATGGAGGCAGAGTGATATTTTGACCACCAAGAGAGCCGGAGTTCGAGGTTGCCAGAGGAGCAGCGGAGCAGAGCAGAAGCACTTTTTGCGGAGCCAGGATAGAAGAAGATGAGTTGCCACATCCTTTGATAGCGGAGTTCCTGGATGTATTTCCAGAGGAGTTGCCAGGCTTGCCGCTAGACAGAGATGTTGAATTCTCTATAGACTTGGTGCCAGGAGCGGAGCCCATTTCACAACATGTCTATAGAGTCAACAATAGCGAGCTGGTAGAACTGAAGAAGCAAGTTGAGGAGCTGCAGGACAAAGGCTTCATCAAATCCAGTTCATCACCATGGGGAGCTCCGGTATTGTTTGTACCGAAGAAGGACGGCACGGTACACATGTGCATCGATTATAGAGATCTAAACAACCTCACTATCAAGAACAAATACCCGATGCCGAGGATAGATGATCTTTTTGATCAGTTGAGCGGGGCGAAGGTGTTTTCAAAGATAGACTTGAGGTCAGGCTATCACCAGGTGAAGGTGAAGAAAGAAAACACGCCGAAGACAGCCTTTCAGACCAGATATGGCCAGTTTGAGTTCATGGTAATGCCATTTGGTTTAACCAATGCACCGACAGTATTCATGAACTTGATGAACAAGGTGTTCCACCACTACCTTGACAAGTTCGTGGTGGTGTTCATCGACGATATTCTTGTGTATTCCAAGACCCTAGAGGAGCACGAAGAGCACCTGAGGATGGTCTTAGAGACTCTCAGGAAGGAGGAGCTGTACGAGAAACTTTTAAAGTGCGAATTCGTTCTTGACAAGGTTAAATTTCTTGGGCATGTGGTGACGGGTGATGGAATCTCAGTTAACCTAAAAAAGATCGAGGCAGTGGAGTCGTAGGCTACCCCCAGTTCGGTAGCTGAGATCAGGAGTTTTCTTGGGCTAGCAGGATACTATAGGAGGTTTGTACAAGACTTCTTCAGGATTGCAGCGCCAATGACTAGGCTGACCAGGAAAGATGTGGATTTTGTTTGGACGGAGGATTGTCAGGCCATATTTGATGAGATGAAGAAGAGATAGATGACAGCTCCAGTTTTGACATTGCCATCGGGGACAGGTGGATTCACTATCTACAGTGATGCTTTAGGGAAGGGTTTGGGTTGCGTTCTTCAGCAGCATGGGAAGGTAATTGCCTATGCTTCCAAGCAATTACGCCCTCATGAAAAGAACTACCCCACCCACGATTTGGAGTTGGCAGCGGTTATCTTCGCTCTAAAGCTGTGGAAATATTACCTGTACGGAGAGCGTGTAAAGATCTTCACAGACCACAAGAGCTTGAAGTACATGTTCACACAGAATGAGCTGAACATGAGGTAGAGGAGGTAGTTGGAGTTGAAGAAGGACTTCGATATTTTATTACAGTATCACCCAGGAAAGGCCAACGTAGTCATCGATGCCTTGAGCAGGTATCCGATAGCTATGTACTTGACGACAGATAGACATTTGTTGGCTGATCTGGAAAGCTTGGGAATTAAGGTGTTAGTTCCCGGTATCAAGATTCAGATGTGGGGATTGTAGATACAGTCCGAGCTGATGGACAGAATCAGAGTTGTACAATATAATGATGAGGCTCTGAGGAGTATCAGGGCACAGGTTCGGACAGGATTGTCAGACTACTTTACTATTGCGGATGATGGGTCATTCCGTAATGATACGAGGATGTGTGTACCGAGCGGGGAGCTGCGCGAGGAGGTTTTGCAGGAGGCACACCGCTCTCAGTACTCGATGCATCCCGGCGCCAACAAGATGTATCGAGACTTAAGGGAGCATGTATGGTGGTATGGTATGAAGCGCGAGGTAGCACGCTTCGTATCCCGGTGTCTAGTGTGCCAGCAGGTAAAGGCGGATCGACAGAGGCCAGGTGGATTGCTTAAACCTTTACCTATCCCAGAGTGGAAGTGGGAGCACGTGACCATGGATTTTGTTTTAGGACTTTCGCGTTCTCCAGGAGGAAAGGACGCGATTTGGGTCATCGTAGATAGGTTGACCAAATCAGCCCACTTCTTACTCTTCAAGGTAGGCACATCGATAGAGAGGCTAGCAGAGATGTACGTGCGGCAGATTGTTAGATTATATGGGGTTCCTGTGAGCATCATCTCGGATCAGGATAGTCGTTCCACTTCCCACTTTTGGAGGAGTCTGCAGGCTAGCTTGGGCACTCAGCTCAAGTTCAGTATCGCATACCACCCCTAGACAGACGGGCAGTCTGAAAGGATTATTCAGACTCTCGAGGATATGTTACGCACTTGCGTTCTAGATCTCGAAGATTCTTGGGAGGATCATCTACACCTGGTAGAGTTTGCTTACAACAACAGCTACCAGGCCAGCATTAAGATGTCGCCATTCGAGGCTCTATATGGACGAAGGTGTCGTACACCGTTATCTTGGGATGACGTCAGAGAGAGAGCCTTGTTAGGACCAAAAATGGTCGTGGATGCAGTAGAAAAAGTGAAACTCATCGGAGACAGACTGCGAGTGGCGCAGGACAGACAGCGACATTGGGCCGACAGCCACCGTAGACCCCTTGAGTTTCAGGTATAGGTTTGTTATTTTTTCTGGCTTGTGATTGTTTTGTTTTAGACTGTGTGTTGAGACTGTTTTGTTCTAGGTTGGCGATCTAGTATTCCTACGGATTTCTCCGACACGAGGCACAATTCATTTTGGTGGAGGCGGGAAGCTTAGTCCACGCTACATCGGACCTTTCGGTATTCTTGCGAGGGTCGGTGTAGTGGCGTATAGACTTGACATGCCACCTGTACTAGAGGGAGTGCATGACGTGTTCCACGTGTCACAGCTGAGACGGTACGTGGCAGACCCTAGTCACATACTAGATCACTCAGAGATCGAGGTTGGTCCGACTCTCAGCCTCCCTGAGCAGCCCGTAGAGATCTTGGATCGCAGAGAGAAGGTGTTGCGGAACCAGACTATTCTTTTGGTTTATGTTGCATGGAGACATCACTCTCCAGGCGAGTTGACCTGGGAAAGAGATGACGAAATGCGCGAGCAATACCCGTATATCTTCGAGACTTGAGGTATAATTCCTTGCCTGATTTTGTTCTTGTTCTAGTTTAATTCAATTTCGAGGATAAAATTTTTTTAAGAGGATAGACTTGTCACTACCACATTCCTAGATTAGGGTATTATTATAAATTTCCATGTTTAATTTATTGTGTAAATAAATATGTGTGATAAGTTTATTAAATAAATTGTAGGGTGTTCTTAATGCATAGGTTTATGGGTTTGACCTAAAGACCCATTAGATTTGACCTTCTGACCAAACCCTAATTATTATTTTTAGTTTTTAGTTAAACCCTAAATGAATGACTAAAACCCCTTATTAATTTAAGTTCTTCATGACAAATCATGAAGGGCAATTAAGACACTTGGCATTAGAAGCCCTAACCCTAACCCTAGTCCTATTTAATGAGAGGGAGCCTCCCTCAAGCTTCTTTATTCATGAAGAAAAACCCTAAACCTAGCCTCCACTTAGAAAACTATTCCCTTCCTCAAATTTCAGGAATTTGTAGCCCTAGAAACCCATTTCCTTCTCCATCAAGAGAGATCTAGGAGCTTGGACCAAGGAGGCTTGAAGAAAAAGGAGCTACATTGGGAAACCATCTCCCAATAGGTGAGGATCCGAATTAAACCTTATTTAATTCTATTTTTTTAATTATTGTTGGCCATTAGGAGCCCACCATTTGAATTAGGAATGGCTCTTTTGGTTTTCCATGGAGTCCTAGTTGATTCTAGGGTTTTGGTGTTCCAATGATGGTTTTTCCCCAAATTTGTGAGCCCTAATTATGGGGATATATATTTGTACCTGATTATGGCAGCCTTAACATAGTATGTGCTTTTCGTGCCATGGGCCAATATGTAGCCCGCATACATATGTCTACATAATGCCTTCCTAAAGGCTATAAATAGTGGGTATTTTTCTACAAAAAAGGGAGAACATATGCAAAAGAAGCCGCCATATCTCCACGTAAAGGAGAACCAGTGCCACTATCTCGGGAAGGAAAATAAGGAAAGCTGAATCCTCATCGACCTCCTTGGTCCCGGATCGTCAACGGAGTAAAGGAGCCGCTACAGTGCTCGATCTCCACTGTCACACTTGCCCATATTTTTTTTGTACTTAGATCCGCTTGTAATATTGATTCTCTTGTACTCTTCATCAATTCGCAATAGATAAAAACTTTACGCCCTTCATAATAAATACTTATTTTTGTAATATCGACAAAAATGGAGACTATATTGGAGAAGAGCTTCTCTTCCAACGAGAAACTGATGATGCAATCCGACGTGACCAAGTTATGTTTGACTCTGATGATGTTGGTCATTCACTTCTACCAACAGAAATTTGAAGACATGATGGACAAGTCGAGCTCTCCAACGAGGCCCATACGAACTCGCAAGACTCATAAAACTTGGGACGCTAGTGCGATGTGCCAAGACAGAAGTCAGTACCCAATGCATTGTCAACCCATGCCGCAGTTGCACATGCGGTTGACCTGTATACCATCGATAAGTCAAGTTCTTTGTTGAGGCTTACACTACCTCAAAAAGCTCACAAGATGAGGGTTTCTAAAGCCGCTGTGCTAAACATGAACTCCGCTCCAGAAGTGCCACCAACCTTCTCCGCAGGTGCACACAAGGTGGACGCTCATCTTATCTCTATCTCCAAAGCTGTGCTTAAGAGGAACCATGCCAAGTCTCATGATGCTAGCATGTAGTATCGTCTAGGTCAGATAGGATGCGCTGATTACAGATGCATGCAATCCCTCCAAGCAAGGATGCTGATAACAAGGTCTTGTATAGTCCTAACCTGGATTCCCTATACTATGCGTCCAAAGACGTTGGTTCAAGGAAGCCTAAAATACCTCGAGCCATGCGCGCTCGAGGGATACACCTTTAGATCTCCTAAAGCATGCACCGTTACTTGTTACACTCGCTGCTAATGAAAGACTCTATAGGGAAGACCTAGGTGCTCATGCGCCGGATGTGGGTCGATCCTTGGAGCCTCTCCAAACCCTCTTAGATGCCGTAGGGGCACTAAAACCAAGTCGGGGAGCAAACATTAAGATAACAGACCCATGCTTCCATCGTCTAATTTATGCAACATGATTAGTCACAAGTGTAAGACGACAGAGGCAACCCTCGCACATAATATGTCCTCTTACAGACACACTTGTGCCAATATTATCATCAATTATTGCTTCTCAAAAGCACCAGTTCCTCCAGCCAGACAATCGGTATTCCAGCGGCTACAACCCGTGATACCAACCCGATAACGTCCCCGGAGACCTCTACATGAAGAGGAGGAATTGCCCGTTGCCTCATGTTGTTCAATATGGAGATCCTCTCCCATGGAAAAGATCTCAAAGAAAAGCTCGCCTAACCTGAGGGTGTCGGTCAGCACACCACGATGTCGTCCGAGGACCAACAAACAAATATCTACTGTAGGATTATTCTAAGTCACACACTCGATAACAAGGGCTGGGGGTAGCCATACCTCCCAAAATGAAGCTTCGAATGGAGCTGGCAGTCCCCCGATATTCTATGATAATCCATCCTTCCAAGTGGACAGTGTGTCACGCCCCGATTCCATGAAATTGATAGTCGTCCCCCGGGCGTGATGTCGCGCGTGCCTAGGTTGCGCAACGCACAAGGCCAAGATATTTGATATAACGAGCACATATTCAGAGTACACTGATAATTAAAATAAAATATTAAAACAAGGAAAAGTTCTCTTTATTGATTATAAACATTATTTACAAGCTCTTGAACAAGTATAAATGGTTGCCTTAAAGGATTACAAAAGCAGAAAAAGATAGTCGTCTGATACATTACATCATTTTACTAAAAACTTCAAAAGCTATAGACACCTTCGGGCGAAGCTATCGCTTTGTCACGGAGCTGCATAAAGTATGTGCACGAGCTCCTGGAGCTTCAAACATGCTTCAAAAGCATACGAACATGATGCACCGGTATGTGGACTATATTAGGAAGTAGCCTTAACTCCTTACATGATCGCCTTGGCATGGATAACCTGTTGCAACGAGGGTCAGTACATCAAAATATACTGGTGAAGGCAAGCTAACCTAACTATACCAATTAATATGTTATTTATGTGAAGCATACAAGTTATTATGTGGTCTTTCTATCTTGTCTTAGTTCAATTTACAACCATGCAATAGTTATAGAAATTTACTGAAATAAATATGCCACCGTTCGATAACTTTTACCTTCCCGTCTGAACCACCTGCACAACACTTACCATGACCTTCCCTGCCACGAAGACATAGTTAGCTTGCATAGTTTAAATATATACGTGGGGATCACTGGCATGATGCTATAGTGGATGAGTTATAGTCATGGACGAGGATGGTGTGCAACGTAAAATACATGAAGCGCTATATGCCATCCCATCCTGTAAATAAGACTATCTTAAAGTTTTGTCCGGATCGGATCGGTGCCAGTGCCCCAGCAACCGTCCACAGTAACCATAAAATCTTATATACAAGTTATCTGTGACCAAACGACGTCTAACACTAAGTTATCAAATGATACAGTTCAAGGCAATATAAGCACGAGACAAGTAACATGGCACGATCTATTTTGCATAGTCTCTCTGTTCAGTTTGTTGCATAGTAAAGTGTATTTTATACATAGCATAATAATAGAAGAATATATATTCTAACTAGAACTGAAATACGATGAAAGAACATTCTAAGCGAACTAGCATGCAACAAGGTAACCGTTCACAAGTTGATTGACAAGCATAAAATAATCTAAGTCTATTCTATTTTATCTTGACATCTTTTAGTTATTATGGTATCGTTTGATCAGAACAATCAAGAGAGCAAGATTATAGGGTATGAAGACCTAAAAAGGATCAACTAATCGAAGTATAGCCACTCATAAGTTGGTAAAGAAAAGGAAAGGAAAGAGGTGCTTCAAGATTCTGCTTGCACGATGCCTATTGCACGATTACCTGCATTGCCACAAACAGATGATCAATACCTCCACTCCTCTATTCCAAGCTTAAAACAAAAGCATAGTTCAATAAAAAATAATAATAAAATCCATTAAAATCGTTCAAGAAAATGTAAACTCAAAAACTAACTCGAAAACAGAAAAGTAACAATGTGACATCAAAAACTAGGCAAAAAAACTTGCAGCGGAGAGGTCCCTATTCGAAGAAGACAATCCATAACGAGAAAAAGATCTTGCTTTAATCTATCCTGATCGAACTATATCAAAATTATTTCTTAATCACGCTCCCCAAATTGGGGGAACGGGGCACCACAGAGTGAGCCTCAGCACATGGATGACTGCTTAGTTGGGGGCAACCATACACTCCAGGATGAGCCCATAACTAAGACTGTAGTAGCAATCCCTCTAACGATAAAAGTGATACCATACTACCCACTTTTCTCGAGGACAATGATATCTAACATTGGAGGAAAAAAGTGAGGCATCTACCTTCCAGTCCACCTTCTCCCACTTAATGCCAGTGTACATGGCAGGAGACTCGTATGGCATTGAATCCAGTAACCAATAATGCCTTGAGGTACTCGAAGCCATGATGCAGCTCTGAGCACTTCAATGCAAACTCTGACTCACACAGTGCTGGAACTCAGAGAAAGTATTATCCCAACACATCTGAAAGCTCCTGGACGAACAAACCCAGACCAGAAAACTAATGAGGTATCTGGTATGCTTGATCTGATTATTCAGGTTGCAAGTAGTCAGACGATACCTCGATCCTCTGTTCCTCTTCTACCATATGATATCTTAATAACTTTTAGGAACTTCCGCGCCCGCGTCGATGCTCGGGACAACCAAGACAGGCTCCAAAAGCTTGGGATCCGGCAACTATATCCTCCCGAATAGGATAATATGGTATATCCTCCCAAATACAATATTGTCTCTGGCTTCATTCGACAAGAAAATGTTACCCCGCTAATATATGAGGTACTTCCAATCTACGACAGGTCAACTACCTCGGGATGATGCCTTACTCACAAACATGTTCGTCGGAGCACTATCCAGGGTCGCGTTCGAATGGTTCTGTAGCCTCCCAGACAAATGTATTTCCTCCTTCGAGGACCTAAAGTATATTTTTCTCGCTCGATTCTATGAAGGAGGAATGAATATGACTATGTCCTCCCTGATGGACATCCCCTAAGGTGATATAAAACTTGTACAAAATTATTTCGATTATTTTTGATAGACGACGTTGAAACTACCTCATGGCATTCCTGAATCTACATTGATGGACACATGTCAAAAAAACCTTCTACCATCAATTAGGCTCTGGATGACATATGTCCCATTCAGTGACTGGACATAATTTATCATGAGTGCCGTTGCTGCAGAGAAAAGTGCAAAAGATGCCCGTCTATTGGAATTCTAAGCTCCATGTATTGAAGATAAGGGAAAGTATCCTTTCACAGCTACCAACAATTGTGACGGTAAAGAAAAGCAAGCCCTGAAAGTTAACTTGTCCAAGGGTCCAACCTCACTTGTTAGTAAGTTGATACAGCCGCTAAAAGTATAAGAGACTTATTCCTTTAATGATGATGATGTCATGGAACTCTTTGAAGTATTGATGAAGGGTAACAAACTTAAGCTATCCGACATCAAATGTCCTGATAAAGCAGACAAGGTTGACAAACCCAAGTATTGCTACTACCATAGATATGTCCATCATGCCATACGTGATTCTTATATATTAAAAGACAAATATAATGAATGATCAAATCCAAAGCTCTCTCTTTGGATTATGAAGACAAGACAGTCACTGCAAATATGGTGTCTCTCCAGTTCGGTACTTTTTTGAAAACTAAGGCCCAAGATAGTATCATCCCCATACCTCAGACAACCATGAAGGTCGTTAACCTCCCTCCAGCCCAAGTAAAGGATTTGGTTCCCATTACTACTCCAGAGGCAAAGTCATGTGGGTTCACCAAGACCTTATCCCCGAAATAACGCAGCAAGCAGTGCCTTCTGTTTCTAAATCCAAAGAAAAGAATAGCAGGTCATGTCACTCAGTCTCCCCATCAGCAAACAAAGGTCTCGTTGGTGTGACCAGGTCAGAACTAGCTTACCAACGCGACTATAATACTTTCGACGATGGTACACCTCTAATTGTTCCACCTCCTACCTCTAATCCGGGTCCACACGAGTTTCCCGTAGAAGACAAGCAAAAGTAAATATAGACGCGCTTCGATAAACCTCTGTAAAGGGACACAACTCAATGGCTGTAGAAGCCTAATAACTTTGATATTTGGCACATTGACCAGCACTCGAGCAAAGCTGTTTATCTTTGAGCTTCTACGTCTCTCCAAAGAGACTTGTCACGCCCTAACTGAGGTATTACAAAATGCTGACTCTTAACTAGCCAAGGTCAAACCACCTGTCGAAGACCCTGCAACATGTCCCCACTACAAGAGTGTGATGGAGGCGATCCCCAATATCATATTTTCTTAGTAGAATATGTTATTAAATAACAACATGCATGACCTTTCTTTGTATTACACAAGATATATCAGAGCCATTAGTGTGGATTGAATGCACATTGATCCCGGTTCATCCTTCAGCATTATCCTACAGAGTCTGCTACAAACCTTTGGAATCCCGATGCACCGGCTAGCAACCACCAATACCTCTATTATCGGCTTTAACGTTGGAAGAAGTTACCCCTATGTAAGATTCGTCTGAAGTGCCAAATAGGTGATCTTCGAACAGAGATGACTTGCTATGTCATCGATTTTAAGGTATCCTATAAAGGCTTGCTAGGGCACCTGTGAATACACGAGTATATGATTGTCACATCCACTCTCCACCAATAATTAAAATACGTCAATGCAGACAATATAGTCAAAATAGAATTTATCGACGTAGATCCTTTCAAAGGGGTCGATGTGCATATCTCTCTGTCGGTCCTGTACAAGAAAATTTTTCTAGATAAAGAAGGTAACGATACCGATGATGAAGCCGATATGGCCACAACTCTTGGTGATCCTCTAAGGTTTCATCTCAAAGGACGTACTCCCCAAACAGTTGCTCCCCTTGTGATCAAGCTTCATAAAAAGGCACCTAAATCCTTGGTAGTCAAACTCCAGGGACATAGACGTATTCCAGGCAAAGACCCCCTTGCCCCTGAGAACCCCAGAGCATCTAGTGGTCAAGCAACGCAAAAGAACTCCAGCACCATCGATATCACTAACAAACATCGAAGAAGATGAGCTAAAAGCGTATATCGCAACATCTACCGACGTACCGTCTTACGATGATATTATCCCTACAGAGGAGATACCGTATTTCCTCAACAAAGGTCTCTCTTTGAATTGCTTTGTTGTCTCGCATTAAGCGCCGTATATTCTTTGGAACATAGTATAGGTTTACACATTCATATACAAATAGCTACTACTCACGTGGTCAATCAGATCTGCCTCAGCCAAGACCCATGTTTTGTCGTTCCATCAAGAAAGAAAGGGGAAAAACCAATCATTTTCAAAAAATTGAAGGTTACTGGGACTTTGACTCCGAAGAGCCAGAACCGAAAGGTGGTAGAATTCAACTTTACTGCTACAATATACAAACTAAGTGTATTCTCCAAAATATGGTATACGACTTGAAGAGCGATGAAGGCCTGAACTACAGCAAAGGATGACACTTACCACTATATCACTTTGCCTTTTCCTAAACTACGACAAAGGACTTGAATAGCGTATTGAGCTATACCAAACGCGACTTTTTGGCACCTTAAAAAAATGGTCAAAGAAAGGACATTTCAAGTGGACAACCTAGTCCTTGCAGTGAGAAGACTAATGGTCATAGCCCATAAGAAGGCGAGAAAATTCCAACCTAAGTGGGAGGGCCCCTTTGTGGTATGTCACATCGCAAAATTAAGTTTTTGGGTGGAGGGTATAAAATTCTTATTTATTATGAATTGACAAAGAGTATAAGAGAATGCCTTTACACGAGGATCTAAGTACAAAAAAAAAAGATTTGGGTATGTGTGATGGTAGAGATCGAGCACTGCAGCAGCTCCTTTATTCAGTTGATGATCCGAAACCAAGGAGGTTGACGAGGCTTCGAATGGCGCTTCTATCACCTTTTTCTGCTCTTTCATGTGTGGTCATTGTCTCTACGTGTGTCTCTTTTATGTGTAACTTTCCCTTTTTTCTTGTGGGAGACGTCTACTATTTATAGCCTTAGGAAGGCCTTACATAGGTGCATGTACGCAGGCTGTATGTTGGTGCATGGCACTGCAGGCATATTCTGCGTTAAGGCTACCACGTGTTAAGAAAAGATCTGGGGTTATTGATGCCCATAATACTTATGATGCGTATCATGCCCTAATTTGGATAGCTATATTTTTACCTTGGAAATACTTTCACTTGGCACATGAAGAACACTGAAGGGGTAGTGGAGCATGACACTATAGGCACATATTAAGATGTATAGTGGCGCATGGCACTGTGGGCTCCTGAGACACTAAGATGCGTAGTGGCGCATGGTACTGCCGGCACATGAGATACTAAGATGCATAGTGGGGCATGGTATATCGGGAATATGAGACTTCTCGGATGGTTAGTACACAGAACGAGGACACTAAAGCGCATAAAGTTGGAACCCTAAGGCGCATAGAGCTGAGTCATTGAGGCGCATGGAGCTCGGTCACTTAGGCGCACGGTGTAGATTTTTCATGCTTCTACAAGACCCCCTTAAAAGTTTTTGAACTTAAACTTTGTAAGTTTTAAAGTTCAAAATAATTTGAATAGAAGCATGGAGGATATAGGTGCATGAATTACTTTGGCCCATGTATAAAGCCTCCTTACGTTTGGCACTTTGGGGAGTATTTTTTCTTTTGTGTAGCAAATTGTTTGGGGCATCTGCCTATTGGGCGCATGGAGAAAGTTACTTAGCTAGGCGCAACTGGCTACTTAGCGCATAGGACTTCTGGGCACATCAAGCCACAACAGAGATTTATCCGTTGGCTGTTAGATTCATCCCACAATTTTGGTGCCTAGCAATTCGGGAGCCATTAAAGGCTATCTTGCTATAAATAGAGAGCTAGGGAGGAAGAGAATAGTGTGCTTATTTCTATCACAAGATGTCGCTGTTGAAGTTAGGCATGAGGAAGTCAGCCGAGTAGTTCGTTGACCCTCTTCCTCTAATGGTCGACCACGCTTCCATCGTGCGAAGGTGAGGAGTAGTACTTGTACTCTTATTTCTTATTTCAATGGTTACTTTGGATACTTTCTTGGCACTGCGTGTTCACACCATTCTTGCCACTGTCTGAACTACTTTGCTCGATGCGCATTATCATTGCTGAAGATCTTCGTCCTGAGGATGCGCTGACGGTGAAGGATCTATCTTGGTACCATGGGTGAGGCTGTCTCCGGACACGCACCTGAAGTATGTGGCGAGAACTGATATGCGACTACGCTGTAAAGGCATATTTACCTCATCATGGCGAAGGTCACCTTTGTACCGTGGTGGAGCTACGCCTGTCTTGCGAGACTTGATGGCTATGCACATCTTTCATGAACACAATAATATCTAGTCCGCTGAATGGCGCATGACTATGATGTGCGCTTTTGTATTATTTTGCAATCATTCTTACTTTGGTATGCCTATTTACGCAAGAACTGTCTCGGATTGCTCTGGTTATGATGGAGCATAGATGGATATCATAGTTACCGTTGTGCGTGTCGAATAAATACATTACCCAGAGGATTATCCGTTATCTTCCAACCTAGCGCACTGTAGATTTCCTCAGTATGCAGCCAGGATCTGTTGGCTGGATCTCGGGTCGAGTCCTGACGGTCCATCTGAGTGGCAGCGGTGGGGCTAGTTATCCCAACAAGAACTTTTAGTCGCATCCTTTCACATAACATATTTGGGTCTGTAGAGGCTCAGCTTTGAGTTGCAAGCTCCCTTGCTATCCATCAGTATGGATTATTTTCTCGCGTTATGGCTTGCACTAAGGAGTCTTACTGAATTTATGACCTAGAATGTGTTGATATTTCGGCTTCACACGTGTGTTAGTACCAGAAATAACACATATATAGTCTCATTCTTTTCACATTTACCCATGACCTTGAATATTAATAAAAATGCTTGAATGTAATGGACTTCAATATATACTCATGATCTTAAATATTAATAAAAATTTTGCCTTATTTTTTGTTTGGAACTTTTCTTGTTGCTGTGGATATCTTGTGAGTATTATACCATAGGTAATATGGACATAGTATACCATCATAACGGCGATAATGTTAAGCTATATCAGAGGTAATATGGACATGATAGGTTGATTGGTTTCATTAAGGAGGTCCGGTGGAGACTTTATCTGAGATAGTGGAGATACTTTGTTGTAGAACCGAGAGTCAAGCACATCAGTTTATAGCTGAGCATGATCATGGAAAAGTGTTTTATGCAGAGAGCAAAGAAAATAAGTCAGAGGTAAAATGGATGTGAATGCTTTCTCGGACAGCTCGTAGTTCAGAGGTGATATGGATGTGAACTACTCACTTTATATTTTTTTATGGGGATAACACTAAAAGGAACAAGTCAGAGGTAATATGGACATGACTCTCTTCTTTTAGTGGAGAGAAAGGCTCATAGTTCAGAGGTAATATGGACGTGAACCTTTTGCCTTCAAAAAAGTTTTTGATGATCCGTTACCTATTGCGTACTCGGGACTCCCAAGTACGAATAACAGATTTGTTCTCTTACTACGGACGGTACATAGAGATAATATGTTGAGGATGATGTTAAGTGTAGACATTGTTCTCTTATTTCCGTCTTCTAGGGGTAATTTTTTTTTTTGCCTTACCTTGATTATGCATAGTACTTCTTTAGGAACTTGTCTTTGATGGACATCATGAGAAAGTCACCATTAGGCTTGGCGAGTCTATATGCACCACTGGAATAGACCGTCTCTACCACAAAAGGGCACTCCCACTTGTGTTAATATTTTTCTGCCTTCTTGTTGGTCATGACCATTGGTCTTCTCACTGCGAGGGTTAGGTCACCCACTTTAAATGTCCTTTCCTTGACCTTTTTGTTAAAGGCACCGAAAAGTCGTATTTAGTATAGCTCAATGCGTTGTTGAGCCAAAGGCAATTTTTATCGAGTACTTCTAATTCTTGCAAGCATTGACGATAATTGTCTTCTGTAGTCAGCTAATTTGAAAGTGCTATCCGAAGAGATAAAAATTTTGTCCACAACGGAAGTTTAACTTCACTTTCGTAGACTAAAGAGAATGACGTGCTGCTAGTTGAAGTTTGAACTATTGTATGGTAGGCCCATAGACACTCCTCGAGCTTCTCATTCGAGTCACATTTATTGGTTGAAACAAACATTTTGAGGAGCTTGATGATGGTCTTGTTGAACGCTTCGACTAACCCATTTCCTGCTGGGTTGTAGGCGGTTTAAGCTATATTTTGGATTTAATTTTTATCACAGAACTGGAAGAAAGCATGACTTACAAATTACGGACCTTTATCATGGATGATTTGGTGAGGAAGGCCAAAGCAGTAGATGATGTGGTATTTTATGAAGTTAACCACTTTAGGAATTTTTACCTTTGTGAGTGGAACAACTTCTGACTATTTAGAGAAGTAATCTGTGATGGCCAAGATAAACTTGTGCCCCTTAGATAAAGGTGGACTAATTGGTCCTATGATGTACATACCCCAGGCTTCAAACGGCCAAGATACAACAATCGGGTGTAAGAATTCGGAGGGTTGGTGGATAAAGTCCACGTAGATTTGACACATCCGGCATCTCTTTGCATAATCAATGGCGTCCGCCACCATTGTGGACAAGTAATAGCCCATGCGTCGGAGGCGATCTTGAAGCTTAGGACCGGGCTGGTGAGCATGACAAATACCAACATGAGCTTTGCGAAGAGCTTACTTGGATTCTGCATCAGAAAGGCATCGTAGCAGAAGTCTATCATAATATCGACAGCACAAAATCTTAGAAGCTGTATCGTAGTAGAACCGAAGGAAACACCTTCTGACAGACGTAGCCTCCTTTAGGTTACCTAGAATGATTTCGTATTCTGCATAGTCTATAAATAGGAGCCTCCAATCTTTAATGGGGGCATCTGCATCCGCATAATGGCTTAGATTCAAGCATAGGTTGTTCTTCGGACATACCAACTCTTGTCCCACTATTGTGACCAATATGTGGGTTTTGATTGGAGTTGCTAAAGAGGTAGTGATACCGACAAGTACGTCAGCCTCGATATTTTGCAGTCATGGCACATGTTCTAAAAAGAATTCCACGAAAGTAAAAATCATGTCGATGGATGCATGATGGTAAGGGAGTAGATCTTCATGGCGAACCTTGTATTCTCCACAGACTTGGCTAACTATCATTTGGAATCACCATAGGCTTCCAGGTAATCCACCTCTAATTGTTTAGCCAGCTGGAGTCCAATGATGAGAGCATTATACTCTGCCACGTTGTTGGAGCACAGCTTCGTAAGTAAGTATGCACGATGGATAACTAGATCGTCGGGAGAGATCATCGCTATCCCCACCCCGACAATGATATTGCCTTTGGTCCCTGTTTGGAAAGCACCATCGAAGAACAATCGTCAAACTGATCCTCTCATCGTAGCAGTTTTAGACTCTAACACTTCATCGGGGATTTCATCATAGAGCTTTAAAGTTTTCAGCACCGGTTGGGTTGCCCAAAAGTTGGCCAATGCTTAGCCCTTGACAACCTTTTGTAGGACGAACACTATGTCATAAGGTGACAGCAGGATAGTCCACGTGTCTAGGCGAGAGTTGAGTGCCCTGGGCTTGGTCATGAGAATTCGAAGGGGATTTACTCGGGAGATCACATGGATAGTTTGTCCTATTAGGTAATAACTGGTCTTTTGGACAGCGAACACTAGAACAAGATACTCTTTCTCGACTAGGTTGTATCTATTTTCTGTACTGATCATTATTCTACTGAGATCATAAATATCTTGCTCATAGTCTTCGTCGTTGTTATAGGCCAAAAGCACGCCAAGGGAATAATCTATTGCATGGACATAAAGTAGGAAGGGTTTTCCTATGATTAGAGCCACTAACATCGGAGGGTTCATGAGGTAATTCTTAATGTCATCAAACGCTTGTTGACTTCCTCCGTACAAACGAAAGAGACTCCCTTCTTCATGATTTGCGTAAAAGGGTCGGCATTATCCAGAGAGATTGTTTATGAATCTCATAATGTATGCCAGTCTTCCTTGCAGACTATAAAGTTTTCGTAGGTTCTTCGGAACCTGCATGTCCCCTTAGTCTTCTTTGGGTCAATATGTATGCCCTTTGAAGTTATGATGAAGCCAAAAAATTTGTCACTGAAGACTCCCAGGAATGACTTTGTAGGGTTCATCTTGAGCTGGTGGACTCTCATTAACTCAAACACTATCTTTAAGTCATGGAGATGATCATCTCAAAAACGGCTTTTAAAAGCGATGTCATCGACATAACATTCTACTGTCTTGTGCAGGTAATCGTGGAAGATGGCGCTTATAGCTCGATGGTATGTTGCACCTTCATTCTTTTGGCTGAAGGGCATCACTGTATAGCAATATACTCCTATCAGTGTCCAAAATGATGTATGCTTCTCATCGTTTAGAAATATTTTGACCTTGTTGTAGCCTGAGAAATGATCCATAAAGGAAATACGCTCGAAGCCACAACTGTTGTCGACCATTACGTCTGTAATTGGAAGAGGGAATTCGTCCTTTGAATAAGCCATATTTAAATCACGGAAGTCTATACGACTCGTATTTTACCGTTATTTTGATGGCGGGGACGATGTTAGCTCCCCAATCTGGGTGCTATTCTTCGTTAATACATATGTTTGCTATTAGCTTATTTACTTCAGGTTCAATGGTGTTCATCACGTCTGGACAAAAATACTGTTGTTGTTACTTTACTAGCATGGCATTGGACATGATATTGAGCATGTGCATTACAATTTGCGGATCCAAGCCTGGCATATCCTCATAGTTCCATGCAAAGGCGTCGATATATTCGCTCACCAACTGGATAAGGGATTCACGTTCTTCTAACGTGTGGTTCTTGCCGATGAAGATTGACTTAGGAGAAATATCTTCATCCAAATTAACTTATATGACTTCGTCCTTAGTATGGGGTTCCCGCTGTTTAAACCACAGTTCCTACAGTGACTCCATCTTTTGAGCCTATGGTTCAATTTTGAAGAGTTCAGTTGGACACTTGTCGTCATCTTCAGGATTGGTTGACGGAGAGACCATGTGGCATGACTTGGCCTTTTTTCCCTTGGTTTTGGAAACAGAAGGCACTCTTGGTGCCTCATTTTAGGGACGAGGTGTGGATGAACCCACAAAACTTTGCCTCTTGGAGTGGTAAGGAGAACCAACCCATCTTCTCGGGCCGGAGGGAGGTTGATGACTTCCATAGTTTTTCTAGGAATATGGACGATGCCATCTTGATTCTCAGTTGTTAAAAAATGTCGAACTGGAGAGACACCATATTTGAAGTGATTGTCTTGTCTTCGTAGTCCAAAGAGAGAGCTTTGGAGTCAATTAGTCGATGTATCTGCCTTTTTAATATATAACAGTCACGTATGGCATGGTGGACATATCGATGATAGTAGCAGTACTTAGGATTGTCGACATTGCTGCCTTGTCGGTACGCCTGATGTCGGGTAGCATGAGTTTATTTCCCTTCATCAATACTTTGAAGATCTTTATGACATCATCGTCATTAAAGGAATAAGTCACTTGTACTGTAGGTGGCTCTACCGGTTTAGCAATATGTGAGGTCATTCTTTTTGACAAGTTAACCGTTAGAACTTGCTTTCCTTTACTGTTACGATTATTGGTGGCTGTGAAAGGATGGCTTCCTTTATCTTCAACATTGGGAGCTTAGAATCTTAATAAGTGGATGTCTTTCACGCTATTCTCTGTAGCAGCAACACTTATGATAAATATCGTCCAATTACTGAATGGGCCAGACACCGTCCTGAGTCTTATTGCTGGTAGAAGATTCTTTCGGCATATATCCATCAACGTGGATTCAGGAATGCTAGAAGGTAGTTTTAATATCGCTTGCCAAAAATGCTCGATATAATTTTGTACGAGTTCCCTTTCCCCTTATGTCATGTCCATCAGAAAGGACATTGTCATGTCTATTACTCTTTCATAGAACTATACGAGGAACAAAGACTTTAGCTCATCGAAGGAGGAGATACATTTGTTTGGGAGGCTCCAGGACCACTAAAATGCGATATCGGATAGTCCCCCAACGAACAAGTTGGTGAGTTGGGCGTCATCCTGAGATAAATAGTCGATTTTAGACTGAAAGTATATCATATACTGAAGAGGTGAGGTCTTTTCGTCAAATGAAGCCAGAGATAATAGATTATACTTGGGAGGGTATAACATGTTATTGTTGGCCCATCTGGTCTTAGTCAACTTAATTTTGATAGTTAACTAAACCATGTATCGATATATCACAATATGAAGACTCAATACTTCTTCTACATGCTGATTCTACTACGTCATTCAAATATAAATTTTAGTTTATTTTGAATAAAGACCTTATGGACATGGAGTCGCATTGGCTTGACCCAAAGTCTACTCAAATAAACCATCGAACCTATCCACCAAACCAAGTCCAAATTCAAATCCAAACCTTACTAGAATAGACAACCGAACTCGGGCTAAATTTATGCCAAACTCGGACCGAACTCGATTACCAATATAGTATAAAATCAACCCAGTTATTACCCTTTATTTTTTGGCCCAACGTTCAAAAATTTGAATTAAAATCTACCCAAACTCTGGCTGAATTCTGTTTGCCAATACCCTATTAATAGGATTGAATTTCACACTCTCAATATCTTATCCCATTATACAATCTTCAATCTTTTAGTTAGAAAATATCTGAGCCTTAATATTTCTATCTCCAAGAGCAACTCTCTAGCCTTTTAAATGTTAAGTGCAGTTTCAGTTTAGAAGTCTACAAGAGTTGTACAAAGCTTGGCTCAACCAGTTTTCTTTCTCTCTATTGTTTGATAATAAACGGAAGAAATAAAACTAGGTTTATATAAAACCCTTTCTTAGGTTTACAAACAAGAAGTACTATTAATTCTATGCGAGGATGTTAAGTACAAAATTTAATCTGGGGAAATATTGCTATAGGAGTCTGATATGTAGTCGATCAGTTTGTCCCTTGGACCACACGATGATGAAGAAGTGCTGTAGAAGAAGGAGATGCTTCAAAGATTGTAAGAGGGAGTGGATACTCGATGCCAAAATCGTCGATCACTACTCTTTGTCTGAGCTCTTCTCTCTATTCTTCAATTTCTTCGACGTCTATTTTTGACCCTGTTCTGACCCTGGACCTCTGTCAATAGAGATATCTATTTATAGGGTTTTAGTAATAGTAATCGTCCAGTCGGCGTAGAAGCCGGACAGTGGAGAGTATGGCACTTTTTATGCGACGGTTATAATAACTGCCACCCACGTATAGATAATCTTCTGAATCTGCGTGTGATGCGTGTTCCATGATGAGAAAATACGTATAACTGCTATAAAGATCACGGCATGCAAGCCACGTAGGTAACTGCCCCTTGCGTAGAAAATGTTGGCTTAGAAGCCAATAACTGTCACCATGGCGTAGAAGCCAAATAGTTGTCAGGTTGGCGTAGAAGCCAAGTGGTTTGTCGAGTCGGCATAGAAGCCAAATAGGCGTAGAAGCCTTGTAGGCGTAGAAGCCTGATGCTGCATGGATATGTAGCTAGCATAAAAGATAGCTGATCCTTCTTCCTTGACTGAGGTCTTGAGCGTATTCTGGACCAAATAGCCTTATTATGCACAAATGCAAATATAGCCTGAGTTGGCGTATTCCGAGGAGATAGTATACGGCGTACTCCTTATAGCTGAAAATAACCCGATGGCGTATTTCAAGGAGATAGCGTACAACGTGCTCATATAGCTGAAAATAGCCTGATGGCGTAATGTGCAAAGGTAATGATATGGACGTATTAGCCGTAATTATGGCTCGTCCAGTCTTTGAAAATAGAACCAAATCTCGTGTATTAAATGTAGAGATCTGACCCCATTCTGCGTATTAAATGCAGAGACGTGCCTCGAGCTCTGTACGAAGAGCATCTTTTGATGTGACAGTTTGTTTTGTCTTCTGCTGAGCGTAAAAGCTCACATCTGCCTGTGTAAAACTAGGCAGCGTATTCCCTTGTATGCGTAAAAGTGCTTTGTATCAGGAAAATGTCACTAAATGGTGGTTTGGGTTTGTGTGCCGCACCATCATTACAGCCGTCGTCTGGATAGCTATGCAGTACTTGTTGTCAGGAGTCAGGTTCACTACATGATCTGACAGGTTCATTCGAGGAATACGAAGCGTTCCCCGTACTACTTTCCACTGCATTAAAAGCGAGTAGGTTTTATGCTAAAGTGGCGATGTAACAACCTTTTTACGCTGAAGCAGCCTGGAAATACTACATTACGCGGATTGTCCCGGGGCTTATATTTTATGCTGTACTAGCGATGAAGCCCTGTTGTACGCCGATGGCTCTGAAGTTATATTTTACGCTGCCCAGCACTAAAATACTGCGTATAACTCTACATGCTTCTACAAGACCCCCTTCAAAGTTTTCAAATTCTTCATAATTTAAAACACTTTGAATGAATCATGAAACGGTCAAGTCTGACTCGTTCCTCGAGGCAGATTTCTTGGCAGATTTTTGGGGATTTGTTGGGATTCAGTGTGTTCTTTTTTGCCTATAAAAAGGCTGATGAGTTAACTTGTTCTTCTCATATTTCCTTCACCACAGAGAGATGATTGTCGGAGTTCGTCGGGTCAACTTGAGGAAGAAGAAGATCATGCTCTTCCAGCATGTAAGGAGCCGAAAAAGAAGGCATCTTCGAGCAAATGTCCTCTGTAACGATGGATCATGGAAGGATATCATAGCTTCCTTTGCTCAGGATAATCAATAACTTCATATGGCAATTCGTCCAGGAGAGAGAAAGGGTCACATTAGACCACACAGCTTACAAGCTGTATTTTCTCCCGTTGTTCGTGGACGAGGGCAGACAAACTAGCCCTGTCTTCCAGTATTGAGTTGGGTCTAAAACCTCAACTCAATCTGTCATGGCGTATGGAGGATGGGCTCTTAAATAATTTATACAGGCCCAGTTTTATATCCTTCTGCCATTAATCATTTTTTTTGTTCATCGACTGTGGAAGTCGATGAACTGCTGTAGAAGACGGATAAAGATCTCCACCAATGCGAGAACCTGACAGAATAGATTCTGGGCGTGATCTTTAAATAAGAATGAGAAACTTTTTGTAGACGGAATTTCCCTCATATGTAATCATGTAATCATGAAGATGAAAAACCCTTTGTAGACTGGATTTTCCTCATATGTAATCATGATTAATAAAATTGTCTTCTTTTATGCATCTAATAATTTGCCATATTCTTTGTCGAATATGTGTAGTTTCGCCATGTCTGAATAACTTTACGCTGACTCTGATAAAAAGAGTATCTGATCTCGTCCCGTCTTTTACGCGTAACTGAGGACGCGTAGAAAACTGCTTAGCATTTAAGTCGAATATCCGAACTGTCATGCTGTTTTGAACGAGGAATTGCGTAGAATTCTGAACTTGTCACTTCTCTGATAAGAAGAATTCTTGTTTAGACCATCATCTTCAAGAATGATTTCCCGAAAATCCCTTGAAATAGGGCGAGAAATGGTTGTCAAAACTGAGTCGCCATCTTGAACTGTAGAGAAAATATTCTGACTTAATTTTGGATGAACTTCCAATCGATCCAAGAAGAAGAGTCATTTTAAATGTTGAACTCTGTATATTTTGGGTACTTGGGATATTTTGAGGTCAAGAAGGAGCATCTTCTGCGTGAACCCTTGTGATTGGCCGCTTAGAGAATTGTTTAGATATACGCATACTCTGGCCTGTAAATTTTTAGATATGCGAAAAGTCATAGATCCGTAATGTAGATAAGCATAAGATCATGAGTTTGTGGCCTCTCGAGCGTAAAAGCTACTGAGCATAAGAGCATTCGGGCGTAAAACTGTAGATCTGTAGCCTCTGAAAAGAGAACTTTCGAGCGTGAAGTCGTAGATTTGTAGCCTCTGAGCGTAGAAAGCTTCTGAGCGTGAAATCATAGATTTATAGCTTCTGAGCGTGAAGTCGTAAGTTTGTATCCTCTCGAGCGTAAAAGCTACCGAGCGTAAAAGCATCTGGGCGTAAAACCGTAGACTTATAGCCTCTGAGCGTAGAAAGCTTCTGAGCGTAAAATCATAGATTTGTAGCTTCTGACCGTGAAGTCATAGGTTTGTAGCCTCTCGACCGTAAAAGCTACCGAGCGTAAAAGTATCCGGGCATAAAACCGTAGACTTATAGCCTCTGAGCATAAAACCGTTGATTTGTAGCTTTCCAAGCGTAAAAAGCTCCTTGGCGTAAAATTATGAATCTGCTCTGCACGAAAACTTTTTGAATTCGCTGACTGTCCGCCTTTCCTGAATAATAGGCTGACGTAGTCCCTAATTATAATTGAATATTAAATATCGGATTTGGTTAGGGATTCGAGGAGTTTATCTGAACTCTATAAGTACCCCAAGGCCTTTAGAGAAAAACTTTTTATCTGTCTTTTGCAAAAGAAAACCTTCGTCTCTTTGAGTACTCTCCTGCGTTTCTTCTCTGAGCATTCTGAGTTTTTAGCAATGGCACCAAAACAACCCTCCACTAAGGGAAAGAAGGCTGCCTCCTCTTCTCGCTCCTCTGCCCAAGCAAGAGCGACTCCCATCGGGCAGAGAAAACCTCGCTCGGAACGAAGTGTTCCACCATCAAGCTGTGCACCGGGCGTTATAGGTAAAGCTTTTGGGACGACAAGAACGAAGAAAACCCTTCGCACACATTCTACGTGAATGTGCTAGGTCATCTTCTGTGCTGAATGCCTCTTCGAGGAAGATGATGCACAGAGATATTTTATCTTTTACGCCCATATTTCTAATGTGTCAGCGTAAAAACTCCATATTTTTGCAGTCTGGCGTAAGAGCTTTGACTGTCAAAATTCGGCGTATACTACAAATTTTGGGTGTTACGCTCTGGATGAAAACTCCGGCGTAATAACTTAAACTTTGGCAATCTGGCATAAAACACAGACTGTCAGATTTTTGTGTATACTGCCAATCTTGAATTTTATGCCTTGGAATGAGATTCCAGCGTAAAAAGTCAAGTTTTTACAGTCTTGGTGTAAAAGCACAGACTGTTGATCTTTGGCATAATCTGCAAGATTGTGAGGTCTAGTATAGAAACTGACGTATTTTTCTTGCACTTTGTAGTTAACTTACAGATATCTCCGTTGGCTGTGGTGATGGGTTATGCTGCTGGGATGCTGCACTCCAATTACTTGGAGGATTTGTTCCATGTGACATTTTCTATTTCTGGACCCCAATATCCTGAAGGAAGGAGAATCCTGATATTTCTCAAGGAGAGCGAATGCTGTTGAGCATGATCAACGGAGAGCCCCTGGCGTACATAGACGGGGCAAAATACATAAAACCAGCTTCCTCTTCGGGGATATGATCGATAAACAATCCCAGACGAAGCCCAAGAAGGAAGACTGGGTTTTTACTGTTGGGGGCATGGTCATGTACCTGCCCAAGATGCTGAGGGATTATCCTATCTCGGCATTCTTCCATGCCACGCATCCCAGGAGGATGTCGTGGACTCTGACCCCTAATCTTCACGGCCAGCCGGGGAAGATATTTTATCAGAAAGGGTCCGACCAAGGGTTATTTGTAAGCCACCCTTCCGGCCCTGTCATGCCGTTCAGGAGATTATATCCGGGCAGTGTCCCGAGTGAAGACACTTCACTGCTCCAACCAGTCCAATTATCGACTTTCTGCAATGACTTCATAGGGCATGGAGGAGTATACCCCAAGGTTAATCCTCGAACCAATGTGTGGGTTACCCCTACAAATCTTCGATGGGCTCGTTTAGCTTCCTGGGACCTGAAGCATTTTTAGACTGAGCTGGAGAGCATTGATCTGTACGCGGCTGTGAGTGCTACCAGTGTTGGGTTACCTCTCAACCCTAACCTATTTTTGGCTTTGATGGAGCGATATATCTCGCTTACTGGGACTTTCGCCACTCCACTGGGAGAGTTAGGATTGGCCCTTCACGAAATGGCAGAGATTTTAAGACTACCAATGGGGGATACTCCTTATGAAGAGTATATTCCCACAAACCGGGAGTTGGGGGACACAAACCCTCGGGTGGTGGCAGTGTACCAGGAGTTGATGAGCCATTACCTTGCGTGCACCGCCTTCTATAATGAGCCCTCTGATCTAGCTCATACCAACAAATGGGCGTCCTACCTCTTCTTCCATCAGGCTAGAGATGCTAAGCCCGACAAAGTCGTGGATAGGCCTTTGAGCCTTTTGAGCGTGCTTAATGCTCAAGTAGTCGATGACCTTATTGAAGACGCTGGGGCTTCAGATCGAGTTTTCGATGAAGGGATAGGAAAATATCCTGCAGGCACTAAAGCCTACAGTTATATGAGGCATTGCCGCAGGCCTCTGTCAAGGGAAGCTCAACTGGCTGGCTTCCTCTCTGTATGGCTGCGCCGATTGGTAGTACCAGGCATTGTATCTTCGGATCGCATTCACCGTAACACCTTATGGCCTGCAGTGCGTTTGGTGTTTGGGGCAAGACTGGACTTGCTCCCTGCCATGGTATGCCGCATACAAGCTGGCCTGAGGGCCATTATTGATGGGCTGCTTGCCGATGAAACACGGCGTGACAGCTTTCCCAGGGTAGAATTACCATTCTTGTATTTGATGGGATGGTTAATTCTCCATAATCCCAGGATAATGTCTCCCGGCTCTGGCAGTAGTTCGGAGAGTAATTTCTTGTTGAATTACAAGAATTCCACCTGGAACGTGACCATAGTTTTAGACTGTCGACGAGCGTTAAATTTTGCTCACAGGTGGAAGCTCTTCTGCACCGTCCCTACTGTACATCTCAATCAACAGGGGAGAAGGCTTCAGGACTCAGGTGAAGGAAAGACCATTCTTTCTTCTGAAGCTTTTAATTGGTTGGTCTGCATTAGACCTTCCCATTTATTGTACAGAAGTGAAGACCAATGCTTCTTGGAGCCCTACCTGCCTAGTCGGTTTGCCATACAGTTTGGGTATGACCAATTACACGTAGGCAATGCCGTCACCAGCTTCAAGTCCAGGGGTAGACTTATTGATGGAGCGAGAGGATGGCGGTACTTCATAATGGGTTCACTGGAGCAGCTTTTACTGTGCCCGCGACTTCACTCTCCATGGAGTTACGTATCCTCCACTCGTACGCCCAATTTTACGTGGCCATCAACACTTTCCATCACGATTTTGATATGCGTGGAAGTTTTAGCATGCCCTCTTCTACGTCCACTGGGAAAGAGTAAGTCCCATCAGTTTTATCTGACGAAGAAGAAGACTCTGTCGCTCCAGATGAGTTTTTGCTGACAGTACCGAGAGGCGAAATACCTCCGCCTGCAGAGCCTCTGGTTATCCCTGGTAAGCGAAGGGCTCCTGTTCTGAAGGAGACTTCCCCTCGCAAGAAAAAGAAGGCTGTTAGTGGTCCTGTTAGGACTTCCAGTCATGAGGCTTCTCGGAGTGAGCCTGCTGTTTTCCCTGTTGGGGACGATCCTTTGATTAGAGGTTCCTCGCCTTTTAGAGAGGGAACCTCTACAGTTTCGGCTGGCAGTGCCGAAGAATCTTTGCTTGTGGCTGCTGTCGCTGCTACCGCTTCAGGTAGTGGCACGAAATCGCCTTTGAGGCCAAGCCAAATAAGAATATCTTTATCTAGACCAGCAACGGGAGAAACCCCTGCCGCGTCTGTAAGTATACCCAGCGAGATTCTACCCAATGAGCCTCGAGTGGATCTCGGTGAAGACCTGGAAGAATACCTGCCAGTGTCAGTTGGCACACCCCCTTCTCCAGGTATGACAGCTCGCTTAGCATCATTAAAAAATGATTTAGCTGTACTGGCTGCAGACGCGACATATATACCATCGGCCATGGGTAAATGTCATCTTTATGCCTCTTTTTAGAAAAATTAACATCATGTTGATATTAACTTTCTCTTGTCTTCTTGTCAGGGGAAGACATCTACGGGGAGGGCAGCGTCGACGCAACTTTTGGCTTTGTTTCAGCTCCTGCTGATGACACGGAGGTGCCCGATTTTGAAGAGGAAATATTTTCGGGTGTCGATTCGCCCAAAACAATTCCGATATCACGAGAGGAGGATGAGCCTGTCATTACGACTATGCCTCCTTTGAGTGCGCCAGCCACTTCGACCGTTGTTGGCGCTTCTTCTTTTGTCGCACCATCTGCTGAAGCGACGACTGTCACGACACCCTCTGCAGTTGTTCCTGGAAGGGGATTTGCCGATATTGCAGCCACTTCCAGCGTCCATTCGGGTCTCGCTATGCTGATTGAGAAGTATACTAGTATTTTCTACACCACTTTGAGAACGCTGATATCGATGGTACTGGAGAAGAATCTAGGCTTTGAGGCTCTACGGAGGTCCTTCCAGTTTACGATAATGCCGATCAGAGACTTCAACGATGCTGGGAGAGCTGATGCGCTGGAGCAGATAGTTAACGGTTTGGAATAACCCATTAAAGATTATTTGCAGCTATCTCGAGACAACATTGACGGTCTCGTTCAAGCTAGGTATGACTCCTTAACTGCAGAGCTTGCTGGGAAAATGGAATCTTTGAACAAATCCGTTCAGGAACAGCAGCAGAAGATGGATCAAGAGCGTGCCAAATTGGAGTATGTCATTCCCCAACTTACTCAGTGTGAGGCCGATTATGAGGCCGATTATGAGGCAGAGGCAGCGAAGGTCCACAAATTAGAAGATGACCTCGCTAAGGCCAAGGAGAAGGCTCTCTCTTTATCAACAGCTCACGACTTGTTGAAGGATCGAATGGAGACGGCTCAGCAGAACCTGACACATGTGAGTGTCATCCACGCAGGTTTTGTACATGCTCGGTTCGAGCTATCTGCTTTGAACAATGAGGCGGCAAGGTTGGAGCGGGCTCGCGCCGACGTCTTGAACTCCAGGGATGAGAGAAAGGTTACTCTGGCGCAGCAGATTCGTGACTTAACTGCTTCCCCCAAATGATATTTTTTTGCTTTTCTATATAATTTGCTCTTTCTAAAGATAATACAGAGGCTTTATCTGACTTTGGTGGACCTATCATTTTGGAATATAAACGATAGGCTAGGGTGAAAGTGATATCAGAGGTAATATGGACGTGATATACTTTCGGTAAGCTTCAACTGGACATATCTATTCAGAGGTTATTTGGACATGATAGAATATGTTCCAACTAAAATTTGTACACAAAACACTATCAGAGGTAATATGGACGTGATAGGTTTTGAAGTTCCAAATTAGTTAAACATATCTATTCAGAGGTTATATGGACATGAATATTTCATTTTTTTATTGCGGGCATTCCACAGGGGAATTTTTTGTGGACTTATTACTTTTTGCGCACGAGAGTGCAAGTAATAAGTTTAGGACAAGCCCTGCTAGAGGTAATATGGACATGGCAGTTTTTGTGGATTCAACACCCCTGGTGTACTTAGAGTTAAGTACGGGTGTTAAGATGAGATGACAACCGATATCAGAGGTAATAAGGACATGATAATCAATAGCTGCAAACTCGAAAAGTTTGTTCAGAGGTAATATGAACATGACAAACTTTTGGATTGTGACTCCATTAGGGATTGAGGTACTTATCGGCTCAGAGGTAATATAAACATGGCAGTTATTATGGACCTAACACCACTGACATACTTAGAGTTAAGTACGGATGTTAAGTTGAGATGACAATCGATATTAGAGGTAATATGGACATGATAGTCATAGCCAAAAATTCGAAAAGTTTGTTCAGAGGTAATATGAACATGACAAACTTTTCTGGGGAAATAAAAAAATATTTAGACAATAGTTCAGAGATAATATGAACGTGAACTCATGTCCGAAAAATTTATTGTGGAGTGATTTTTCTGAGTGGGGATAGACCTGAAGAATCCACTGGGGAAACTTTAGGGACTCATCATCCGGTATTTTCTTGAGGGAGCAAATTTGTCACGTTAAAGTGAAATCAATTTACAGTGATCGTCCCCTCGTTTATAGATGCAAAGTGATGACCTTGGCATCGATCAACTCCTGAATTCTCCTTTTTAGTACATAGCAAGCCCTTGTGGGGTGATGAATGTATCGATGGAAGAGACAATAATCTGGGTCATCGACTTTGCCAACCCTCTCAGGGTATCTGATGTTGGGTAGCCGAAGTTTGTGTTCCTTCATCAACATATTGAAGATTTTAATGATGTCATCTTCATTAAAAGAGAAAGTCCTTTTCGGCCTTCGGGCTCTTGATGCCTGAGTTTTATGGTCTTTTGGGAAGATCGTCGTCGTTGTATCATCTTCGTACTCAGAAGGAATTCTACCCCCAGCTTTGGATGGTGCCTTATTTTGTCGAGGTAGACTACCCCCAGATATGTCGTGGCATTTGTCCACTGAAGTTGATTTAGAAGGGCCTGCCTCTGATATTACAGGATCAGACTCTCAAGGTTTTGAGTTTGCAGGAGATGCAGTATACCCTAACCCAAAATGAGTTTGTTGACAGTAAGGATTACTATGCAACGGTGTTCGTCTGCCTTTTCCATAGTTGAGGCCTTGTTTCAACTTCAAATCATAACCCATGCTTTGTATAATTTTTAAAGCTTGTGGGCTATACCTGTGGATTTTTATTTTGCCACCAACAGATTTGCGAGATTCTTCTTGTATAATCGGACTGTTCCGCATGCGACCGAAGACTATTGGATGCTGGTCATCGCGAGTTGGGGGAACAATAAAGACAGATTCTTCATGTGGCCCACATGTCATGATGACATTAGATGTTGATGCATCTTTCCATATGATCTTTCCACGTTTGACAGTTAGGGGAACCGAAGCCTGTTTATGACTTCTGTCTTTGCGTTTCTGGCTCAAGAATTCTTGCAAGTTGGGAGGATTAACAGAAGAAGAAGAAGAAGGCTTGTTCTTTCTGTTCACATCAGTTGGAATGCGGATATTGGGCACCCCAACTCTTTCCCTGCCACCTATATACAACAGCTCAACCATGTGAGTAACAACTGATCTATAAGGAGCGTATCTATCCACAAACTGGGATTTCTTTACGCTGAGGGGCTTGACCTAGCATAATTTATAATTTTGCTCAGGTTGGCGTAAAACTGAGAAAGCCCTCAATCAGCCATTAGCTTCTCGCGTAATCTGGAGAGCGAGCAGATTCTTCTCTTGCTGGCGTAAAGGCCAAAAAGTCGGGAAATCTGCCACTTGTTTTTCTTTGCGGAGATTACTGGGACTCTCTGCCTTTTCGCAGAGGGCAGATGCATTTTTACGCGTAGAACGCATTTGGAATTTTTGATTTTGCGCTGAGGCATTATCAGAAATCTTGTCTGCCACGTCACAGACGGGAGACTGAATTTTACGCGGAGAGCGCGGAGTAGACTTTTGGATTAGCATTGAGGCATCACCAGAAGTTTTGTCTGCCACGTCACAGACAGAAGATAGAGTTTTATGCGCGAGGCGCGGAGTAGACTTCTGGACTAGCACTAAGGCATTGTCAGAAGTTTTGTCTACCACGTCACAGACGGGAGACAGAGTTTTATGTGCGGGGCGCGGAGGTTTGCGAAGCTACAACCTTGTTGGTCGGAGAAACCAGAGAGTCGGCAGGAATGGTAGGGGATGTCTGGGGCATCCAGACCTTACGCAATTTCCTGTTGTCTTGGACAGAGAGAGAGTGAGAGCTACCCCCTGCTCGAAGCATATCTTCGTAGGCAGATTGGTCGAACTGGATGACCAAGGTCTTCTTTATTGATCCTACTGATACTGCATCGTGTTGAGCAATTGCTTTCTCGTTAGATGAGAAAGAGGTCCCCAACAGAGTCGCCATCTTGTGTTTGATAATAAACGGAAGAAATAAAACTAGGTTTATATAAAACCCTTTCTTAGGTTTACAAACAAGAAGTACTATTAATCCTATGCGAGGATGTTAAGTACAAAATTTAATCTGGGTAAATATTGCTATAAGAGTCTGATCTGCAGTCGATCACTTTGTCCCTTGGACCACACGATGATGAAGAAGTACTGTAAAAGAAGGAGATGCTTCAAAGATTGCAAGAGGGAGTGGATACTAGATGCCAAAATCGTCGATCACTACTCTCTGTCTGAGCTCTTCTCTCTATTCTTCGATTTCTTCGACTTCTATTCTCTGAATTTTTGACCCTGTTCCGACCCTGGATCTCTGTCAATAGAGATCTCTATTTATAGGGTTTTAGTGACAGTAACCGTCCAGTCGGCGTAGAAGCCGGACAGTGGAGAGTATGGCACTTTTTATGCGGCGGTTATAATAACTGCCACCCACGTATAGATAATCTTCTGAATCTGCGTGTGATGCGTGTCCCATGATGAGAAAATGCGTATAACTGCTGCGAAGATCATGACATGCAAGCCACGTAGGTAACTGCCCCTTGCGTAGAAAAGGTTGGCGTAGAAGCCAATAACTGTCACCATGGCGTAGAAGCCAAATAGTTGTCAGGTTGGCGTAGAAGCCAAGTGGTTTGTCGAGTCAACATAGAAGCCAAATAGGCGTAGAAGCCTTATAGACGTAGAAGCCTGATGCTGCATGGATAGGTAGCTAGCGTAAAAGATAGCTGATCCTCCTTCCTTGACTGAGGTCTTGAGCGTATTCTGGACCAAATAGCCTTATCACGCACAAATGCAAATATAGCCTGAGTTGGCATATTCCGAGAAGATAGCTTATGGCGTACTCCTTATAGCTAAAAATAGCCCGATGGCGTATTTTAAGGAGATAGCGTACAGCGTGCTCCTATAGCTGAAAATAGCCTGATGGCGTAATGTGCAAAGGTAATGATATGGACGTATTAGCTGTAATTATGGTTCGCCCAGTCTTTGAAAATAGAACCAAATCTCGTGCATTAAATGCATAGATCTGCCCCCATTCTACGTATTAAATGCAGAGACGTGCCTCGAGCTCTGTACGAAGAGCAGCTTTTGATCTGACAGTTTATTTTGTCTTTTGTTGAGCGTAAAAGATCACATCTCACATCTGCCTGCGTATAACTAGGCAGCGTATTCCCTTGTATGCGTAAAAGCGCTTTATATTAGGGAAATGTCACTAAATGACGGTTTGGGTTTTGTGCCGCACCATTATTACAACCGTCGTCTAGATAGCTGTGCAGTACTCATTGTCAGGAGTCAGGTTCACTGCATGATCTGACAGGTTCATACGAGGAATATGAAGCATTCCCCGTACGACTTCCCACTACATTAAAAGCGAGTAGGTTTTACGCTAAAGTGGCGATGTAACAACCTTTTTACGCTGAAGCAGCCTAGAAATACTGTACTATACGGATTATCCTGGGGCTTATATTTTATGCTGTACTAGCGATGAAGCCCTGTTGTACGCCGATGGCTCTGAAGTTATATTTTACGCTGCCCAGCACTAAAATACTGCGTATAACTCTACAGCATATTTTTCATGCTTCTACATCTATCTCTTTCTCTCTTATTGTGAAGTAGCAAGACTTCAGATCAAATCTTGTGGTTGTAAGAAGTGGCAAGTCTTTGGATCAAAGATTATGATTCACTATTGGTAATTATAGTGGATACAACTCCGAGCAAGAGTTTTCGGGACTGGACTAGTCCTCTTAGAGGAAAACCAGTATACATGAATTTGTTTTCGTTTGCTTTCTCTAACTTTTACTACTTAATATTACTGTCTTGCATATACACTGTTAGCTGCCTTCACTCTGCTTAATTTTTAATTGGGTAGATTATTCTATTATACTCTATTCATCCACTCTAGAGTTGTCCTACGATCCTTCAGTTATCCTATTTCGGAGGATAGGGTTGCCGGATCCCAAGCTTTTGGAGCCTGTTCTGGTTGACTCGAACGTCGATGCGGGCACGCAGGTCCTTGAGAGTCTCCTAGATATCATTGGGGAGAGGAGAATCAAGGATTTGTATTACTGCTTGCAACCTGAGGTACTAGATTATGCGTATCAGGTTCCTCGTTTGTTCTTCCTGGCGCTTACGGTTGTGTTGGTGCGATACTTTCTCTGAGCTCTAGCACTGTGTGAGTCAGAGTCTGCATTGAAGTACTGAAAGCCTGCATCATGGCTTCTAGTATGTTGAGGCATTATTGGTTACTGGATTCGATACTATGTTCGTCTCCTGTTTTGTACACAGGCATTAAGAGGGAAAAGACAGACGGAAAGGTAGATGCTTCACTCTCTACCTCCAATGTCTGAGTATTACTGTCACGTCCTAGTCCCCAAATACATAGGACTAGGAATACATTAGCATGCCAGCCGTATGTATATGGCGACTCTAATATATGGAAACTATAACACATACGTACGCTGTATTATGAATATCCAATCCATAAGTGGTAATATACTGTCAACACAAGTCACACGCAATCTATATCTTATCCACATTATAAATAATAAAATAGGAATAAATAACTGAATCATAAATATGAAGTATCAAGAATGATAGTCGAGTGAAAACAAATCCACTGCCAATCGACTATACTAAAACTAAATGAGAGAGAGATCAAACTCTATTATAAGATAAATGTTAATAAAAGAAATAGCAACTAGAATATCTATCAGCTGCGATGAATCAAAGGTACTCTGAGGGTAAGATCTCCTTAGTCTGCTATGAAGCGTCAGGTCCGGGTTCGTACTCCTGTGGATAATCCTGCCCGCCTATACCTGGAAAGGGACCAGGTCCTCAGAGGAACGTAACAAGATACATAGAAGCATGCCAATAAAGTACTAAAAAATAAATATCCAATGGGTCGCCTAACCATCTATGTGAATGCACATTAAGAACAACTTTCCAACACGTGGGCTATCTGGCTAAAATGGGATTGGCATGATTCTCTCGGAGATTCAGGGGCCTAAAAAATATGACGTCTTTTGAACCTCAGAGTCCGTTGATAATAATAATATATATAGTGGTCAATATTACCGCGCATCTCCGATGGAGCGTACGGGTTACACAAGGAAAGTGCAAAGTAGCCCAAACGCCTTACTTGTTGTCCTCCCAACCCCATGCTCTAAGCATGTCACATCTATGATACGATGATACCTCTAATAACTGCCAAGTCTTCTAGCATGCAATTTCTATTAGCAGTTATACCTATCCGTCTTACGTCCCATACGTACTTGTGGCCAGCCGAGTACGCAAGTCCGTGTCCTACATGAGACACACTCATGTAACAACATTATCATGGCCAATAAAACATAAAAATGCCTCATGATAATGAGATGGTCTCATCAATTAGGTCAACATGCATATATATAATAAAAACATAATACGATGTCACCGTCGTTGCACCCAAGTCATTCTTGGACGCGCACTTTATATAACAGTTAAAATATATGAACTAAATGACAGAAATAAAATGCATGCACCATATGGAATATAAATTATAGTACAATGGCAAGGTATACTTGCCTGACAAGCAATTTGTATAGTGTAAGTGTCCAAACGTCAAGTACACAAGATCAGAAACTAAGACCTCCGAATAAACGTCTCCGGATGCTGAAATAAACATCACCAACGTTCCCAGAATAAGCGAGATAGCTAAAAAACACTACCTTTCGTCCAATTTGGACACAGGGGCAAAACAATAATTTTGGGTCAAAGTGGGGTCCACATGTGGCCCACTTTGCACCAAAATGCATGCTAAAAGTAAAGGTCTCTAAATAGGATAAATTATAGGTCAAACAAATTCTAAACATCCATACGAACTCAACGGTATGTCCAATTTTGCATTACGACGAGCGTACACAAAATGGTGCGGTATTTTACAAAAGTCACAATACGTGGACTTTTTACGGATATGGGTTGATTTCGACGCGCACACACGTCTAAATCAGTTTTTGCAAATGCCCATACGTCAGGACATACCATATGCGCCTTTCAGTATAATTGGTACGCGATGGGGCGGTCCCGTTTGGCGGAGCACGCTTCGTATCGCAAATTCTAATATTTTAAAACAAGTTTTTCATAATTTTTAACTCAATTTATCTCAAAATAAAATAATCTAATTTACAGGGAATGATCTCGGTTATATAAACTTTACATGGCAAAAAGTAGATTTAAATTTGGATGTCTATGGTGGAAGATAACAGCCTCTAAACATAGGTCATTGAAATAGTTCGTAACAGTTTAAATTATGTAGTTTTTTCTCAACTTGGCTTCGATTTCTACCTAGTGTTTAATGTTGTTCGATGGAAACTAATTAACAGAGTTGAGAGGGGAATAGGTTGTGACCATACTGGTGAAGACGAATCCAAAAATGATCGAGCGACGAGTCGGGAAACGACGCATGAAGTAGGGGTCCTCGCTGCACGAATCTGTCGTCGACTGCTGCGCGGTTGCGCAGTCGATGTTGACGTGGCCGGTGCGGCATTCTCCAGCGGCTATGCGGTGGCGACGCAGGGTTGCTGTGGTCGGCGTCGGGTTAGGGAGGATAGGTTTAGGGTTAGGGTTTCAAATAAGGGGGATATATATAGGTAAAGGAGGCGGGTGATGAGAAGCAGGGTCGGGGCCACTATGCTCGTGGGTTTCTTGGCGGGTTGGGTTAGCTGTGGTTGCTTAGGGCTTAGGCTTAGGACTATTACTTAGGGATTTAAGTTATGGGTTTTTGTGGTTTAAGGGATTAGTCTAAGGTTTTCTTTTTAATTTTTTTCTTTTCTTTTTCTTTTTCTTTTTCTTTTACTCTTTTTTTCCTTTTTTTATTATTACTATTTATTTATATATGTATATATATATGGTATAAAATTTTAGAAAATTTATATAGCACATCCTAAAAATCTATCATCCTTCTATAAGACTCCCTAAATAAAATAAAATATAATAATATTTTTATTCCATAAATTCTAGATGAGTAGTTACCTAGGTAATTAATCCAATTAAATTTTATTTTCTAATTAACTAAGGAATACTATAAATAAATTTAATGATTAATTTAAATAATTATAATATTTAAAATTAGGGGTTTTTACAATTACTGTTCTCAGGAAGAGTGGTTAGTGTCGCATCCCTTTCATTATTGGAAGGATTGCCATCCCAGTTGAGCTATCATCTGTGTGTAGAGGTTTACTTTCCTCTTGGAAGGATGGGTTGTCATAGAACACCGGTGGAATGCTACCCCCAGCTCTGGAGGAAGCTTGATTTGGGTAGGCATGGCTACCCCTAGTTAAGCTGTCATTCATTTATAGAGGTTCACTTTCCTCTTGGAAGGATGGATTATTTTGGAACACCGGGGGACTGCTACCCCTAACTCCGGTTGCAGCTATTTCGGGGAGGCACTGCTAGCCCTAGTACTTGTTCTCGAGCGTGTACCTTGAAATACCCCCATTATGGGTACTTTCTTGCTACTCCTTGGATGGCTTCACGGCGTGCAAACCGACGCCTTTAGATTAAGTGAGCTCTTCTTTGAGATCTTCTTCATGGGAGAAGACCTCCATGGTGAGAAACACGAGGCGACGGACAGTTCCTCCTCGTCACATAGATGTCTTTGGGGATGTTGTTGGCACGATATTGTAGGATGTAGCTGCTGGAACACCGACTATCTGGCTGCAGGAACTGGTGCCTTGGAGCAACAACACTTGATGATGATATTGGCACAAGTGTATCTGCGAGAGGACACATCATGTGCGAGGGTCGCGTATCTCGTCTTACACTTGTGACTAATCATGTTACGTAAATCAGACAATGGAAGCTTCACTTTTACCTATATTTTATGCGCTCGGGCAATCTTTGTGCATGGAGGCGAGAGTAGAATTTTTGCTTCCTGACCCAGTTCTTTTGCAGAAACTATAATTGGATCATTGATGGAAGACTTAAGGCATGATGGACCTACTACATGCGTGTAGGTAGATTGGGCATTTGTGTCTGTCATCTCAATGTTTGCTCTCCGACTTGGTTTAGGTGCAACTACGACATCCAAGTGGGTTCTAGAAGGCTCTAAGGGTCGAACCACATCCGGCGCATGACCACCTAGGTCTGCCCTATAGAGTCTTCCGTTAGCAGCGTGTTTCATAGACAATAATGTATGCGTTTGGAGAGATGACGGTGCAGCCTCTCGAGCACGCATGGCTCGGGCTATAGCATCCTTGGGCGCATAGTACAAGGAATCCAAGTTGGGACTATACCCTTGTTACTAACAGCCTTGCTTGAAGGAGGTTCCATAACCCTATAATCAGCCCATTCTTTCTGGCCTAGACGTCGCTGCGCGTGCATCGAGGGACTTGGCATAGCTCTTCTTGAGTGCATCTTCAGAGATGGAGACATGATGCGCGCCAAACTTTTGCACACCTATGGAAAAGGTTGGCGGCACTTCTGGAGTGGATTCGGGGTTCAGCGTAGCGGCCTTAGCAACCCATGTCACTACCATATTTTCTAGGAGAGAGTATTTTGGTAATTTTATAATTAATTAAATATTATGCATGATGAATAATAATTTATTATATTATTTAATTATTTTTAGATGTTAGTTTATTATTTTGGACTTGTGTTAGTGGACCTAACTAGTTTAGATTAGATCCACGGACCAACATTTATTATTAGTTAGAATTAAGCCGAATTAGAAGCCCATTGATTAGGAGGATGATTAATTTAATTAAACCATTAGACTAGAATATTTCTCCTTAATTATTTCTTCATGAGAGGCCCCAAGGGGTATAATGGATATTATATAGTGACTTGGGGAGGGGGTCAAGTGGCCGGCCTATATTAAAAGAGGAAGAAATTTCTCTCTCCTCTTTTTATTTCAAATCTAGATTTAGAATTTTTCTCAATCAAATTCTTTCATTCCCACATCAATTCCCTACCAAATTTTATCCCAATTCCTTCCCAAATTACCATTGGAGGCTAGTAGAGCAAGGATCTAGAAGGAGGAAGCAAGGATCTACAAAGAGGAGAAATGATCTTCAAGTTGGAGGCTCATTTTATCAAATTTGGAGGTTGCATTGGGAATCCATCTTCCAATTGGTATAATTCAATTTTTTTCTTTAATTAGGTTCTAAATATGAGTTTTAACCATGTGAATCCTATATGCATAGGCTACCCATAGGAATTGGAATTAGGTTCATATGAGGCATATGGAGAAAGTTATGGTACTTTTGTGTCAATTTTGGGAAAATTCCGAGATTGACACTTGTTGTGTTGGTCAATTGGTCATATAAACCAAATTGTCATGTGTTTGTTTGTTTGTGCTAGTATCATGTACACAATTGGATACGTGTAGGTCATATCCCAATAATTTGGTTATACGTATTGATTTAGGAATTTTTCCTCCGACACGGGACTTTGTGCATGTCATATTTTGACACAGACACTTATATGTATAATTGACTCTTCGTATTGTTCATATATAGGATTTTAGACTTGCTCGTGTCCTTCGGGGTACGTTTGGTTGTGTGGTGGACTCGTATCGCAAGCATATCATAGAACTAGTATGATACGGGTGCGATGTACTCCACGTATTTGTTGTGTTGCATTTCTAGATCCAATCTCCTTTGTTCATAGATATTGGTAATATATATATATATATGTATATATTGTTTGAAGATAGATATATATGTATATATATGTAATGTAATGTATTTATGTATAAATGTATATATGTATGTTGATGGTTATATGCGTATATATGCATGTGTATATATATAGATATATTGATAGGTACTTATATATGTGTATGTTTATATATATATGTATGTATGTTAGAGAGTGTGTATATATATATATATATATATATATATATATATATATATATATATATATATATATATATATATTGATATCTATGCATCTATTAGTATATAGTTAAATATGTGTAGGTATATATATATATATATATATATATATATATATATATATATATATATATATATATATATATATATATATAGATATCTTCATAAATGTGTATATCTATATGTGTGTAGTTATGTGTACTCATAGTTGTATCTATATGTGTTTATATAAAGGATGAGAGATACACACACACACACATATATATATATATATATATATATATATATATATCAAAATACCTCGACGCACGTATATATATATATATATATATATATATATATATATATATATATATATGTCACGACCCAATTCCGTAGGATCAAATGAGGCGTCCCCCGAATCGTGACCGCCGTGCGGGCCTGGAGTTGTGCCCGCACAAGGCTTTAATGATTTGCATAGCAAGCACATATTCAGAGTACGCAGATAAATTGAAACACAGATTTGAAACATAGAAAAGTTCTCTTTATTGATAATGAACATCTATTACAAACTCTTGAACGAGTTAGCTAATATGCCGAACGGCTTACAAAAGAGATGACTCAAAATGAGATAGCAGTCCTGTACATTACATCCCTTTATAAACTCAAAACGATAAAGACCTCCAGGCTGGAGGACGGCTTTGCCACGGAGCTGCATTTGTGTATGAAGAGTTGCAGCTTCGGACTTCAAAGGCTTCAAGGGCGCGGTGAAGATGCGCCAACAGCTGGACTGGATCGGAAAGATGACTTCGGCTCCTCGCTCGGTTCGCCTTGGTGCGGAGAACCTGTTTCAACGAGGGTCAGCATATCGAAACATGCTGGTGAAGGCGAGCTAGCCGAACTATACCAATCAACACGTTGTTTAGTGAAGCATGCATATTTTTGTGGGTTTCTATCTTGCCTTAGTTCATTTACAAGTAAGCAGCATATAGAATTTACTGAAATGAACGTGCCACCGTTCGGTGGATTTTACCTGACCGTCTGAATTACCTGCACAATACTTACCATGCCTTCCCTGAAACGAAGACACAAGTTAGTATGCAACAGGTTTAAATATACATAGGATCACTGGCTTGATGCCACGAAGGGACGGGTTATAGTCTCAAGACACAAATGATATACACCGCAGGTGGCGAGTCCCGCTGCATAACACTTTGCCCCATAACATACGACTATACATACATTCTGTCCGGATCGGATCGGTCCCGGCGCCCCGGTGACCGTCCGCGGAACTCATAACATACCTTGTGCACAAGTCGTCCGTGATCGAGAATACTCATAGAATTTGTTCCATAGCATACAGTTTTGCATAGTCATCCTGACAGTTTATTTCATAACAAGCATATATTTCCATACTTAGCACGATTCATAGAACAGTTATAGACGAACAAGCATACAGGATGATAACCGTTCATAAGTTTGTTGACAAGCATAATAACCAAGTTATTCTCTTTTATCTTGGTTTTTTTTATTATTACTTGGTATCGTTTGATCGGGGCGAAGGAGTGAGGCTTGGAAGCAAGGCTAGCTAATCGGGTTGGTAGCCACTCACTTAGATTTTGGAAAGAAGAAGGAAAGAGGCGCTTTACGACTCCGCTCGCAAGCCACCTACTGCTCGTTCACCTGCACACGAACAACTCGATTAATACTTCTTCCTCTCTTTCCAATCTCGGAATAGAAGTGCAAGTCAATGAATGAAAATAATAAAAACCATCGAAACCGTTCAAGGAAAACAAGCAAATCCCAAAACCAACTCAAAGCACGAAAGCAACAAGCGACATCAAAAATCGAGGCAATAAAAGATAGCAGCGGAGAGGTCCCTCCTGACTCTGTCGCTAAGCCGATCCTTGGGGCACAGTCCACTGAATATGGGAATCGATTCCGAAGAAACAAATCCATAACGAGGACGAGTTCTTAATTCAATTTATCCCAATCGAACGATACCGTCTTGTGTTTCTTAGCCGCGCTCTCCGCACCGGGAGAACGGGGTGCTACATCCTACCCAACTAATTGGAAGTTTCGTCCCGAAACTTAGGAATAGAACCAACCGTTAGGGATTATCGGGTTGAGGCAAGAGCTTAGAGGGGAGTGGACAATCCCGAGCTACGTGGCCAGGCCCGCCACAGTTGAAGCATAGACCTTTTCTGCTGTAACATCTCTCCGTAGAGTGTCCTTGCCTTTTACAGAAATCACAGAATGGTCTCGGGTTTCCTTTGTGGGGACCGCCATGGTTAGGGCACTTTGCAGCGGTGTTTCCTCTATAATTGCCTTGGCGTTTGTGATTGTAGGTATGCACAGCGCCGGTGGAAACGTGAGGATACTGTGGCTCGAGCGATAGGGCATGATTCATGACTTCACGCATTGTTTCGTACTGATTATTGGCCACGTACGAATGGATGGCAGGGCATAATCCACCTACAAACCTTCTGGCTCGACTCGCTGCATCAGGTAAATAGGCCCTAGCGAATTTGGAGAGTCGGTTGAATTCAGCAGAGTATTGCTTGACTGTCATACTGCCCTGCCGTAGTTGCACGAAATCGTTTTCCATCTTACGTTGCACTGGAGGGGGTATAAACTCCTCTTCAAATGCGGCACGAAAGGTCGTCCACGAGATCGCCTCCTCTCCGTGATCAAATTGGAGAGATCGTCGATGCACGTCCCACCAATCGTGTGCGTTGAGGCAGAGTTGTAGTTGGGCGCAGGCGACGCGCTTATCTTCGGGGACCTCTAGCAGAGCGAAGTGATCTTCAAGCTCGGCTAGCCAATCTAGAGCTACCACTGCGTCCTCAGTCCCGTCGAACGGAGTATTGCAGACTTTCTTGAAATGGCCCAAGTTGAAGGCAGTCACGTCCCTCGGCCTTGGGATTTGAGGCATCTCCACTTCAAGCACGGGCTGTTCCACCGGAGTCGTTGCTGTTGCGGCGGAATGGTTGGCAGCCAAAGTCTGAACAATTTATTGTAGGGCATCTACCTGCTTCTGTTGGACTGAGAATCGGGTCTCTAAATTACTCTCGAGCTTGGCTTGGTGGGCATCGTCTCGTTGTCGTTGCGATTCTAACATTTGCATTACCCGCTCAAGCGGGTCAACTTGAGACATGCCTCGTTGGCTCCGAGAGCTTTCCGAAGTATCCGAACTGCTTTCTTGTGTTTCGTTCGGTGATCGCGCTGCAGATTGCGTTGGTACCATTCCTTCAAAAGAAGGTAAATTATATTAGGATTATAATGTATTATGGACTTATTGCATGAACGTATCTCATTTTGGCCAAGCGAGTTCAAGAGTTCGCACAGGAATTTTGATCGTTAAAGAAACTTTTCCAGTACGAAGTCTAAGGAACTTTGAATCTGTGATCTGATACCACTATGTCACGTCCCAATTCCGTAGGATCAAATGAGGCGTCCCCCAAATCGTGACCGCCGTGCGTGCCTGGAGTTGCGCCCGCACAAGGCTTTAATGATTTGCATAGCAAGCACATATTCAGAGTACGCAGATAAATTGAAACACAGATTTGAAACATAGAAAAGTTCTCTTTATTGATAATGAACATCTATTACAAACTCTTGAACGAGTTAGCTAATATGCCGAACGGCTTACAAAAGAGATGACTCAAAATGAGATAGCAGTCCTGTACATTACATCCCTTTATAAACTCAAAACGATAAAGACCTCCAGGCTGGAGGACGGCTTTGCCACGGAGCTGTATTTGTGTATGAAGAGTTGCAGCTTCGGACTTCAAAGGCTTCAAGGGCGCGGTGAAGATGCGCCAACAGCTGGACTGGATCGGGAAGACGACTTCGGCTCCTCGCTCGGTTCGCCTTGGTGCGGAGAACCTGTTTCAACGAGGGTCAACATATCAAAACATGCTGGTGAAGGCGAGCTAGCCGAACTATACCAATTAACACGTTGTTTAGTGAAGCATGCATATTTTTGTGGGTTTCTATCTTGCCTTAGTTCATTTACAAGTAAGCAGCATATAGAATTTACTGAAATGAACGTGCCACCGTTTGGTGGATTTTACCTGACCGTCTGAATTACCTGTACAATACTTACCATGCCTTTCCTGAAACGAAGACACAAGTTAGTATGCAACAGGTTTAAATATACATAGGATCACTGGCTTGATGCCACGAAGGGACGGGTCATAGTCTCAAGACACAAATGATATACACCGCAGGTGGCGAGCCCCGCTGCATAACACTTTGCCCCATTACATACGACTATACATACGTTCCGTCCGGATCGGATCGGTCCCGGCGCCCCGGTGACCGTCCCCGGAACTCATAACATACCTTGTGCACAAGTCGTCCGTGATCGAGAATACTCATAGAATTTGTTCCATAGCATACAGTTTTGCATAGTCATCCTGACAGTTTATTTTATAACAAGCATATATTTTCATACTTAGCACGATTCATAGAACAGTTATAGACGAACTAGCATACAGGATGATAACCGTTCATAAGTTTGTTGACAAGCATAATAACCAAGTTATTCTCTTTTATCTTGGTTTCTTTTATTATTACTTGGTATCGTTTGATCGGGGCGAAAGAGTGAGGCTTGGAAGCAAGGCTAGCTAATCGGGTTGGTAGCCACTCACTTAGATTTTGGAAAGAAGAAGGAAAGAGGCGCTTCACGACTCCGCTCGCAAGCCACCTACTGCTCGTTCACCTGCACACGAACAGCTCGATTAATACTTCTTCCTCTCTTTCCAATCTCGGAATAGAAGTGCAAGTCAATGAACGAAAACAATGAAAACCATCGAAACCGTTCAAGAAAAATAAGCAAATCCTAAAACCAACTCAAAGCACGAAAGCAACAAGCGACATCGAAAACCGAGGCAATAAAAGATAGCAGCGGAGAGGTCCCTCCTGACTCTGCCGCTAAGACGATCCTTGGGGCGCAGTCCACTGAATATGGGAATCGATTCTGAAGAAACAAATCCATAACGAGGACGAGTTCTTAATTCAATCTATCCCGATCGAACGATACCGTCTTGTGTTTCTTAGCCGCGCTCTCCGCACCGGGAGAACGGGGTGCTACAATATATATATATATAGGTTGATGTACATATAGGAGTAGTTATGTGTTTGTGTGTGTAGTTTGATGTTGAAAGGGGGGTCAGGCACCTCCAACAACAGCCATTACAGCGAGATGAGCACAGCAGGCAGTGCGTTGCAACGAGGCAGCAACAGCGCCAACTGTAGCAGGGAGCAGTGCACTGCACAGTGCATCAGGGCAGTGGCAATGAGCCACCATTGCACAGTTTTATAGTGCACAGTTCCAACACTGAACTGCAACAACAACGAGCTATATCAACAGCAGTCTTCAGCACTGCAGTACCTTGCATTGCCCGAGCAGCAACAAAGAGCAAGAACACTGCAGCAGAGATGAACTGCATAGTGTAGGAGTATCAATATCAGTGTGCAACTCGTGCACATATCTGCAGGGAGTTACCCAACAGCTAGTTATCAGCATAGCAGTAGTAACAACAGAGTTTTCAGTATGTATGCAGCTAGGTAAGCTATTGGTTAGCTAGTGTATGATTAAGTTCTCTAGTTATTTTAGTTAATAGTTAGTGAATAGATAGTTATTTATCTATATGTAGATACTTGTTGATTAGTTAGTAGTGTCTAGTTTAGTTAGTATTTTTTTATCTACATCTCTTATGTGTATCTCTAAGTTATATATATATATATATATATATATATATATATATATATATATATATTGTATTGGTATTTAGTATAGCATAGTAGTTAGTAATTGTATTTAATATTCATATTAGCATATACTAGTAGTTGGTATTAGTATATAAACTAGAAGTTATATTAGATAAGATATATAGATATTAGTATATAGTTAGTGGGGTAGTTAACTATATTCTAGAGTGACATTACCTTGAGATACCAAGGTAAGTGTCAAGGTTTTGGCCGATACTCAAGGTATTGGGTTTGGGTATTGATATGGGTGTGTAGTGGTGCGATACCAAGTTGGTTCAAAGCCAAGGTATCCACTTAGCATTTGTGAATATGATTATAATATTGATTGGATATGCTTATATGGTATTTCTATATCTCTTATTTCCGTATTTTGCGATACGGTATATTAGTATCCTAGTTTTGCTTGTATGGCCTAGATTCTTAGTGTATGAACCCAATATCATAGAGATAGACTCATGAAACCTAGAAATAGTTAGTTTGACCAAGTTTGATCGGTTTGACTTATAGTTGACATAGTTTGGTTGTTTTGACTTAGAAATGGCTTTTCGACCTAGATGTTGACTAGTTTAACTTATTTTTATTCCAAAATCTTGTAATGATGTTATATTCCATATCTAGGTCTTCGAGGCACCATACCGGATATCTGTGATACTGTGTACCAGGTTTTAGGCGAGTACATTCTCTGATAGTTTCTTATTTATGATATCCTCTATGTTTATTGTATCTAGTATAGATATCCTTGATTTTTTGACACGATGGTTATACGGATTGGTATATCCGGATCTCGTCATGAGATGTTATTCTTTGGTATATATGGTGTATCTTGTACAAGCCTTATTTCAATATTCTTTTTGTACATGTACAAACACTGATTCTCGGGGAGACTTGCTACCTTCCTAGAGAATTCCGTGCCATAGCGTACCATGGTTGGATCCAATATACCAGTCAGGATTGGGGAGTATATAGTGTAGATATTTAATCATACCCTCCTTGTATAAAGTCTTATTTATTGAATAGTATTAATCATACACTGTACGTATGATTATCCAGGCCATTAATCTTGTATCAAGTTCCCAAGCCGATCACAGGTTAAAGTTGGTACTCACTTACTTAGTTATTAGTATTCTTGTTCATTGCCATATTGTTCATTCTTGTATTTATTTTTAGTATTTTCTTTATTGTATATCTCTTGTATCTATTGTTGCATCTTGTATATTCACATCTATTTACTATTACATACTTTATATCATTGATTAGAACTGCTGTTAGAGATGTACTCTGCTCCTTTCCTGACTGGATATATTTTTTCCAGATGACACTGAGGAGTGGTACCCTACTTATTACGGGCCTCCGGATGTTGTGGGCCTAGAGTCAGAGACCCTGGCTCAGAAATGACTTATCCCGACTGAGACAGTCGACCCGGGACTTATAGTATCTTAGTTATCCTCTTATACTGGATTTGTCTCCAGCTTATCTTTTAGTATTTTTCTCAGACTCATTGATGTTATTATTTTGACTCATGAGTTGTATTGTGACTATTCTATTCTTTTATTATATTCGTGCTATTCTCCATCTTAGATCTGTGATTGAGTATATTGATATCATTGGTGGCATATTATATTGCTGATAGATTACCCAAATAATATTCTACCGTCGATTTTGCGGCACAGGCTAGGCGTTGTTCCCGACTTGCATCCCTACACCGGGTGCGGGTCGTGACAACCCATATCCTTTTAACTTTTTGAGGTCGTGCTTTCCTCGGTAAGGGACTTGTCTTATCGATGGAGTACAGGTCAATTGCTGGTGCAACTTCGGTATGGGTTGACGATGCATCAGATACCAACTTTGGGCTTGGCAAAATGACACTAACATCCTAAGTTGGGCGAGTCTTCTGAGGTTGTACGTGCCTCATTGGAGAGCTCGGCTTGTCCAGCATATCTTCGAAAGTTTGTTGGTCAAAGTGAATGACCAACATCCTTTCAGTCAAACCTAACTTGGTCACCTCAGACTGCGTTACCAGCTTCTTGTTGGAGAAGAAGCTCTTCCCTAACAAAGTCGCCATTTTTGTCGACATCACAAAAATAAGTTTTTGGGTGTAGGGTGTAAAACTCTTATTTCTTACGAATTAACAAAGAGTACAAGAGAATCACTATATACGATAATCTAAGTAAAAAAAGATAGATATGTGTAAGTGTGACAGTGGAGATCGAGTACAACAGCAGCTCATTTACTCCGTTGATGATCCAGGATCAAGAAGGTTGACGAGACTTCGAATGTCGCTTCTGTCTCCCTCTCTTCCTCTTCCATGTGTGGTCACTTCCTCTATTTATTTCTTTTATGTTTAGCTGCCTCCTATTGCATGTGGAGATGCCCATTATTTATAACCTTAGGAACGCCTTACATAGGCGCATATACGCTGGTTGCATGTTAGCGCATGGCACTGCAGGCGCATAATGCGTTAAGGCTGGCACATGTCAAGCCAATATCTGGGATTGTTGATGCCCATACATGTTATGCCCTAATTTGGATAGCTATATTTGCACCTTGGAAATACTTCCACTTGGCGCATGAAGAGCACTTAAGGTGTAGTGGTGCATGACACTACAAACTTATACTAAAATGTATAGTGGCACATGTCACTGCGAGCTAATAAGACACTAAGATGCGTAGTGGTGTATGGCACTATGGGAACATGAAACACTAAGATGCGTAGTGGCACATGACACTACGGGCACATGAGATACTTATTGGATGGTTGGTGCATAGAGTGAGGATACTGAAGCGCACGAAGCTGGACCATGAGGCGCATGGAAATGAGCCACTAAGGCACAAGGAGCTGGGTTACTGAGGCACACGGTATAGATTTTCCATGCTTTTATATAGTAGAAATAGTCTATTTCAGTGACGCATATAGGCTTTCTAAGTCCAACGGTGACTTGCTCATGATGCCCATCAATGACAAGTTCCTACAAAAGTACTATGTCTAATCAAGGAAGTTCAAAAAAAAGGAGAGTTTTTGTCTCTTCTTTCCCTAGTAGAGGGACATGAGAGGACAATGTCTATAGTTAGCATCCTCCTCAGCTTATTATCTTCGTCTGTAGCATACAGATAAATCTGTTACCCGTACTCGGGAGTCCAGAGTATGCAATAGGTAACGGATCCTAAAAAAACTTTTTTGAAGGCAAATGGTTCACGTCTATATCACCTCTGAACAATGATTCGTTCCCCCCACTAAAAGAAGACAGTCACATCCATATTACCTCTGACTCGTCCCTTTTATTATTGTCCCCACAAAAAATCTATGCATATCAAGTAGTTCACGTCGACATCACCTCTGAACTATGAGCTGCCCATGAAAGCAGTCATGTCCATATTACCTATGACCCATTTTCTTCTCTCTCCATAATATATTCCGCCATGGTCGTACTCAGCAAACTTTCTTGACTATCATTTTTATACCACAGTATCCCTACCATCACAAAAGATGTCCATACCGAACCTCCTTAATAGAACTACTTTAACCTATCATGTTCATACTACCTTTGATATGCCTTAGTGTTATCCCCTTTATGATATTATACCACGTCCATATTACCTCTGGTATAATACTCATAGCCGAGACATCCACAACAACAAGAAGAGTTCCAAATAAGAAATAAGGCAAAAAATTTACAAATATTCAAGATTATGAGTACATATGGAAGTCCATTACATTCAAGGATTTTTATTAATATTCAAGATCATGGGTAAATATGAAAAGAAGGAGACCCATTTGTACTATTGTTGTTACCAACATGAATGAAGTCGACAGCTCAACAAATTCTGGGTCATCACTTCAGAGACTGCTCAGTGCAAGCCACAGGGCGAGAAAAGAATCCATATAGATGGATAGCAAGGGAGGTTGCAACACAGAGCCAAGTCTTTATAGAGCTGACTATGTTGTGTGAAAGGACATGACTAGAAGTCCTGATTGGGATAACTAGTCATGTCTTATCACATCCTGGCCGCATACGGAGAGAAGCTACAGTGAGCTTGGTTAGAAGATCGCGAACAATCCTTCGGGTAATGTGCTTGTTCACCACGAACAATGGTAACTATGATATTTTTCCATGCTCCATCGGAACCAGAATAATCCGAGACAGTCCCTGTATAAACGTGTACACAAAAGTCACAATGATTGCAAGAAAATACAAAGGTACGCATCCTCGAAATTATGTGTCATTCAGAAAAACCACCTGATCATGTACCCAGGAAAGTCGCACATGGGCACCAAGTCCCGCACACATGTGTACCACCGCCATAGTACAAAGACAACCAAGGCCATGCAGAGGCAACTATACCCCTATAACGTGGTTGTGCATCAGTTCTCGGTGCATGCTTCAGGTTAGTGTCCAGAGATAGCATCACCCATGCTACCAAAGAACAACCCTCACCGTCAGCGCATCCTCAGGACGAAGCCCTTTGGAAACGACCAAGCACGTCAGGCCAAGTAATTCAGACAGTGTCAAAAGGAGTATAGACATGCAGTGCCAAAAAGTGTCCAAAGTGACACAAGAACTAAAAAGAGTAACTAGTTTTACTTCTCACATTCGCTGATGACAAAAGGATGGTCGACCATCAGAGGTAGAGGGTTGACTAACCGCTCGACTGACTTCCCTGTTCCCAACTTCTACAAAGACATTGTGTGATGGGGAAAAGCCTAATTCTTCTTCCCCTAACCCTCTATTTATAGCAAGAAAACCATTAATAGCTCATGAATTTCTAGGTGTCGAAACCATTGGATGAACCTGACAGTCAATGGATGAATCTTCGTATAGGCCCGATGCGCCCAATAGCAAATGTTCAAGATAGCTTGTTGCGCCATGTAGAAATACTCCACTTATGCACCAAACATAGGGATGCTTCACACGTGTGCCAAAGCAATCTGTGCAGTTATAACCTTCATGCTTATATCCTTCATGCTTCTGTTTAGAGTATTCTAAACTTTAAAACTTATAAAGTTTAAGTTCAGAAACTTTAAAGGGGGTCATCGAGGTCTTATACAAAAACTCGTCCTTCTTTTATGTTTACAAACAAGATTATACAATTTAATCCTATACGAGGATGACTAAGTACAATTTATTTAATCTGGGTAAATATTGCTATAGGTGTCTGATCTGCAGTCGATCACTTTAGCCCTTGGACCACACGACGTTGAAGAAGTGCCATGGAAGACAGAAAGCAGCTTCGAAGGTTGCTAAAGAGGGTGGATGCTCGATGCCAAAGTCGTCGATCCTTTCTCTTTGCCTGAGCTCTGGATTCTTCTCTCTCTCTTGACCTCCAATTTCTTCGACCTCCAATTTCTTCGACCATTTGATCTGATACTGGATTTCTTGATCAATTTTTCTGACCTTGTCCTCTGTTGTGCGCCTTAGTGAGTCAGCCATATGGGCCAACAATCTAAGCAGTGCCTCATGTGCCCATGGGCCACTAACTCTCTAGTGTTCCTATGCGCCAGCAGTGCCATGCGCTACTAAGTCTCAAGTGTTCCAATGCGCCAGCAGTGCCATGCACCAAGTGGTATTATGCTAAAGGTGCAATCAAAGCTGTCAAAATTAGGACATGACACGTGTCACAAGTATTTTGGGAATCAGCAACCCTAGATCTTGACTTGCCACGTGATAGCCTTAACATAGTATACGACTGTCATACCATGTGCTAATATGCAGCCCGCATACATAAGCCAACAAAATACCTTCCTAAAGGCTATAAATAGTCAATTTTTTTTCCATGAAAAAGGGAACACATATGCAAAAGAAGCAGCCACATATCCACATAAAGGAGAACCAGTGCCACTGTCGCATGAAGAAGAAGAAGGAGCACTAAATCCTCGTCGACCTCCTTCGTCCCGGATCGTCAACGGAGTAAATGTGCTGCTGTAGTAGTCAAAATCTACCGTCATACTTGCCCATGTCTTTTTTTTTTGTACTTAGATCCTCTTGTAATAGGGATTCTCTTTTACTCTTTGTCAATTCGCAATAAATAAAAACTTTACACCCTTCATCAAAAATACTTATTTTTGTGATGTCGACATACAGGACAAGATTCTACTAGAAATCAAAATCAAAATTGTCACAATATTAAAAATCATGCAATGAATAATTATAGTAAAATAAGTTAAACTAAATAAGAAACTATCAAAGTTCAAGAAAATAAAAGTGACAAGAAACTATAGTAAGTTCACGAAATCGGCAAAGTGTACTTGCCTAAAGTGAGCTCCCAACCTAAATTTTCTATTCCACTACCAAGATGGGGTTCAGAAACCACACTCAAAGTCTCAAGACCAAGCTCCAAGCTCAAGAGAGAGAGGGTAGAGAGAAGAGAGAAAGAGAAAAGAGAAAAAGAATAAAAATTGAATTATATATATAAGAGGTGATTTAATTGTGACCATTGTATCTGCCTCGTTAGCTATCTACGACTCGATCTAAATCAATCTTGATCTCTCAAAAAAACACTAAGAAGCCAATGGATAATAGAATGCTTCAAACACTATTCATTAAAATATCTCTCGAAAATATCTTGCAAAAATATCTCAAAAATATCTCAAAAGTAAAACAATAATCAGACGAATGGTATACCGCTGGTATACTGGAGTATACCGCCGGTATGCCGGTCGGGTAGTAAAGTTTTAATTTTGAGAATTTTCGAGATTTCACGAGATCCAATAAAATACAATAAATAGTACAAAATACAATAAATAGTACAAAATACGTATCCGCATAAAATACGAATATCGTGAGACGAGTCTCACAAGTACTAACACACGGGTTTACTCGTCTTAATAGTTTCAGACAACATTATAAATAAACTTAATTTTTTTACATGAGAAATCGGATGCTATTGGCAAATGAAGTGGAAATTTAAAATCATAGAGGAATTAGACTAGATACACATTCTCCTTGGAAAATTGTATGTTATTGTCAAATAAACTAGAATTCTGAATCCTCCACAAATGACAATGAACTTTAGCGACATTCTCAGGATACAAATTATACTAGGATAGACAAAATAAGGTGTCGTGTTTGTGTAGTTATGTCTCCATGGGCAATTAGTAAATGTTTTTTTATGTCATGATAACACATGGCTTAAAAGAAAAGAAAAAAGGAATTAGATAAACTGTAAATATGAAGATTAGATCATGTAAACACCAACTAAATATGAAACTCAAACTAATTTTAAGGGTAGAGCATTCAATGACCTTCGGAACAAAAAATAGTGGGAAATCATATTCCAGAAAAAAGAAAAAAAGAGAGTAAAGGGTCGAATTCTTGGTATAATTTTTCAGCAAGCAAGAGGAATTATTTGGTATATGGAAGTGATAGAAAACAAATAAAGAGGAAGAATAAGAAGAAATGTGGGACACTTCATATCACAAGTTCCATTCTCGATAGAAAATTTATCTTCACATCAAAAGAAGATAAATAGAATTTGCATACATAAATAATTGTCTTCTTTCGCATCTCTGTAGACAAAATACCAGTAGACTTTTAACATGACTCCTCAACTATTTTTATCATAAGAAATATATTTGGCAACTGTTATTACACCAAAAGACAAATCTTTGAATTGCCTCATCATTGTAGGAAAGTATATGTACAAGTCCAAAATGTTGTAAAATCAAGATAATAATTTCAAAAAGCCATTGCAAAAACTAATCCTACAGGAGTTACATGTACTAGTCACCTCTCTTGAGGAAGAATAATTTGAAGTTGGATCCATACTCTTGTACAGAAGGCTGGAAGTATAGATTGATCTTAAATAAATAAGAATAATTGATTTTAAGGGAAAATAATTCAATACAACCAATACTAAGATGGTTAACCCCACAAACATATAGAGTATTGTTTGGTCCTTGCATGAGTAGAAGTAAAATGCTGAAACAAGTAAATGTGTCAAAATCGACGTATCTACTATAAACCTGGACTAAAACCCAGCACTCCGATAAAAGTGATTTAAGGAACTACTATATTTTACATCATCCTTGGTGTCAGATGAACCAAATTTTTTTTCTTGAACCATATAACATCCACAAAAATTACTAAAAATAACACAATTTAACCATATAATAGTTTCTTATACTCTACTCTCTATACAAGAATCGTTATATTATAACAATTTAACCATATAATACTTTCTTATATTCTACTCTCTATAAAAGGAGAGTTATATTAGAAGCTTAAAAATATATAAACTGTTGGAGTGGGTGGGGTTCCTAACCTATGTGAAAAATATCCAGGAATAGGATTGAGTATTTCTACATATAATAGGAATACCTCAATTTATTTGGATTGGATATTCCTAAATATAATAGGAATATCTTAATTGATTTGGATTGGATATTCTTACATATAATAGTAATATGTTAATAGATTTAGATTTGGATTGGATATTCATATCTATAATAGGAATGCTTGTTATGGGTTTGAGGCTATATATAGGTATCTCCTGAGCCTAAAATATATCTCTCTCTCTAAAAAAATATAGCAACAAGGAGAGAAAAGAAGGCAAGAGTGCCATTGCAATATTGGAGAGGAGAAAGAAGGATTGGAGGCCGTTTCAAAGGAGGAGACCATTTTAGGTAATTTCTTATTGTCTTCTATCTTCGTGGTGTGATCTATTTTCTATTTCTAAGTGTTATGATAATCCGTGTTGGATCGGGAGGAGCTTGTAGAGGGTATATTATCTTTATTATATTAGTGAAGGTTCTTCAGGGTTGGACTCCGATTGTCTCGTAATTTTTTTCGTAAGGGTTTTCTACGTCAAAAATTCTCTGTGTTGGCGTGGATTATTTTTCTGTGGTTTGGTATTTGGTTTGTGTGTTGTATTGCTCGGTTCTCTCGCATATATTCTCTACTTTGGGGGAAGGTTTCTGTGTTTCTTTCCCAACAAAGTGGTATCAGAGCCATGTTCTGGAATTTCTGAAGGGCGTCAGGAATTGACAGGCAAACTAAGAAGGAGAGATAGACGCAAAGTCGGTGCGTATAGTAAACCTGAACGGTACCAACTATCATTACTGAAGGAGCAAGATGAAGGATCTGCTATTTGTCAAGAAGCTGCATCTGCCGATATTTGGTTCTGAGAGGCTTGTGACAAATACAAAGAGGACTAGAATTTCGAACATATACATGTGTGTGGGTACATCAAGCAGTTCGTTGACAAGAATGTGTACAACCATATTGCTAGTATTAAGCACGCAAGGACACTGTGGGATAAGCTAAAATCTTTTTATGCGAAGAAGACCGGAGTAAATAAATTTTTTCTGATCCGGATGATGATGGGTCTGCTGTACAAAGATGGGGAATCTATTACGGATTACTTGAGTGAGTTCCAGGGCATAGTTGACCAGCTATCCTTAATGGGAGTCATGTTCGACGATGAGGTTTAGGGACTATGGCTGCTATGTATATTGCCAGACTCGTGGAAAACCGTACGAGTGTCTATGATCGCTTCTGCTTCGGAAGGCGTAGTCAGTCTGGAGTTTGCCAAGAGCGGGGAAATAAATGAAGAGATGTGAAGATATTCTCAGGGCACTTCATCCATATCCAACTCAGAGGCGCTTGTTTCAGAGTACCGCAGAAGGGATAAAAGCAGGGGTCCAGGCGGTGGCAGAAACAAAAATAGAAAAAGTTCCAATGGTCGATACGAGGACTCAGAGTATTACCATTGTGGCAAGAAGGGCCACATCAAGCGAAATTGTTTCGCTTGGAAGAGAGAGAAGAAGGGCGACAAAGGAAAGTAAAGTGAGAACACTACAGTAATGACCTCAACACATAGAGGCGACGTGATCAATGTAGGTGATGAGGTAATTATGAACCTCGCCTGTGATGATAACTCTTGGCTGGTGGACTTAGGTGCTTCAGCACATATATCTCACAACTGGGCACTATTTGCTATATACACAATAAGCGACTGTGGAGTATTGAAGATGGGAAATGGAGATGTGTCGAAGGCGATTACCATTGGAGATATGCATTTGAGGACAAAGAAAGGTGCAGTTCTTTTCCTCAAAGATGTCTGTCATGTTCCTAATATTCGTTTTAACCTGGTATCGGTTGGAAGGTTGGATGACAAGGGTTTCTTCAGTCTCTTCGGGAATAATGAGTAAAAGCTTTCTAGAGGTTTGATGGTGATTTCCAGAGGAAGTAAGAGGTCCAGACTCTACTATATAAAAGGGAGCGCACATGGGGCACATGAGGTTAACACAACTACTGATGCGTCTACTGAGTTATGGCACAAACGGCTCAGCCATATCAGCGAGAAGGGGATAAGCTACTTGGTGAACAAGAAGGTGATTCCAGGGCTAAAGTCTACAAAGTTGGAGAAGTGAATGCACTGTTTGGTAGGAAAGCAAAATATGGTGTCTTTCCAAAGTCAAACAAGTTCAAGGAAGCTGGTGTTGCTCGAGTTGATTCACTCGGATGTCTGCGGTCCTATGAAGGTAAAATCCATTGGTGGTGCTTCTTATTTTGTAATATTTATTGATGACTATTCCATGAAGGTTTGGGTCTATACCTTAAAGTCCAAGAATCAGGTGTTGCCCACTTTCAAGGAGTTTTAGGCCTCTGTTGAAAGAGACACGGGAAAGAAGCTGCTTTGTGTTCGGTCAGACAATGGTGGCAAGTATATCGGTCCCTTTGATGCTTATTGCAGAGAGCAAGGGATACGACAGCAGAAGACTCCACCGAAGATACTACAACTCAACGGTGTAGCAGAGCGGATGAGCATGACGCTAATGGAAAGGGTGCAATATTTTCTTTCAGAAGCAACCTTGCCTGGAAGCTATTAGGGTGAGGCACTTTACACAGATGCTTATGTTATTAATTTATGTCCTAGTGCTCTTTTACAGGATAATATTCCTGACAAAGTATGGTACGACAAAGAGCCGTCATACAATTATCTGCAAGTATTTGGTTGTAAGGCCTTCATGCATGTACCGAAGGACGAGAGATCTAAACTTGAGCCAAAGACGAGGTGGTGCATCTTTATCGGCTACGGTCGGGATGAGTGTCACGCCCCAGTCCCAAAATACGTGGGACCAGGAACACGTGACATGCCAGCTACCCAATCGAATAGACTCTGGTCTGACTCGAATACGTATAAGCTGTAAAATATAAAGGACACAATCTAGATATTCCATAAACGTAAACCTCTATATCTCAATCCACAATATACAGAAGTATACAAGAAAGAGCTATATGTGCTAAAGTCGGCCGCCCAATAACACACCAACTCGAATAGACTCGAGAAGAAGTATGAGTATATAAAAACTAGGCTACAACAGCAGATGAATAATCAATGTAATATAACTATAATGCCGGTAGATATGATATGAGTACCTGGTACCATGCCCGCAAGATATGCAACTCCAACATCAACTCCAAATGCTCCGTAATCATCTATGCTGCAAAATTTACAGGGAACCAGGTCCTCAGAGGGACGTAATAAGGTACAAAAATACAGCATGCCAAGTATAACAAAAAGTACAAGTGCAACGACAGGGTACTCTATCATAACCAAACAAGTGTGACACAGTTTGAAGACAATGTTCGACGCGTGGGCTATCTAAAATAAAACTGTAGCTCCGGACACGGAAACACATGGGACGTACCGCAGCTCCGAACAAAGAGTCACAAGGGTGATACCACTACACTAGATACATGATCACTACATAGATACTACATAAATATATAACCGCGTGCAGAGGAGCCCAAACGTCTAGTAACTGTCTTCCCCTTCCCAAGCGGTCAATGATTGTGCGCTGAACCTGAACCTCTATCTACAGTCTCAAAACACAGAAATAGCTCGACAGACGCGACCCTAAGGTCATCCCAGTCTCTGGTCAAGATATCAGTATCAGGATACAGGAGTCTGGCACGATCACAGTGTATGAGTGTATCCTGGGGTATCGATATACTCAGGTACGTACATCGAGGTGCTACGAAGCATCTAGTAATTATTCTAAAATGTTACGACGGAGTCTGCACCCGGTTGTAATCCAGACGCGAAGTATCGAACGTCAACATAAATACGTGCACAATGTACATAAAGAAATAATAAATATCTGTAATCTGAAATACAGGGTGGCAAGGTACACTTGCCTGCGTTCGGCTACTGATGACAGGGATCCGGTACCACGTCCAAGTCCTCAGGTCCGTAGTACCTAGAGATGAGATACAAACTCAATCAATAAACTATCACACGGCAAACAGGGATGTGACACACGTCTTTACATATGCTCAGACTTAGCTACAACTCACAGGGGCACGTCGCTAGAGGGTTGACCAAGGTTGACTCGGAGTATGTTACATCTACTCAAACTAATCCTCTGTACAATATCATCAAATCAAACCTCAATCTTACTATATTTATCATGATGTTCGGTGGTTCAAACCAAGATCAATTCCTCAGTTTCGCCTCGGGTCTTCACAGACATTATCCCGCATATTTTAAACATCATCCTCGAATAAATTATTAATTATATAAACTGTTCAATATATATACACCCATTATCATTTCACATTAAAACCCCTCCTCAATATATATATCATATTTCCCATCCTCGCATGAATATATTTCATATCCTCAATCAATTCATATTTAAACCATAAATATTTAACTTAGTATTTCACCATCAATGCGTATTATAATATGTTACTAAACCTAAAATCCCATATGCATATAATACACTAACACAAATCTATTTCATACTCAAACCCTAAACTCAGTGTTACTGAACCATGTCCTGTGCCGTTTGGATACTGGCCTCTAGAGACAATGTCAGGTATTTGAGCACAACGACTTCCTTGTATCAAGTTGATACAATAGGATAGGGAATAGTCCATACCTGAACAGTATTTGTCCTAGTGATCGAGAACATAGGTATGCCCACGTTCTGAACGGATCTAAACCTTCTCTGAAGCAAATGAAAGTAATCATGGGTGAAGTCATTTTTACCGACGAACTTCTCCTCGAACGAAGCCTGGTCTTGTAGCTCAAAGAACCCTGATCTGAATTTGTTCTTCACATAACGATCGAACAGACCTAGACTAGATCATGTTGTAGTCAGAGTTTGACAACCGCTGCTCCATTTGTCACTGTCGGCTGCGGAGGATCATCGACGAACTCATGACGGGAAATCTAGTCATGCTCGTCAATGGCGGGAAGAGGCCGGTCGAGCAGTTGGCAGCGTGGGGTCGAAGGAGACGCGATCGGCAGCTGGTGGCTTGCCGGAGTGAAGCATAGCAGTCGGTCGGGTTGGTGCTATTATAATGATGATGATAAAGAAGATGATGTTGGGGGGGTGGCAGTACGTAGAGGTTGGCCGGAGTAGGGAGCTCTATCGATGAACGAGGGGAGGAAGTGTTGGCGGTGGAGCTGCTGTGGTTCTTGTCGGAGGAAGCGGGGAGATGGTGGTGTGAAGTGGTGTATGCTCGGAGTCGTGGCAGTAGCAGCCGGAGTAGGGGGAGATCATTAATGGTGGTATTGTGCGGTGAGAAGATCTCGGCCGGGGTGTCGATGAAGAAGATGGTGTTGGGGGAAAGAAGTTGTCCGGAGTGTGGAGCTCGTGGCAACGCCGGGGATTCGGTGGGTGGTGGCAGTCACTGGAGTATGGGGTGGTTCAGGTGGAGTGGTGTGAAGTGGTGGCGGCAGCCGCTGTGGAGAAGTCGTGGTGGTAGGGGTCGGTCGAGGGAGCCGCTGGAGGAGGTTGGTGGTCGGGGGGGGAAGAAGCTGGCCGAAGGAGGTTAGCATAGTCGGTTGGCCGGAGGGAAATAGCTGGCCGGAGGTGGGTTCTTCATTTAAGATGAAGGAGAATGATGCAAATGAGGAGAAGAAGAAAGGAAGAAGAAGGAGAAAGAAAAAACTACGGTTGTGAATGTAGAGGAGGGAAGGAGAGAGAAAGGGGGTGGGGGTTTCTCTAGACATGGGGATTAGGGCCGACCTTGGGGGAAGAGTAGTGATGGAGACATTAAATAGGGAGGGGTGTTAGGATTGGATGGTGGGGATTAAACCAATTCAAATGGGTGGTGGTGATTGCACATGAAGGAAATGTTTTCTTCATCCAAAAGAGAGGAAGGAGGGATGTTGACTTGGTCAAAGGAGAGGGAATTCTCCATTTGGCCCAGACCAATGAGGTTTTGACACGTGTTACGACATTTGTAATTTAGCCCCTTAAGTTTGGATATTTGCACCAACACATAAAATAATGGGAAAATTATTGGGAAAATGGTGTTTGGTGTTTTGTATGGTGAGGGAGTGTTATATATTTTGCATAGACATAATTAAATGGGCATTAGGATTAATTTGGAGATTAAAATAGGATTAGTCAAAATTGGTATTCCCGATTTAAATAGAATTAAAGTGTCCCGTACTTTTAAATTAAATGGGGGCACTTGGGGTCAATATTTGGAAATAACGCAAAGGTCAAAAATGGTGGGAGCTTGGAGTCAGTCTTGGACCCTATAGTTGGTCCGGCTCAACGGGTTAAGTTGGTATCTCAAATTGAGGGTAACGACACAGGTATCCGATACAGAATTTGATTATGGAATTTTGGATACGGAAAGTTGTGCAATTAATTTATGGCACAACGGATTTAATTTTTGAGTGGCAAAAAAATCCAGTGCTTAAATTGGCGAGTCAAGTCTGAAGTACAATAGTCCGATGGAATTTATGGGCTGATATTGGGCTCCGAACAATTCAACAATGGTAGGGCACGCCAAGGGTCTAATTAATAAATACAGACAATGCAATTCTACTCTAAACCTCAAACATCTGCTGCTAAACCAATATTTTCTAAACTATACCTGACTATCTATAGAATTAATTGAGGGGGTTTACATTCTTCCCAACTTAGTAAAATTTTGTCTCCGAAATTAAAAGTAAAGCACGATAATAGCTAAGAGAATTTAAAAATAACTAGTAATCAAATGCCGTACGTAAATTTGTACCTTGCTCCTCAAATAAATACGGGAACCACTGTCGAATAAAATCCTCGCGCTCCCAAGTAGACTCGCCTGGCGAATTGTGCTTCCTTGCAACTCTGACCAGTCGAATAGTCTGCCCTCTCAAGGTCTTCTCGCTGTGATCGAGGATCTCAACTGGCTGCTCTACGTAAGATAGACTGGGCCCGACTATAATCTCCGAATGATCAAGCACGTGGCTAGGGTCTGCAACATATCTCCTCAGCTGCGATATGTGAAATACGTCATGCACTTCCTCTAATGATGGAGGCAATGCAAGACGGTAAGCCACTTTGCCAACTCGTTCCAAGATGTCAAAAGGCCCGATGTACCTCGGACTCGGCTTGCCTCTGCCTCCGAATCTGATGGTACCACGAGTAGGCGATATCCTCAAAAATACATGGTTACCCTCCTTGAACTCCAATGGCCTGCGGTGCGCATCTGCCCAATATTTCTATCTGTCCTGTGCTGCACGCAGGTGGCTCTGCATCTGCTTGACCTTCTCCACTGTCTGTGTCACCAACTCTGGACCAAGTATCTGACGCTCTTTCATGTCACTCCAACAAACCGGTGACCTACATTTCCTGCCGTATAGTGCCTCATAAGGTGCCATATGTATGCTAGCCTGGTAGCTGTTATTGTAGGAGAATTCCACCAAGTGTAGGTGGTCCTCCCAAGATCCTCTAAAATCAATCATGCACGCTCTCAATATATCATCTAATATCAGTATCGTGCGCTCTGACTGGCCATCAGTCTGTGGATGATATGCAGTACTGAACTTGATATGAGTTCTTAGGCTCTCCTGCATACTCCGCCAAAAATGTAACGTGAATCAGGAATCACGATCCGATACGATGCTGACAGGCACTCCAAGTAGTCGTACTATCTGCCTCATATACATGTCAGCTAAAATCTCAGTGGTTTGCCCAACTCTGAAGGGCAAGAAATGTGCAGACTTGGTGAGTCTCTCTACGACAACCCAAACTGTATCCTTCCCGCTAGGGCTCCGCGTAAATCCTGTGACGAAGTCCATAGTAATGTGTTCCCTCTTCCACTCAGGAATGGGAAGCGGCTGCAATAGTCCTGCAGTCCTCTGATATTCAGCCTTGACTTGCTGATACACTAAATATCTCACCACGAATCTTGCAATCTCTCTCTTCATCCCATGCCACCAGAAATGTTGCCTCAAGTCTCGGTACATCTTCGTACCCCCGGGATGAATAGAATAAATTGAGCTATGAGCCTCGGTCATCAACTCTTGGCGTAGCTCGCCACTCAAAACGTATAGGCGATCTCCATACCTCAATGTTCCTTCTTCATGAATACTGAGTCCCGTCTGCATGCCGGCCTCTGTTCTTTCTCGTAGACGTCGAAATCTCGTATCTGTAGGCATGGCTGCCTTGATCCTTTCAGTTAACGTAGACTGGACCTTGAGACTGGCCATCTGTCCATCCATGCCTGGCAATAAAATCTAAATCCTGAGTTACTGAAGATCCTCTAACAACCGATGATGAGTCATAAAAATATGCCATGGGCTTCCTGCTTAAGGCATTTGCTACTACATTCACCTTGCCAGGGTGGTACCGCAACTCGATATCATAATCTGTCATCAACTCTAGCCAGTGCCTTTGTCTCATGTTGGGCTCCTTCTGCGTGTAGGCATACTTCAGACTTTTGTGATCTGTATAAATCTCAACACGCTCTCCATAAAGGTAGTGTCGGCATAGCTTTAGTGCAATTATTACTGCAGCTAGCTCTAGATCGTGCGTCTGATAGTTCTTCTCATGAACTCTTAGCTGTCTCGATGCGTAGGCTACCTATTCTATCTAAACATAACTTATATTTGCTGAGCTTGGCATACAGCCTTTCTGTCTCAGCGTCTCCAACACGATCCTGAGATGTCTCTCGTGCTCCTCCTGGCTCTTGGAACATACCAAGATGTCGTCGATAATTACCACCATGAACTTATCTAAGTATTTTTGGAAAATACTGCTCATCAGGCTCATAAATACTGCTGGTACGTTGGTTAAACCAAACATCTTGACTAGAAACTCATAGTGTCCATACTACATCCGAATAGCCGTCTTCGGAAAGTCCTCTCTCCGTACCTTGATCTGATGATAGCTTGATCTGAGATCAATCTTCGAGAATACATATGCGCCACTTAGCTGATTCAAATGTACCGTCCCGTCTTTCTTTGGCACAATTAAGATGGGTATTTCCCCTATGGAGAAATACTAGCCCGACTGAAACTCTTATCTAAGTGATCCTCTACTATGGACCTTCAACTCAACCAACTCTTTCGGTGCTAGTTTGAAGACGGGAAAATAATTGGCTCGGCTCTTGGAGTCAACTCTATAGCAAATTCTATCTCTCTGTCAGGTGGCAGACCGAAAAGATTCTCTAGAACCACATCCTCAAACTCTGATATAATGCGGGGGTACACTGGTTCACCTTCTGCAATGTGTGCCTCAAAGGTAGATGGGCACCATGCTCCCAGGCTCTCTGAAGAAACTCAAACTCAGGGTAATCCGGTGGTTTAAAGATGACACAACCACGACGGCAATCAAGCGTTGCGTGGTATTGGCTCAACCAATCCATGTCTAGGATAATGTCATAGTTTAGACTTTAACCTCAAGACAAATTCTCCTGTTCTATTTTCAACATCAATCCTCAAAAGGAAATATTTCCTTGCCTAATGTATAATTTCTCTTCTCCTCAAGGTTTTCCCTAAAATTTTATTCCTCGAATTTCTTCTTTTCGTTATTCATCTCTCTAAGTCACAAGTACAATAATGGTATCACTCAAGCACGTACTAGAATGCCTGGAATCCGATCATTATCTTCCAAGTGAGGTCCTAAAATTTCATCTCCTCTAGCTCATAATCATCGTTCCTAGCATTGCTATCATATACAACCACTAGTTTTCATCATCAGGCTATGCATTTTCATAAATTATTCTAGGTCATGATCAACAATCCTTCCAGCTCTCAGTACTTCCAAGAATACTGCTACCTCAAGCACGGGTAGGGTACTACTGGGTCCAACTCTCTTGCCAACCTTCCACACTAGTTCTAGAATCCAAAGAACTTATCAATCTATCCTAATAAGGTAACAATCTTCTCAGAGAAAGGTATACGAATTCTGTCTTCTGTCGTCTGGTCTTCGATCTTCTTCTGGAGGGAAATCATCAAGCACAAGCATCCTTCTTCGCAAATAATAGGGGATGAGAACAATGATAACGATATTGACGGAAATTGAACGAATACAAATTGAAAGTCCAAGGGCGATAATCACATACAAAGTGAGTTTTTAAAATCGATTGTGAATTAAGATCCTATTCAATAATCATAATATCTATTTCTAATTTGCAGGGTCGCTCGGCACAGTCAGGTGACCAAGAAGATTTAATTCGGACCTGCATGGGCCACCACAAAAATATGTCATACCCCAGTCTTAAAATATGTGGGACCAGGAATACGTGACATGCCAGCTACGCAATCGACTAGACTTTGGTCTGACTCAAATACGTATAAGCTATAAAATATAAAGGGCACAATCTAGATATTCCATAAACGTAAACCTCTATGTCTCAATCCACAATGTACAAAAGTATACAAGAAAGAGCTATATGTGCTAAAGTCGGCCGCCCAATAACACACCAACTCGAATAGACTCGAGAAGAAGTATGAGTCTATAGAAACTAGGCTACAACAGCAGATGAATAATCAATGTAATATAACTATAATGCCGGTAGATATGATATGAGTACCTGGTACCATGCCCGCAAGACATGCAACTCCAACAGCAACTCCAAATGCTCCGTAATCATCTATGCTGCAAAACTGGCAGGGAACCAGGTCCTTAGAGGGACGTAATAAGGTACAAAAATACAGCATGCCAAGTATAACAGAAAGTACAAGTGCAACGACAGGGTACTCTATCATAACCAAACAAGTGTGACACAGTTTGAAGACAATGTTCGATGCGTGGGCTATCTAAAATAAAATCATAGCTCCGGACACGGAAATACACGGGACGTACCACAGCTCCGGGCAAAGAGTCACATGGGTGATACCACTACACTAGATACAGGATCACTACATAGATACTACATAAATATATAAGCACGTGCAGAGGAGCCCAAACGTCTAGTAACTGTCTTCCCCTTCCCAAGCGGTCAACGATTGTGCGCTGAACCTGAACCTTTATCTACAGTCTTGACACCCAAAAATAGCACGACAGATGCGACCCTAAGGTCGTCCCAGTCTCTGGTCATGATTTTAGTATCAGAATACAAGAGTCTGGTACGATCACAGTGTATGAGTGTGTCCTGGGGTATCGATATACTCAGGTACGTACATCGAGGTGCTACGAAGCATCTAACAATTATTCTAAAATGTTACGACGAACGTCTGCACCCGGTTGTGATCCGAACGTGAATTATCGAACATCAACATAAATACGTGCATAATGTACATAAAAAAACAATAAATATCTGTAATTTGAAATACAGGGTGGCAAGGTACACTTGCCTGCATCCGGCTGCTGATGACGGGGATCCGGTACCATGTCCAAGTCCTCAGGTCCCGTAGTACCTAGAGATGAGATACAAACTCAATCAATAAACTATCACGCGATAAACAGGAATGTGACACACGTCTCTACATATGCTCAGACTTAGCTACAACTCACAGGGGCACGTCGCTAGAGGGTTGACCAAGGTTGACTCGGAGTATGTTACATCTACTCAAACTAATCCTCTGTACAATATCATCAAATCAAACCTCAATCTTACTATATTCATCACGATGTTCGGTGGTTCAAACCAAGATCAATTCCTCAGTTTTGCCTCGGGTCTTCACAGACATTATCCCGTATATTTTAAACATCATCCTCGAATAAATTATTAATTATATAAACTCTTCAATATATATACACCCATTATCATTTCACATTAAAACACCTCCTCAATATATATATATCACATTTTCCATCCTCGCATGAATATATTTTATATCCTCAATCAATTCATATTTAAACCATAAATATTCAACTTAGTATTTCACCATCAATGCGTATTATAATATGTTACTAAACCTAAAATACCACATGCATATAATACACTAACACAAATCTATTTCATACTCAAACCCTAAACTCAGTGTTACTGAACCATGTCCTGTGCCGTTTGGATACTGGCCTCTAGAGACAGTGTTAGGTATTTGAGCACAACGACTTCCTTGTGTCAAGTTGATACAATAGGATAGGAAATAGTCCATACCTGAACAGTATTTGTCCTAGTGATCGAGAACACAGGTGTGCCCACGTTCTGACCGGATCTGAACCTTCTCTGAAGCAAATGAAAGTAATCATGGGTGAAGTCGTTTTTACCGACAAACTTCTCCTCGAACGAAGCCTGGTCCTGTAGCTCGAAGAACCCCGATCTGAATTTGTTTTTCATATAACGATCGAACAGACCTAGACTGGATGATGTTGTAGTCAGAGTTTGACAACCGCTGCTCCATTTGTCACCGTCGGCTACGGAGGATCGTCGACGAACTCATGACAGGAAATCCAGTCATGCTCGTCAATGGCGGGAAGAGGCCGGTCGAGCAGTTGGCAGCGTGGGGTCGAAGGAGACGCGGTCGGCAGCGGGTGGCTTGCCGGAGTAAAGCGTAGCAGTCGGTCGGGTTGGTGCTATGATGATGATGATAATGAAGAAGATAATGTTGGGGGGGTGGCAGTACGTAGAGGTTGGCCGGAGTAGGGAGCTCGATCAATGAACGAGGGGAGGAAGTGTTGGCGGTGGAGCTGCTGTGGTTCTCGTTGGAGGGAGCGGGGAGATGGTACTGTGAAGTGGTGTATGGCCGGAGTCGTGGCAGTAGCAGCTGGAGTAGGGGGAGATCGTTAATGGTGGTGTTGTGCGGTGGGAAGATCTCGGCCGGGGTATCGATGAAGACGATGGTGGTGGAGGAAAGAAGTTGGCCAGAGTGTGGAGCTCGTAGCAGCGCCGGGGATTCGGTGGGTGGTGGCATCACTGGAGTGTGGGGTGGTTCAGGTGGAGTGGTGTAAAGTGGTGGCGGCAGCCGCTGTGGAGAAGTCGTGGTGGTAGGGGTCGGTCGAGGGAGCCGCTGGAGGAGGTTGGCGGTTGGAGGGAAGAAGCTGGCCGGAGGGGGTTAGCACAGTCGGTTGGCCGGAGGGAAATAGCTGGCCGGAGGTGGGTTGTTCATTTATGAAGAAGGAGAATGATGCAAATGAGGAGAAGAAGAAAGGAAGAAGAAGGAGAAAGGAAAAACTATGGTTGTGAATGTAGAGGAGGGAAGAAGAGGGAAAGGGGTGGGGGTTTCTCTAGACATGGGGATTAGGGCCGGCCTTGGGGGAAGAGTAGTGATGGAGACATTAAATAGGGAGTGGTGTTAGGATTGGATGGTGGGGATTGACCCAATTCAAATGGGTGGTAGTGATTGCACATGAAGGAAATGTTTTCTTCATCCAAAAGAGAGGGAGGAGGGATGTTGACTTGGTCAAAGGAGAGGGGCTTCTCCATTTGGCCTAGACCAATGAGGTTTTAACACGAGTTACGCCATTTGTAATTTAGCCCCTTAAGTTTGGGTATTTGCACCAACACATAAAATAATGGGAAAATTATGAAGGAAATGGTGTTTGGTGTTTTGTATGGTGAGGGGGTGTTATGTGTTTGGCATGGACTTAATTAAATGGGCATTGGGATTAATTTAGGAATTAAAATAGGATTAGTCAAAATTGGTATCCCCGATTTAAATAGAATTAAAGTGTCCCGTGCTTTTAAATTAAATGGAGGCACTTGGGGTCAATATTTGGAAATAACGCAAAGGTCAAAAATGGTGGGGGCTTGGAGTTAGTCTTGGACCCTTTAGTTGGTCCGGCTCAACGGGTTAAGTTGGTATCTCAAAATTGAGGGTAACGACACAGGTGTCCGACACGTAATTTAATTATGGAATTTTGGATACGAAAAGTTGCGCAATTAATTTAAGGCACAACGGATTTGATTTTTGAGTGACGAAAAAATCCAGTGCCTAAATTGGCGAGTTAAGTCTGAAGTACAATAGTCTAATATAATTTATAGGCTGATATTGGGCTCCGAACAATTCAACAATGGTAGGGCGCGCCAAGGGTCTAATTAATAAATACAGATAATGCAATTCTACTCTAAACCTCAAACATCTGCTGCTAAACCAAAATTTTCCAAACCATACCTGACTATCTATAGAATTAATTGAGGGGGTTTACAATGATTTTGGCTATAGACTCTACGATCCAGTAGGAAAAAAGCTCTAAAGAAGCAGGGACGTAGTATTCGTCAAGGATCAGACCATGACTGACACTCAGGATTCTGAGATGCCTTCTGAGGCTGAGAAATTGCCTGAGTTAGAGTCATTTCGCTTCGAGTAGTTTCCAGAGGACATCGTAGAGGATCCAGTTATGGAGGAGATAGTACATGGAGTTGCTTCTAACCTTGATCATCAGCCTGCTGATGGTGGTCAGGGTGACCCTCAGGATGAGCATACCGATGAGGCAATTCCTAGATGGGAGGAGACTATAAATATACAGCTAGCACCAGTGGTTCCATTGAGGAGGAGCGATAGAGAGCGTCGACGATCTACGAGATACTCACCGGGTGAGTATATGCTACTGACTGACGAGGGAGAACCCAAAAGTTTCGCAGAGGCTATGGAAGACGAACACAGGTAGGAGTGGATGGAAGCCATGCAGGAGGAGTTGAGTTTCTTGGAGGCCAAATCTACTTATGATTTGGTGTAGTTGCCAAAGGGCAAGAAGCCTTTGAAGAATCAATGGGTGTTAAGAGTGAAGCAGATAGATGATGCTACTCGCCCTAGTTACAAGCGAGGTTGGTAGTTAAAGCTTACGTCTGGCTCGAGAGCGGGAATCTTTTGCCATTTCCTGACCACGGACGGGATATGAGGCCACCTCCGCTAGTCTCGATTGGGATTCTGGGTCAGCAGAAAGGCGTAGATTATGATAAGATCTTTTCGTCAGTCGTCAAGCAGTCGTTTAAACGGGTGGTGCTAGCATTGGCAGCCAGTTTTGACTTGGTGGTCGAGCAAATTAACGTGAAGATGGCATTCCTCTACGATAATCTTGAGAAGGGGTTGTACATGGAGCAGCCAGAGGCATTCTGTGAGAAGGGCAAGTCATATTTGGTTTACTGGTAGAGGAAGAGCTTGTATGGTCTGAAATAGTCTCTAAGGCAGTGGTACAGGAAGTTTGAGTCATTTATAGGGAGCATGGCTATGTACGGACGACATCAGATCATTGTATTTTTGTGAGGTACTTCGTCGAGGATGATTTTATCATTTTTTTGCTTTATGTTGATGATATATTGTTGGTGGGTCGAAATACCACCAGGATAGCAGATTTAAAGCACTAACTGGGTGCGGCCTTCTCTATGAAGGATTTGGGCACAATGAAGACTATTCTTGGGATGGAGATCAGCCGAGAGAGAGAGTCCAAGCTGCTACACTTGTCCCAAAAGAAGTACAATCATTGGGTACTTCAGCGTTACGAGATGGACGGGTCGAAGAAAGTGAGTAACCCCCTTGCGGCAGTTTAAGTTCACTGAGAAGCAGTATCCATCTACCGAGGATGAGAAGGAAGATATAGAGCGAGTTTCATATGCCTCTGCCATGGGGAGTCTTATGTATGCTATGGTATGTAAGATGCCAGACATTCCTTATGCAGTTGGCACAGTTAGCAGGTATAATTTTAATCCTGGAAGGGTACATTAGAGTGTGGTCAAGTGGATTCTACAATATCTTCAAGGTACTGCCGATTGGAGACTTTTATTTGGTGATGATGAGCCAAAGCTAGTTAGATATACCGATGCTGATATGGCTGGTGATTTTGAGACGAGACGATCGACTTTGGACTATGTAATGATGTTTGCTGGTAGAGCAGTATCGTGGCCGTCGTGTTTATAGAAGTGTGCTGCCTTGTTAACGACAGAGGCATAATACATTACGACGATGGAGGCTTGCAAGGAGTTGCTGTGGATGAAGAAGTTGTTACAGGAAATTGGGCTAAAGCAGGAGCAATATCCTTTTTTTTGAGATAGTCAGAGTGCTATTCATCTTATGAAGAACCGGATATTTCATAGCCGGTCCAAGCACATTGATATCCGGTATCATTTGATACGAGATGTGATTGACAAGAAGGAAGCGACGCTTGAGAAGGTTCATACAGATGAAAATAGAGTAGATATGTTCACAAAGGTTCTACCAAGAAAAAAGTTTGAGTACTGCAGGCGGATCATCGGGATGACGACCCCCTCCACATAGTTGTGAAGAGGGAGATTTGTTGGAGTGGGTGGGGTTCCCAGCCTATGTGAAAAATACCCCAGAGTAGGATTGAGTATTTCAAAATATAATAGGAATACCTCAATTTATTTGGATTTTATATTCCTAAATATAATAGGAATATCTCAATGGATTTGAATTTGATATTCCTACATATGATAGGAATATGGCAATGAACTTGGATTTGGATTGGATATTCCTATCTATAATAGGAATATCTCAATGGATTTGGATTTGAGGCTATATATATGTGTCTCCTAGCCCTAATATATATATATATCTCTCTCTCTCTTTAAAAAAAATAGCAACAAGGAGAGAAAAGGAGGCAAGAATGCCATTGCGACATTGGAGAGAAGAAAGAAGGAATTGAGGCCGTTTCGAAGGAGGAGATCATTTTGAGTAATTTTTTATTGTCTTCTATCTTCGTGGTATGATCTATTTTCTATTTCTAAGTATTGTGGTAATCTGTGTTAGATCAGGAGGAGCTTGTAGATGGTGTATTCTATTTATTCCATTAGTGGAGGTTCTTCAGGGTTGGAGTCAGATCGTCCTATATTTTTTTTCGCAAGGGTTTTCCACGTCAAAATTTTTCTATGTTTGCGTGGATTAATTTTCTGTGGTTTGTTGTTTGGTTTGTGTGTTGTATTGCTCGGTTCTCTCGTAGGTACTCTCTGGTTTGGAAGAAGGTTTTCGCATTTCTTTTCTAACATAAACTGTATAGTTATGAGACTATATTAACATCAAGTTTAAATCGTAAACCAGCTATCAGATGGAGATAATTTTCATTCTACCGATATTTATTTTAAACTATGTACCTTTACTCTTGTACTTATTTTCCTCATCTAGTATTGTCCTCCACTTTCCATTCCTCCTGTGTTGCTGCAGAAGCCCTCACATACAAAGGAACAAATATTACATAAGCCTGAGCTTAGTGGCTATATATTAGGCCATGGTATCATCGTTATTGTTTTTAGATTACAAATTTGTAAAAGGAAGAAGTCTTAAGAGAGAAACTTATGTGCTTTAGTATAAAAAATCCAAATTTTCATGACTTACCAAACACAAGTTTACTAATTTGATCAGTGTAAAAATTAAAAAAATAAAAAAAATAAACCAGTCTATATGTATTGCCCACCAAGTCCCATTTCAGACATATATCAAAGACATGTACTAGCACAGGGGTTTAGTCCTATTTGTTTCAGACAGCATAATTTTTTTATACAAAAAACCAGATTCTAATAGCAAATGAAGTAAAATTTTAAAATCATAGAGGAATTAGAGTAGATACACATTCTCCTTGGAAAATTATATGTTATTGGTACATCAAGCTCTCAAAGTAGGTGAACACCAATCTTGGGAAGGTAGACCCCTACTTCAACAAGCTAGATGATGCCACGGAGGGTATCGAGTCAAAAATATTCAATAGTTGAGGGTAATGATAAAACCATCACAAGCATATAGAGAATACTTAAAATAATTTGGTAGCCCATTCGTCTACTAACTTTCCATCCTTCTTTCGCTTGTGGGTACGCTCGAATATTTGGAAAAGTCAATAGTACTCGTATCTAAGCTTGCCATGGTGGACTCCTCACACTGTAATAGTTAACTTTATGATATATACATAAACAATAAAATATTACACTCTAGTTAATGATTTTAAGTACAATCCATCGAGAATTATCGGTGATCGGGATCGATCCATCCGTATGGAGACCAGCCTTAGCACGAGTCGCCTTTGCTCTGTCTGACCTGGCCTTGTACTCAGGTATAGCCATATCCTCTTGCATCTTCTTCCAATATTCCTCTTTTAGCCAATCCTTGCGTTTGTTTTCATCATGTGCAGCCAAAGTCTTTTGGTCACTTACCATTTCTCCCAGCCTTTTGCCGGCAACCATCTTATAACATTTCTTGATCTCCGTCTCTCTGTGGTCCGGTCACCAGTAGCTCTTCTACAAATAAAGATAGAAAATCATGAATTAGAACAGATTCAAAAGTAGAATAAAAATAGTATGAATTATTCTCTTATAATTATAAACAAGGTCCACAAATTTTTAGAAATAATTTGAACATACCTTCAACATATCAAGCCAAATAAATTTCTTCGGCACGGGTATAGACCTGGCATTTAAGTAAGGCCCATGGAAGTTGTCTCGCATAAGGTCTCCGAGCTCTTTCTTAGCACTAAGAGGGAAGAACCTAAAAATAAACAAATAAATTATAATTAGGAATAAATAACAACAAGACAATATATGAATATATAATAATTTATTATTTTTTACTTACGTCTTTCCATCGGACCATACCTTTGAGCTTGTCTCATTAACGGGCCTCTCTGGTGGACTAGGAGAGTTCAAAAAACTTAGACGTCGATAATATGCTCCATTCGACTGAAACATAAGACTGGGATACGAATTTTCTCTAGTAAGAGCAACAAGAGGAGAAGTGGGCATAGATGGAGAGGGAATCAAAGGTGGCGTGCCTCCAGAGGAAAGAGAAGATGGCATGCCTTCTACCGATGATGGAGTAGGTTGCGGGGACAACCAATCATCTGCCATATGATGTCGTCCTCAGATTCTCCTCTATTCTGTTGATCTAGAGTGGAGGGGGGAGGTCGAGATGAACCTCCTCGGAGACGGGCGACGACCTCAGTTAATCATAGATAAGATATGTGCAGATTAATTTGCAATAAGCTAGAACCTACAGTTAAAGAATAATAGACAGTATCTAAATGAACAAGTATCATTAGGAAAAAATGTTAAAGTTCACATACTTCATAGCTTACATGTACAAAAAATAAACAAAAGTCCTATAAGGCTATAAAACTTCTTCTAAAAGTAATTCTCTCTTATATCAAACTATAAAAAAAATGGAAATGAGTGAAGTTATCTTTCCAGCAAGTTCAAACAAAACAATGAATTCAACTATGTTACTAGACAATAGAGTTCAAGCTCAGACCAACATTTGAATGCTGATCTTTAGGTGTCAGACATACTAAAAACAATTCACAGCAGCAGCTACCTGGATTTAAATTAACACTACATACATAAAAAAATAGACTTAAGAACAAGAACTATTGTAAGAACAATCAAGAATAGTATCTTTCATCTTACATGAGGTTACAAACACTTTACAACAGTATAAACTAGATATCTAACGCAACCCTCCTTGATCCAGGTAGGGACTAACAAAACAAATAGAATACATTTAACAATGGGCAAGTTGAGTTACATGCACCTGACTAGTAAAATTAAGGTGCCGTGCCTATTACACCCTGACATGCCAATATTGTGAACCTTACTATTAAATAAAAGTGTTTGTGTCAGGTGTTTCAGGTTTTTGTCATAAGTCAGTGGATCTCTCTTGGTCCCTGTTACCTACATAGCATGATCCTGAAGGTTTCTCAAAGTAATGTTGATTGATTCAGGAATTTCTCATCTTACACCAAAATCATCTTCAGACGCATGAACGCATACATAGCATATAGATTCAGGATCTATTGTAAAAGGTCTAGTTAATTGTGCAGGGTAATTAATGGATTTGATGTTGATTAACTGGGTCAATTTTCTTGTTACCCATCTCTTCTAGAAACTAGGCTCTTGATATTCCCCTGAAATCTATAGATTGCATGATAAAACGAAACAAAATCATAGCTTAAAGTAGGTTAACTTGCATGACATATAGAAAAATATTACCACAATACTCTATTTGAGTACTAAAATCATAGTATGTTGCAAGCAATGCATATCCATATAAACATTTGTTCATGTGAAGTATTGTTGATATTCCAGAAACTCAATAGGATTTTTGAGTACAAGTTATTGCTTCTAATTGCATCATCATTACTCAGTATACGAAGATAATGGATTTGAATCCACCAACCAGCAGTCCAAATGCAGAATAAAAGAAAATCACAATGAGAAAGACTTATTAACGTAAAAAAATCAATACGGTAACAAATTATAGGATAAGCCATGCTTTGCTTGTCATAGTTTCCAATCCGAGTTGGAGTTATTGAATTTGTACGTCACAACTGGAAAGTAGCTACTTCCTGACTCATAGCTACATAAATACAACAAAAAAGACTAATGGTTCGCGCAGTGAAAAAGTTTTGTTAAGGCGTCTTTTATCTCCCTACTAAAGCTTCTGATGTTTGCATGTCATGACCAGATAGATATTATGTACTTGTTTTCTTTAAATTTTGACAAAATATTGATAAATTTTTTTTATTTAATTCAGGGATAATTATAATATTATTCTATACTGATGTTTGGAGTTTGTCTTATTTTAGATGCGTAACCGACCCACTAGTCTACATCTTGGGTCCAGACATAGAACTTACCTATTGTGATTCAGGGTGCAGGACAAGGAAATGATACCATCTAGAAACTGTATTAACATGAAAATGCAATATGGTGTCAGTGACAAGGAAACAATGACCATCTTGAAATATTTTTAAACAGGGCAAAAATCAGGACTCAACAAGGGGTCTTGTCAAACTTACTTTTAATATTGCTTCTTACTTTTCTTATTAATCAATAGCCCAAAGTACCACCATAGTACATACTTGTCAAACCTAGGTTGCAAGGGTAAGAACACAAAAATGGCGTACAACGATCAAATATGGTAACACAAAAATGACATACAACAATCAAATAGAAATAAAAATAGTCATATATATATATATATATATATATATATATATATATATAATCGTTATCAAATATGATAATGATGATGACGACGATAATTCAGGAGATGAAGAGTTAGAAGAGGATGATCTACTAAGTTTCCTCGACTAAGATGTTGATTCTATTTCTTTATTTTCTTCTTCATCTTCCAAATATTCTTCCTCGTCCTATGCCACCATATCATGAACTCTCTCTATAATAACCTCTTCATCAACTCTAACGTCCTCATAAATAATGTCAACCTCCATATCATCGACGACGGTTGAATTCATTTTTGTAAGTTGAGGAATGACCACTTTATCTGCCTGGTATTCTAGCTCTCTGACATTATCAGTGTTTCTAGTTTTAGTCTTGAATACAGTCCACCAATCTCGGGTATTGTGTCATCGACTAGGATAACTTGTAAAGTATACTTACTAGACTTGCCAACACAAAAGGTTCAAATCCTCCGTATCTTTTACCATGTATTATATAGACAAATTCAAATTGCTTATCAATTTTCCATCCTTGCTTAGGTGGTGTATCGAACCAATTACATTTAAACATTATAATGTTCATATCACAAAAAACCAACTGCGGGTATTCCAGCTCTATAACATCTCTTAGTACACCATAATAATCATGTTCTTGATCCGCTTCGTAGACTGAGCCCCACACACACACTCCAAAACTCTTTTTATAATTGCCATCTTTATCGACAAATGAGTGATTGATAGGCTTATAAGTTGTTCTAAACTTGAAGCCATTAATCATGTATCCATCCCAATACTTTGCCTTCTTACTTGGTCCAATTGTTAGTGGTTGAAGCCCCGCATTATGTAACTTGATGTCTAGACGGAAAACCTGAAATATCAGATACCTTAGGTATATTAGATCCTAATTTTTTTGAAAAAATAATAATGCTCGAGGTTTAATATTCTTACATAATTATAGAACCACGCCAGAATTTTTGTATCAACCTCTCTAGCAAGATCATCATCATTATTATTAGGTCTTTCCATTTGCACTTCGACTCTAAAAGTACTGTGATAAGAAGAATCAAAGTTAGGATACCTCTTTGACGACTATACATATATCGCTTACTTCTCAATATCTTTTATCTCCTCTATGCCACTATTTAACAATACATACAGATGAGCAGCTTCAAGTTCATTTTCTTTCAACTACCGTATTTTAGTCTCACTTGTAGGCTTGCCCCTCACATTGAAGATAGATAGGTTTCCACTATTTGGTGCATCAAGCCTACCATCGTCATTCTTTGGGGCTCTATTCTAATTTATTCTGACATGGGTATCGAAATAGATGGAGCAAAATTTTGAAACCTCCTCAATGATATATGCTTCGAATATCAAAGCTTCTATATGAGCCTTATTTTCCACTTTCTTCTTTAGGTGACCTAGATACCTAGAAATAACATATTTAAGATTATAATTATTTGAATAAAGAACTTATTAGTCCAAGCTAATCAATTTATACCTCTCAAATGGGTACACCCATCGATACTGGACATGAGCACTTATACGTGCTTCATATGCAAGATGGATCGACAAATGCTCCATACTATCAAAAAAGCCAGAAGGAAACACCCTATCTAACTTGCACATTGTCAATATAATCTTATCCTCAAGTTCAATCATATGTTGTACCATCAACTTGCTTGAACACAAATCTCTAAAGAAAATAGATAACTCGGCCATTGGAGTCCATACTTGTGGAGGCAACATCTCTCTCAGAGCAATTGGTAGTAATCTCTCCAGGAACACGTGACAATCATGACTCTTCATCCTTGTCAATTTGCATTCATTGAGATTGACACATCTCGCCAGATTTGATACGTAACCGTCAAAATTTCAACTTCGATATCTAGTTACATATTATCTATTTATCATCCCTACATAATATGAACGGTGCTGGATGCTTGACCAATGTACCATTGTCCATTCGTTTTAGTTTCAACTCTGGATGCCTGCAAATATTTTCCAACTCCTTTCTTGCTTTAGGATTGTCTTTCAATTTTTCCTTGATATTTATCACCGTATCGAAGACATTATCGAATACATTCTTTTCGATATGCATGACAACAAGATTGTTTCTTATTAGATTGTCCTTCCAATAAGATAAGTCCCAAAAGATGCTCCGCTTATGGCTATGTTCGAATCTTTTAAAATGATCGTCTGATCTCGGTTCTTCCATCAGAGTCGGTAAATCTTCTACCTCATTCTAAACTTTACCTCCTGTCAATATCAACGGAGAAGGAGATAGTTCTTATTTACCATCCCTAAAGGCATCTCTGTTCCTTTCTCACGGATGCGATGTAGGAAGGAATTGATAGTAACAGTAAAAAAAAATATTTTTCCTCTATGCTGAAGACAAAATGCCTTACTCTTTTTTATACATATCGGACAAGACTTAGTGCCATGAGTACTCCATCCCGATAACATCCCATATATTGGAAAATCGTTGATGGTCCACATAAGTGTCGCCCTTATCAAAAAGTTTTGCTTCTTCGATATATTATACGTCTGGACATCGAATAATATCAAAAAAATTGGTTATTTAAATTTTGAGGAGATTGTGATTGACTTGATTTAGATACAAATTTTTAGAATTTAAAGTTTGAGGATTTGAATGAGTATAGGTGAAAACAATAGTTACAATAAAGATTTTCTACAGTAGAGAGACACCCTTTTAGACCATTAGATAATGTAGGGCCTAAGATTGTTCATATACCCAAGAAGTATCGATTCATCCTACATCCTATCAATAACTCTTCATCATGGGTTACCTATCCCTTTTCTACATTCTTCCGCAACCTTGATTCCATGTTCAAGCACTTCATGTGCTACGAGCTATTTGTGTCACCCTACCTCATCTAAAGTAGACCAAACCGACCCTTAAAAATTTAATAGATTATTTTTGTCTCATATTTTCGAGCTTGGGTTACGATTTTTTTCGTACTTATCTCTTTTCTATCACATATCATCCTCCTATTCTTAAACCGTGTTTTAGTTTTAATTTTGAGGACAACATTTTTATAAGTTTGGTAGAATATAAAATCCCTCAATTTTAAATTTTTTAGTTAATTGAATTCAAATAATAATGGCAATTATAATAAAATAAGTATTTATACTCATGGTACATAAGTATAGTCTTATATTAATGAAGGGGTTACACTAAAATGAATAAAATGTATGTATAAATATATGAATATATTTGTACATGTATAAGTAAATTTTTTAAATAATAATAGATATAGGAATTGTTGAATAAATAAATATTAGAATTTTCGAAGATAATATATATTATAAAATATATAGAAAAATAAAATAGAATAAATGAAAAAGAATGTAAATTCAATTAAAATAGGAATAAGAGAAAGAAAATTGTTTAATAGGAAGTTTAAAGGAGAATATAAAGATATATAGGATTCTATGCTAATGATAACAGATATGCTTACCAAAATTTGAATAAGACTTATTTGTTTTGAACCTATTCAAATCTATGAAATAATCTCTACATATTTATCTTTCCATGCATAATTCTTGCATCGACTATCCGTACCTTTTTTATTCATAGTAGAAACCCATAAGATTCTCTTATATCTCTCTTTGTCACATATACATATATCATAGCATCACTCTGCTATTCTAAAATTTATCCACCTTTAAATTATCTCTACTTATCTATATCTTTCTAAATAGCATTACCACATATCTAATTCCTATCAAAATCCATCCCCATTCTTCTTTCTATTTTATATCTATATATATATGATGTATAAGAAAACATAGGAACCCATCAATCCATGGAATATATACTAATCTATATGGAACTCAAAGAAACCTATACTTGAGAGCACGACCAACCTTCTCCATCGCATATTCTATGACATGCTCCCTACTCTTTGTCGCCAGCAATATGACCCCTCGACCTGTCCCCTCAGCCTTTGCCAAGCCTAGGTGAGCCTGCCCCGACTGCCTGGCACTGTCGATGACGGCCATAGACCGTGGTCCGACTCCGTGGACTAAAAATATGCAAACTGTGCAGTCGGCGACCCAACTCGTTGAGCCAAATTTGAGGGGCTATATCTCGATCATCCTTAATCAAATTTTAATCCAATTGCACAAGTTTGAATACAACTCTAACACCTTTAATTACTATTAATTAGTTTTTTTCTAATTATAAGTAATTTAAAATTTTGGATAAAACAAAGAAAAATTATCACATTAGTTATAAAAACATAACTTAAAATTCAGTCCAAACACCAGTTTTAAAATGGATAATTTCTTCAGATCTGTTGAAAGAAAATTCATTTTTATTTTTCTGATGCAGCACATATATGACTAGAATTAAAATTGTATAATTAGTTTAAAATAATTCCCATCAATTATTTGTTCAAATTAAGTTAGAAAACATGAACACAGTTTTAAACTAAGAACTTTCCTGATACGGGGTCCGTCCGATAAATCGGACTACCCCGTCACGTACTGATTGCATCGAAAGGTGCATACAGTAAATGTGGACATGTGGCCTTGACAAAATTTAAATTAGTTACGTATGCTTGATGAATTTGACCTGTATCCGTTAAAAGTCTGTGTATCAATGCCTTCGCAAACTACCCAATTACTTTTGTCATGCCCCAGTCCCAAAATTTGGACATGGCCATGTGGCAATAGCCAGCTACATATCAAGTGGACTCCAGTACACATCAATACGTATAATCTGTTCAGTGAGGGTCACTATCTAAATAACTCAATATATATCTATGTCTCAATCCATAAGAAACAAAACAAAATAATGGATAATATATATATCATAGTGTGCACCCAACACTACACATGTCCGAATAGACTCGAAAGAAATAACACAAGTCTATAAATACTATGCTATACAACAGGAAATAAGCAATAAGAATATAATAGATGAACAACGAAAGACATAATATTATATAAATACCTAATAACGATACTTGTATACCGAGATGATACTCATCAGTGCTCCAAGAGAACTCAACGTCAATCAACACAACAAATCTGGCAGTAGACTAGGTCCTTAGAGGGATGTAACAAGATACAAAAATACAAGCTATGTAAAATATAATAACTCATAATTGATGCAATGGTGATTCTACCTCCTAAATGTGCAATTTAGAGGACAACTTTCGTACGCATGTGTAAAATTCAGGCTAACTCGACTACTCCATGTAGCTCAAGGCTAGTGGTGTATATATATTATCAACAGTCGTCTGTATCCATTCCTAACGTTCTAAGAACGCCAATAGTCATCTGCATAACTCATAAAATTCCATAAGTATTGGTGGAGAACATATGGTATACCAATATGGTTTTCCCATACGCATAATAGCTACCCCCCCATAATCCCCTACTGACCAAGTCATATCCATATCATACCTAGTTTTGTAACTACTTGAGTCTCTAATACCTTAATCATAGCAGTCACATTTTCTATCCGTCACACGTCTCTTACGTAATGATGATTAGTCAAATATATAGTTTGTATCATACCCCAATATCGCATGACCGAATGTCCTCGCCTGGGTGTGATGCCGTATGAGCCTATTTTGCGCCTGCGTAAGGCAAGCACATGAATGGCCAATTAAAGCTAAGCCACAGAGTCACACAAATAGTCCCAATGCAACAAAAATTTGAACAACAAAAGTATATAGGGAAATAGTTCTCTTTATTGTTAACAAATAAGTATTACAAGCGGCGCGAGGCCGAGATTATAGATTGCTCATGCTATATCTCTCGAAACAAAAGAAATGTGCCAAGCGGTTTATAACATGGAATGATACATAGGCGATGTTCTAGTATATTATGTCGTGTATATGTGCTTCAACTTCTGCTATAAGGCTCTAAGGTTTCAGAGTTAGATCCACGCCTTAGCGCACACGGGAGAAAACTCCATACCGAACGAGGTTCTCCCACGTCCTGTAAGCAATCTAGTGGATTATCAGTACATTGAAAACACTAGTAGGGAGGTATCTCGCCCACTCAAGAAAATATAATACATTGAATTAGTTATGTGCACCATCTATTATATATTTTCTAGTCTTGTCTTAGGATCAGTTTTATGGCATATGATATAAAGCCTAACTCGTGTTGTAGTGCACAATGAGATATAAGAATAACATGACAAAACTTACCTACTTACCAATTTTTCTTTCCTGCCCAAAGATGAACCAAGTTAACCAACATATATATAGAAATTTCGAAACAAGAAAACTTATGTGGGACTCAGGTATCTTGATCATGTTTCTGCCACAAGCATGTTACTCTTGAACTATATAATAAATCGTGCCTTTATTCTGTAAAATATACGTATGTGTCATGCATCAATTACTTGGTTCAATTAACAATCTACACGCAGAGTTCATCGTGCATCTGTCACTTGCCTCATGCCCATATGAGCCCATAGGCGGGTTGCTGCCACGTATGCATGATTCTTGATAATACATATTTGGTCATCTAACCTGATGAGCCATCATGGAAGAGTTATAGTCTCGGGACCCAAAATATGTCGAACACAGGTAGCGAGCCCTACTACATGCCCTTTCCGTCCAAAGTAGACGACTATCAGAATATTCCTTTCCAGATCGGAACAGCCCCGGTGTACCGTCCGCAAAAACCACAAGACCTGTGCATAGTTTGTCCGTGACCAATGATAATCTAAATACTAAGTTATCATACGAGGCATTTCAAGATAAGATAAATGAAACACAGTACGGTCCTTGATATTTTCATGTTCAGATTTGAGGGTAACGACTATTCGATAGTCTTTCAATGAAACCAAGTAAATTAGGAGATGTATCGTGTCATATTTCCAGGTCATGGCACGAATCTAAGTAACAAGCATTAAAATATTATAAAATATGAGCACTATAAGGAATATGCGACATAACCTACTTAAAATATAATCCCCTATGCTAGCACCAGTTTAAAGGGGTAGTGCGAGAAAATAAATATAAGCCAAGTTTCATTTTCATGTTCTATAGAAGTAATACAAGATGAGATTATTTCTTTCGCTAAGTGCGTTGAATTATTTTATTAGCAGGCAAGAGTTATCGCCTAGCGATCTAGCATATATAGTCCGTATTTTTAGATGTACAAGCTAAGAAAAGATAGGTTCATCGGAGCCACCCACCTTAGCAATAAATTACAACGACCGAGCGAGACTCCGAGCGCACCTTTGAAAGTCTAAGTCTCAACTTCTGAAGGGCCAAGTCCGAATCCCTTTGCATCAAATGAGTCATCTCATTGAGTAAGGCGGGTAGTGTCGTTGAACTTGTGCGGTTTGAATCGGCTCTCCAGGTTGAGTGGAGTGTGTTGTTACATTATACACCACTCAGAATAAGTCTCGTCCTTGAGACTTACTGAGCGGAACTCGTCCTATCGTTCCTCAATCCATACTGTGCATATGCCTTAGTCAATTTCCTTCGTATGACTCTATCATTCTATGGCGCCGAACTACACTCTACTTGATCGTTGTATTCTCTGACTCAATCCCAACTATGCCTAGTACAAAATCGTACCACTATCGAATCTAACTCAAATATATTTTTTCGTGTTATTAGACCCATTCGAACACAACTTTCTATTTATTTCCAATATTTTGTGTCGCATGTGTGCATAGAGAGTTCCATTGAATGATTCTATCACTCAGTTCGGACTGACTATTTTCACTCGATCCTAGCGTTCTCTGACTCAGTCTCTACCGTGCCTTAGTGCAGAACTATATCGCTCTATACAAAATATGTTATAATCCACCGTGTACAAAAATCTTAGGTTGATGCTAACTTACCGAAGTCGCTAACTCATCCACGCGAATCTACACATTCACCTGCAACTGCATTAAAGTTCATAATGTCGCTGAGTCTGGATAATACACATATTCAAAGCGTTCCCAAAATATATGCATTTCAACCAAGCTTAGCGATAGCGAAGTCGGATAAGATACTCAGAAAAAAAATTTACTTTCGAATCGTCGATCGTTTTATTAACTCGACTAAACTGAACTCTAGATCATTTTATTTATGTCTATATCAATCCTAGAGATGATATGATGCATTTTTCAAGTGTTCTTATCTTATGAGATCACAATGATACCTCGAGCAGAGTCGACCAAAAATAAGCATTGCACTATAACCAACTACGTCTTCTAAGCAACGATTCAATTCGTTATCCCAAATTTATTTGAACATCATCAATTTTTATCATAAGAAATCCAAGTTATATCGTTCATTCCGTTTGCGTCAAACATAACTTCACTAGCGCACACTCCTAGTTCCAAGTCCTAACTATAAGTCTTGCAGCCCCAATTCTATTGTCTACCCGAGTGATACTCTAAAGTCGATCACATAGATTCATCTTAAAGGATAGGATCATCTCCCTAATCACTATGTCAGCTCAAAAGGTCATAGGTACAGTTCAAGTTCATATTTTTTTATCGTGCAAATTTGTTGCACGATGCTCGCCCCAATTTTTAAGGTTAAACCATTATTCGTTTGTACGGGATATTCTATCCAAGATCGCTTCATTCAGATTTCTAAACATCGAACAATGATCATCCTATTCACATCAATACATTCGTTTTCACAGGGTCCAAGTTTGTTTCAGCAAACCCATCATACGGTAAGTTCGTTAAGTCAAATCCTCGATATATCAATATCGTACATCAAGCCTAGCGATTCGTATAGTCTATCTCCTCAAATAAGTTTGATAGAATCTACTTATCCATTCTTTTTTAAGTCTAGACTATTTAATTTCTAAATCTTTAACCTAAATCATAAACTCTAAGTTGCTACATATTCATTTATAATCCACCGAACGTAATATTGTTTCAATTCTAGACTAACTTATCCTCGAAACACGTATCCGATTTTACTTGTATCCTCAAACTTGTCTTATCATATCAAACCATTAAGTCAAGAAATCCTCGAATCCACCAAGTTATTTATTATTACGCATTTATGTCATCCGAGTCGCAGTTTATATCAAATCTCTTCCTAAACATCAGTCATGTTGCATCGATCCAAGATCCATCCTCAAGTATTTTGTTATTTCTTCAAGTCGTATTCTTTTAATAACTGTTCATGCCAACATCAATACTTGCCTAGCCAAATCGTTTGAACTTCAGTGTTATCATTCGCTCAATCTTTAGTCAAAATCAAGTATTCCTCATGTCAACCAAGTTCAAAGCTTCAATTTGATAACACATTCATCGTTTATTCAACTAGAAAATCCTTGAGCTAAAATCTGTCTATCCTTGATGCATTTTAAAGTCCTCAAGTATGTTTACGTAAGTATCAAAATTATTCACACAATATCATATCCGTTTTACTCCATGATATCCTCCGAACTAGATTTAAGATCGCTCGTCTATCTTAAGTTCAAATCCTATTATTGCCTACCTCAAATCACCGAACCACATAACTCCACAACTTGCATCAATCTTGAGCTATCCTCCAACTATCGATATCATATCAAGTCTTCCAAATTCGAAACCACAACATTTGTACTCGGTTAAATTCTATCGAGCGATCCTTCTAAATCCTTTTTTTTTATGAGCGTTGTCTTCCATTACACTAACTTCGATCACGTCCTAGAGTCTACAATCCTGACACAAAATCTTATTTCCATTGATTAAATCTAAAATTGCATATACTATCCACCAAGTTACCTCGACCAAGATATGAATTCCATTTATTTTACTGTTTTGAATCCTTTATCGACACCATTTTCGATTCACACAACTCATCCACAAATCCTCTGAACTAACTTCATACGAGATATTCAAATTCACGACTAACTAAACAATACTCATTCTAAGGCTTTGTACAATCACATTGCTTACTGATCGACTTGTTGCTACCATAAAATTCTTGATTTGTTAGAATATTTCCAAGATAATCCATATACCACTCAGGATTTAAGCTTCTAAAAAAATTCTCAAAACTCACTCCATCCTAAAATCATGTATTCGTTCCCGAGGATATCATATACACCACTTAGGGATCAAGTCACCCAAATAAGTTCTTAATCATATTCGTGTTGTTCACTCGCATATTATCCAGTTCATTCCTTAAAACTCAAGCATGATCGCTTTGGATCCATCTCGATAATCTTAGTCTCGTATTTACCTCTATTAATAGTCCTCCAGATAACCATATTTTGATTTATACTTTTTGACATGAATATTCGACTGAACCGTTCCTCAAAATCCAAGCATGATTATCTATATTCGCCTTAGTGAAAATCCAATATCATCTCTATCATTTTTCATCTAAGTCCTACTTATCCTCATCCGAACGATATTCGAATCTTGCTCACAAACTTACTCACAAAGAAGGGTCTATGTGTGCGATACTTAGCACGACTTAGCCAAAAGGTTATTTGCATAGCTATCCCATTCGAATGATATTATAGTCTCGCACACTAACCCGCTAGTATTAGCGTAGCGCTATTCATGTTCACACATTACTTGCTAACTTGAGCATAAGTATATTCAAATAAAGTCTGACACAGCTCGGCACAAAGGCCTTCGCGTAACAATACCATTCAACCAATCACTTATACGAACTTTCAAAAAATCTTATTGTATGGAATATCCCATGGAACAACAAAAGAGAGAGTTTGTACATAACCCACGAATGAAGTTCAAAGCTGAAAAAATCAATACGAAACCAAGGACATAAAGCCGTGCTCTGATACCAAAATATCATGTCCCGATCCCTCAGGACTAAACGTCCTCGCATGGGCGTGATGCCATATGAGCCTAAGTTGCACCTGCGCAGTGCAAAAACCTGAATGACCGATTAAAGCTAAGATATAGAGTAGCATAGATAGTCCCAATGTAGTAAAATTTTTAACAACACAAGTATATAGGAAAATAGTTCTTTTTATCGATATTTAATAACTATTATAAGCGACGCTAGATCGATATTACAGATCACAGATGCTCTCTCTCTCGAAATAAAAGAAATGTGCCAAGCGGCTTACAACATGGGATGATATATAGGAAATGTTCGAATACATTATGTCTTGTATATGTGCTTTAGCTCCTTCCACAATGCTCTAAGATTCTAGAGTTAGCTCCACGTCTTTGAGCGCAAGAGGGAAAGATCCACACCGAATGAGGTTCTTCCATACCCTACAAGTAATCTAGTGGATTATCAGTACATTCAATGTACTGGTAGGGAGGCTTCTTGCCCACTCAACAAAACCAAATATGTTCAATTAGTTACGTGCACCATTTATTATGTTGTCTTTCTAGTCTTGCCTTAGGATCAATTTTATGGCATATGATATAAAGCCTAAATCGTATTGCAGTATGTCGTGTGATATAAGAATAACACGACAAAAATTTACCAACATACTATTTGTCCTTTCCTGCCTAAAAATGAAACCAAGTTAACCAATATATATATATATATATATATATATATATATATATATATATATATATATATATATATATATATAGAGAGAGAGAGAGAGAGAGAGAGAAATCATGAAACGAGAAAACTCATGTGGGACTTGAAGAGAATATAAAATATCATATTTTTATTCCTTAATGTATACTCCTTTATGCTCATTTGATGTCTAAAGATACTCATTATTTTTATATTTTGATCTAGGATGCAATTGGAGTCACTAAATACAAAATTGAGCTAATTATCAATTATGGACAATTTAGATACTTTGTAGCAAAATGGTCAAAACTCCCTCATCCGAAATCCAATGAAGTTGATTCAAATTGATTCGAAAATCTAAGAGATAGAGCAACAATTTTGCTATTTTGAGGTTTACGAGATTCGAGTCGCATCCTGGACAAAATCAGGCTTGAAGTTGAGTCAACTATGATGTGCACGAAAATTTGAGTTGAATTAACCATTTCCCTACTTGTTCAATGATTTTATTTTATTTTTTTGAGGTATTTTAACTCTTAGAGAATTTGTGAAAATATATTATGGGCTTCAAACAATTAATTTAGAGTGTATAAAAGAGATAAAATCATGAGGAAAAAGGGACCACGATAAAACACAACTCTTCTCCTTCTTCTTCAACCTTTTTTTTGAAGTTTTCTTGAACATGTACAGCTAAAGTCTTGTTGGTCGAAGAAAACGGAAGCCTCAGAATGAATAAAAACTTGTGAGATCTAATTTATTATGTTTGATTTTTGCTTTGAGTATCAAATGTTTTCTTATGCATATTTCCATGATTATCTTGTTTAATGACTAGGATACATACTAGTTTATTATTCTTGACAATCAAATGCTAAATTAATATCGAATCTGTAATTGTTCGACCCCTCTAATTTATGAAGAAACCAAGATTTAATAAACTGCTTTATTTTATTAGATCTTAGGAGAAAAACTTTTGACAAAATTAAATGCAACTGCTTGTGCTTGTGTTATTTTGCTTCATCGATATCATCGAGTTTAATACACTACTAGATTAAACCTTTAGCACTTGTCTGGGATTGTTTAGTAGTTAAGGTTAATTAGATCGCTTATTTTTAATTAATTTTGGCTAAAGAAGATAGAAAAAATAATTCCCACGATGAATATTCATAGTACATATCAATATATGTTTGCATCTATGATCAGTATTAATATTCCGATGGTAAATGTTGACTTAGACCAATGCCTACTATTTTTGCTTTCTTTAAATATTTTACTTTTTCTTCTTAATTTGAATTCATTTAACTCAAAATTCTTCCCCAATTCTTGTTCACATAGCATAAAATTAGCCTAATTACTCTCTGTGTGATCAATCCTTACTCTCACTACTATATATAATTTTAAGAGTAAATATTTTATTTTTGGGTGCCTACGACAGCACTACATGACTCAAGTTTCATGATCGTGTTTCTGCCACAGACATATTATTCTTGAACTATATATTGAATCGTTCCTTCATTTTATAAAATATACATATGTGTCAAGCATCCATTACTTAGTTCAATTAACAATCTTAACGTAGAGTTCGCTGTGCATCCCTTACTTGCCTAAAGTCCATACGAGCCCATATGTTGGTTGCTACTAAGTATGCATGATTCTTGATGATACATATTTGGTCATCTGACCCGACGAGCCATCATGGACGAGTTATAGTCTCGGGAAGAAAATGGTATGCAACGCAGGTAGCGAGCCCCGCTACACGCCCTTTTCGTTCAAAGTAGACGACTATCAGAATATTCCAATCTAGATTCGATCAGCCCTGGTGCCCTGGCGTACCGCCCACAGAAACCACAAGACCTGTGCATAGGTTGTCCATGACCAATGATGATCTAAACACCAAGTTATTATAAGAGGCATTTAAAGATGATTACATGAATGGAACACGATACGGTCCTTGATACATTCAAGTTCAGATTTTAGGAGAATGAATATTCGATAGTCTTCCAATGAAGCCGGTAAATCAAAACATGTATCGTGTCGTATTTCTAGGTCATGGCAGGAATCTAAGTAACAAGCATTGAAACAATATGAAATATGAGCACTATAAGCCTAGCGATCTAGCATATACAGTCCGTATTTTTAGTTGTATAGGCTAAATAAAGACAGGATCATCGGAGCCACCCACCTTAGCGATGAATCGTATCGATCGAGCGTGACTCCTAGTGCATCTTTGAAAGTCTAAGTCAAAACTTCTAAAGGGACAAGTCCGAATGTCTTTGCATCAAACGAGTTATCTCTCCGAGCAAGGTGGGTCGGGTCTTCTCACTTGTGCCATTTGAATCAACTCTCCAAGTTGAGCAGAGTAGGTCATTATAGGTCATGCCCCTAACAAGATGGCTACAATCGTGTAGTGTGGGTGTCATGGCCAAAGAAGATATAAGGATATCCCCTATCATAAGGTAGTCCCCTAAAACTAGGTCGACATGCATAAAATAAATACAAGAACAACTAATCCAGTGGCTTGCAACCAAGTATAGCTTGGACACACAGTTTATATAATCTAGAGATGTACCAATAAGTAGATATGAGTAAATTCTATAAATAAAGAATAGATACAGTGAACACAAATATGTATACTTGCCTGGATCTTGAAGGGTGGTATGACGAAGCCCAGGTAGCGAACTCTACAGGTCAACAATCTCTGAAAAAATAAAATCTGATTAAATACCTCTGAATAGTGAAACATCACCAACATTCCCAGAATGAGTGAAATAGTCAGAATTGACTACCCATAAGTCCAATTTGATACACAGGGACAAAAATAGCAGTTTCAAAAAAAAAGTAGGGTCCACAAGTGGCTCGCTTTGCATCAAAAAATGTGTCAGAAATAAAGTTATACAAATTCAACAAACTTAATGTCTAACAATCCAAAATCATGATACGAATCAATAAAATATCTAGAATTTGATTCGATGAGCCGATCACAAAATCGCCCGTTAGGTCAGACCATGGGGTCCGCAAAATGGTGCTCTTGTCAACATTATCAGAATTGAGCCAAACTTGGGTCACAGGACCAACGTAATATTGTGTGTCCGATAGAACAAGTTTTATTTTGAAACAAAAAGCATGCACAGAGGAATTAAAAAAATTTGGAATGGGTCAATACGGTATTTTTTGACGGATATTGGTTGATTTCGTCACGGACACGCGGCAAAATTAAGTTCTGTGAATCCCACACATCCTTATTTCATGTACGCACCTTTTAATGTATAAAGTACGTGTCGAGAAGGTCCAGTTTTATGGGACGAATGCCGTATAGAGGAATTTTAGGTTTTTGAAAACATGATTTCGTCATTTTCAAAAAGAATTAACTTGATGATAAAATTGAGATAATTAAAACTAATTAGGGAAATAATCCTGGTTATATTCTTACAAGTCTGTTAAATTAGATTTTTAAAATAATAAATATTTTGGGAGAAAATATACTGCAAACATGGGGGTTGGACTCTTTATATACTGTTTTAAATAATAGGTTTTTGACAAACTTTCAATGCGATTTGCACATGATTCTGAGCCTTAAAAAAATTATAATTGAAGGGGTTTATAGTGGTTCATGTTGTGGTCACAACGAAACACTCTGATACAAAAAAATGAATAAGGAGGGAGAAAATTAACCCAAAACTAGGGGGTTTGGTTGTACTGCTGCCGGGACGCACTACCAAAATATGATGAAATAACGATATTTTTAGTGACGTCTTAATAAAATGTCACTAATATTAAAGACTTAAGCGACTCCAAAAATAAATATCGCTATACATCGTTGTTGGCGACACATAGTAACGTTTAGCAACTGCACTTCAGTTTTTTAAAGAATAGTCGCTATAAGCTCGCTATAAGCCGAGCACCAAAAGTCGGGCAGAGAGATGCATAACCTCGCTATTCAGGAGTGAAAATGGGAACATATAATAATGGATTTCATTGTTGGCTTACCAAAGACGCAATGAGGGAATGATGCCGTCTGGGTCATCGTGGATCGTCTCACCAAGTCAGCTCACTTTCTGCCTATCAAGTCTACTTGGAGTGTCGACCGCCTGGCTCAGATCTACCTCAACAAAATTGTTCGGCTCCACGGCATGCCCGTATCCATTGTCTCCGACATAGATGGTCGATTCTTATCGCATTTTTGGGAAAGCCTGCAGTCAGCAATGGGGACAAAGTTGAATTTCATCTCCGCCTACCATCCACAAACAGACGGCCAAACATAACATGTCACCCAAATCCTCGAAGACATGCTACGACTCTGCGCCTTGGACTTGAAGATGAGTTGGGACTTGCATCTACCGTTAGCTAAATTTGCATACAACAATAGCTTTTAATCCAGCATTCAGATGGCGCCGTATGAGGAACTGTATGGGCAGAAGTGCAGATCCCCGATCTGTTGGGATAAAGTTGGAGAATGGCAAATTCTTGGCCCAGAGCTCGTGGAGCAAACTGATCAAAAGATTCACTTAATTCGGGAACGGCTAAAGGTAGCTCCGAGTCGGCAAAAGAGCTAATCAGATATGCATCGACGTCCAATTGAGTTCTTATAAGGCGATCGGATATTTCTTAAAGTTTTGCCCAAACGAGGAGTCACCAGATTTGGAGCAAAGGGAAAGCTAAGTCCAAGGTTTGTCGGTCCGTTCGAGATACTAAAGCGAGTCGCCTTAATTGCATATCAGATTTCCCCACTAGCATTACTATCCAAAGTGCACGATGTCTTCCATGTTTCACAGCTTAGGAAGTACGTGTACGACCCGAGTCACGTGGTGGATCTGGATCAACTGGATATTCAGGCAGACTTGACATATATTGAACAACTTGTGCAAATTTTGGATCGAAAAGAAAAGCTGCTTCGAAGTCGTTCGGTTCCTCTTGTGCGCGTGCTTTGGCAAAATCACTCGGTCGAAGAATCCATTTGGGAGCTTAAAACAGAGATGAGGAAAAGGTGTCACGCCCCAGTCCTAAAATACGTAGGACTAGAAACACGTAAGCATGCCAGCCGCATGTATATGGCAACTCCAATATATAGAAACTATAACACATGCATACGCTATATTATGAAAAATAATTCACAAGTGGTATAAACTATCACAAGTCACAGGGCATAACTCTAAATCTCATCCACAGAAATCATAAAAAAATAAATAACCAATAACTATGTAACTAGATATCAATATGAAGTATCAAAAGGTGATAGTTGGATAGAAACAAATCCACTACCAAACTAGAATATAAGATAAATAAAATAATATAAGTACATCAACTAACAATCAATGAGACACGAAGAGAAGAACTCCTCGAAATATAAGTAGCTAGTCCGGATCTGAGCTCCTGCTAAGTCATGAACATCTACACCTGGAAAGGGAACAGGTCCTCAGAGGGACATAACAAGATACATAGAAGCATGCCAATAAAGTACTAAAAATAAACATCTAATGGGTCGCCTAACCGTCTATGTGAATGCACGTTAAGAACAACTTTCTAACAAGTGGGCTATCTGGCCATAAATAGGATTGGGATGATTCTATCAGAGAATCAGGGACCTACAAAGCATGTCGTCTTTTGAATACCAGAGACCGCCAGTAATAATAGGGGTCATCACCGCCACGTATCTCCAGCGGAGTGTACGGGTTACAAAAAGGAAAGTGCAAAGGAGCCCAAATGCCTTACTTGTTTTTCTCCCCACCCCATGCTCTAAGCATGTCATATCCATGACACAATAATACCTCTAATAACTGTCAGGTCTTCTAGCATGCAAAGTTTCTATCGGCAGTTATTCCCTATCGTACGTCCCATACGTATAGGAGGCCAAACCCGTCATGTAAGTCCATGATCTATATGAGACTCACCTTCGTGTAACAGCTGTGTCACGACCAATGAAACCTAAGAATGCCTCATGATAATGTGGTAGTCTCATAAACTAGGTCAACATGTATATACATAATAAAAACAGAATACGATGACACCGTCGTTGTACCCAAGTTTTCTTGGACATACAGTTTATATAGCAGTTTAACATATTTAAACTAAATAAGCAGAAATAAGATGCATGCAATATATAGAATATAAATTACAGTACAATGGCAAGGTATACTTGCCTGACAAGAAAGTTGCGTAGTGCCAATAACCTGCTCCTGAAGTCTCGCAGAATAATCCAAGGGTCCTATATACATATAATATAATACAATACAACATCAGCTATTACACTAGCATAACCATAATTATACTGGGCTCAGAGGTTAAGCTAGGGGTGATACTGGTCAACTAGCAGGGTAAATTGTGCGTCTAACTACACGGGTGTCACGTCTTCAAGTGCTGTACACAATCAGACAGTAAACTAACATATGTCTAAGACAGTACATTAATGTACATAAAGCAGTCAACTCACAAGTTCTTAGGGTCACTTGGTCAAACATAATATGGGATATCCATAATTAACCTAGGGGTCTTACAGCAATATATCATAGTCAAACCTAGTACTAGCATTTAATTACTTACATATATATATATATATATATATATATATATATATATATATATCAAACTAATATTATATGCATAGGCACATATACGTACGAGCATACTAGGTTAACTAACACAGTCTGCAATCACACCAACCAACTAACCTGAACCAATATGCTAACCTAGATGTTATTCACACCATCACACATAAAATGAGAGGAGAGGGACAGGTTCGAACCTCGGGATTAGCGTGCATGGGCATGAGGATCGGGGGTGACTGCTGCAGGTTGTCTTTGGCGAGGGTGGCGGGTCTGTGATGAATACGATGATGGTGATGATGATGATGATTGGTGATGATAATGGTGATGATGAAGGGGATGATGATGATGATAATGGTGATGATGATGGTGATGATGATTGGTGATGATGATGGTTGAAGTCTGCCTGAGTCCGGCGGTCAGGAGGTACGACAAGGAGGAGGAAGGAGGCTGCCGTTCGAGGAGGAGAAGAGAGCAGGAAGGAGACGATTATGAGGGTGGTAGACTCGGGTCCTGATCGGAGGAGAGTAGGGGTTGAAGAGGAGGTCGGGTGGCTATTGTGGAGAAAGAAGTGGCAAACAGCAGAGGAGAACATGGAGGAGTCAGGATGCCGGTGTTAATGGCAGCGAGGAGATGGCCAGGAAGAGGCCGGAGATAAAGAGCAGGGAGGAAGGTGGTGGACAGGTCGGGGTAGTCGTGGTCAGGCTCGGCTTCAGGCGAGGAGGGGAACGGCGGTGATCAAGTGAAGGAAGGAGGGCAGGGAGCAGATGGGTGGAGGAGAGGCGTGTGCAGGCGGTCGGCTGTGTCATGGTGATAGACCAGAGAAGGAGGTGGAGGTCTCAGAGGTAGGGTGCTCGGTGCAGGCTACTCCGACCTATGGAAGAAGAAGGAGGGAGAAGAGAGGGAGGCGATCATGTGCACTGCTCATGGGCTGAGCAGTTGGTGACGGCGGAGATGGGGGGTCGGGTTGGTCGGCTCAGGCTTGCAAGGAGTCGGCTCAGGTGAATGGCAGCGGGTGCTGGCGGTAACGAGGTTGCTCCGACGAGTGCTCCGGCCGGTATGGCAGAGGGATGAGGCTTGGGGAAGATGATGAACAGGGATGGGAGAGGGATTCGGCTAGGTTAGGTTAGGGGTGATGGTGACATATAAAAAAAGAAAAGGAAAAAGTTGTTTATATATGTGGGGAATAGGGTTGGGTGTTGACCTAGGTAGTTGGGCCTTGGTCAACATCCTTGGAAAGGGGCCTTGGCTTCATATGTAGGTATTGGAGGGCTAGGATTTGCATTGTTTGAAATGCTTGGCTAGGATTAGATGAGGGGGGTGATATTGAGTGCTACACATTACAAAAATCATGGAGAAAATTTACATGACCAAATAATAAAAGAAAAATAGTTTCTTCATGTATTGTCCAATGGTGTGGACACCTTAATGCGCTTTTGCATAAAAGTACCCCACAATTAGAAAAATTGCACAAAGATAGAAATTGGATTAAATTAATTAAAATTAATGCAAATGGTATTCTAAAATTAATTAGAAGTACATGGGACTAAAATTAGGTGAGACACAAGTATCATGGATGTAAAAGACTCAGAATAAAATATTATCATAAATTGGATTGTACAAAATGGGTCAAGATTGTGTCCCTAATTTTGATTGGAATGCACAAGAATACAAAGTTAAATTTATTTAGAATTAAATATAAACGTCTGCGACGAATATTGTGCGACTAAAATAAAGTATAAGAGAGCATAATTATAAGTTACACAAATATCAGAATAGATGACTAGCACGTCTAGGACAAGGATGTGAAATTTGTAGGAAGACAATGGCTAGTGTAATGCTCCAATTATCGAAGCAACGGTAAGATACACTAAGTGATATAAATATTATAAAAATATCTAAAATACCGTATTCTATTTCTAATTGGATTCAAACTAGCCCTAGTCTCTCTATCTAAGCCAAGTAGGACTAATTTTGGTCGAGGGGGTGTACAATCTACCCAACTTAAAATAATTTTATCCTCGAAATTAAAATAAGGCATAATTCTCTCTATCTAATTTTACTTTATCACAATCTAAAATTTTTTTACCTCAAGTTGATAATACAACTTTTACCCAACTTAGAATTTATCCATCTATCACATAAGGCTATACATTTAAGAAAAATATTCCTCAAATTATTTAATCGTGTTATTCAATCCTCAAAGTTTTAACACACAAAATATCTCACATGTGATGTGCCCTTAATTATAAAAAATAGTCACCAAGTAATGCGGTTGGCTTATGGGGTATATCTAGTACTCTCTGTGTATCAAATTTATACCAATCATGAGGTTCGTCTTTCCAAAATAGGGGAAGATGAAGAGCAATAATAAAGAATTCAATGTGGAGGTAATAGAATACAAGTATGGGGATCAAGGCGTTTAAGGAATTCAAAAGATATTGTCAAGGCAGTTGTGGATTAAAATCCTATTTTGGTAGATTCTTACTTCACATGCTCATATTAGTATAATTATGTAACTGATATGATATGCTCGAAAATGCCTAAGGGCAAATATATTCGTCTACTAGTCAACTATATATCTCAATCCACGTAAAGTAGTCATACGAAGAGCGAACCAATGCACTCAGGTTGATCAGACCGTAATACACTGATTCTGATTAGACAACGTATTAGTGTGGTTGATCAGACCCCAATAACACATATGTCATGAATAAGTTCGATAAAAGAATAAGCTTATAAAACTAGGCTATAATAGCAGCATAGGTTGAGGTAGTTCAGAAAATATAAGTACGCTGGATTATGATGAAAGACGTTACAAAATAATTCAAGTTCACAAAAAGATAAGACTCATCCGGTGTGCCTCTACAGTTGTCATACTAACTCCTTGTCTAAGTCTCTAGTCGACCAAATGGGGGTATGGGCCTTTAAGTTCTTCAGTCTGGATAAATACTATCTTCTTATGGAAGCCTATAGTTAGGGTCATTTAATTATACTTTATTAATGAGTCAAAAGGACTAAGCGATACTTATGTTGAGGCATACTATCCAACTTACAAGAATTAACTAATATTGTAATTGCCTTGAGAGAATAAAGTAGAAACTCCTGTTAGGCTATACGAGGGAAGATCTTGGTACCTATTAGGGTATCCTATTGCATTATATAGGTAATGGTCATCTTAAGTCTTAATCGTTGTGCTTATAGAACAAAAGTGTTAATAGTAAGAATGGAGAAGTTACTGGCTCTCAAGTGAAAGAGGATATAACTTGTATTGAGGTGTGGGTACAAATTACATGATTTGAAACTAAAAGATAATCATAAACCATAATCTAAATGAATAACTCAAACTATCATGTTCATACTACTAAGCACATAATTTCAAAATTCAAGATTATAACTATAATTCTAGCAAACTATATATCTTTAATATAAAAGAAATTACTTGGCCTACAATCAGAAGGGTTAGGTGGCACGAATTGAAAGATGAAGAAAATTTTAGTCGTTGCACAAATAGAGAGCGCTAAGGTTGCAGAAGGACAAGATATAAAATTAAAATAGAAAGACTTTTGATAACATCATGGTTCTCTAAGAAAAATGTGGGATGCTAATCTCAGTGTTTGAGGTATGATTAAGGAAAATGTTATATTCATTCCTCTTGGCTTCCTAAGGCACTGTCTGCTAATATCAAGACAAAAATCTAAATTTGTAGTTCTCTAATACTATCTTACTATGAAAGTTAGATTTAGTCCTAATATTCAACCTTGGATTTCTACTGGTTCCTCAATGTTATGGTCAAACAATATGGTCAAATTTTTAACTAATCCTAGTAGTGTCTATATTACTCTCAAGTCCTTCATAAATGTATCAAGGGATAATGGTCAATTAATCTGCAGGTAAGGGATGCTAGGATTTATTAGATATTCTAAACTTAGTGATGTGTCAATATATTCTAATTGTATTCTTAGTAGGTGTAAACCCTCTCACCCAAAATAGATATTTTGTGTGTATTTTATATTATTATATTTATTATAGATTATTTTAAATATTAAATTACTTTAGAGTATTCTCTTAGTTAATTAGAAAATAATTTTTTTAATATATTTACTTATATAAATATTTATTTAGAATTATTTTTAGGCTATTTTAGATTTTTGGAGATTTTTCTAGAATTTTTAGGTAATTAAAACATATGGAACGTAAATTTCTAGAACTTACATGATTTACTATGAGACCATACTCGCATATTATTCCTACCAAATATTTAATTATATTTTTTTGTAATTTATTTAAAATTTTAAGAAATTTAATTAAAATTTTGAAATTATTTATGATTTATTTGGATATATATAGTCTTAATATTAGATAGATGCTAATTTAGTGTTAATATATATTAATAAGATTATATATAAATTATTTGTATTATTTTTAATTCTATTTAAGATTATAAATTAATCAGATAAACTCAAACTCTATTTTAAATTAATTGAAATCCTGAGCCTACTAGGAAAGCAACTTCATGCATATCATATCCTTATTTAAACTGATCCTAATCATATCCAAATTAACCAATCCTAGTCGTATTCAATTAAGTAGTCTCCACCATTATAAATATCTATTAGACTTATGAAATAAACTCTTCTTTCATATTTTTTTCTCCCAAACTCCTCTCTTTTTCGTCCAAAAACAGTTAAAATTCGTCATAAATTCAGCCTCATTTTCTAGTAGTTATGACGACTTAAAAAGACGATATCTCCTATGTCCGGACTCCAAACGCGCTCCAATTTTTTTGTTAGAACCATATCAAGGTTAGTTTTCTGAATATATAAATTATTTTAATAATTTTAGAACCTATTTTTCAAAAAATTATAAAAGTGTCAGTTGTTCAAAATCTGACGCATTTTTATGTTTTCGAGATTTCGGGAGATCCCGAACTCGGAATTACGAGCCGTTTAAAGTTTCAAAAATTTGACATGATGACCTTCTATAAAATTATTTTTTTGGAATTTAACATGCAAGTTTATTCTACTGTAAAATTCGTGCAACATAGAGGTAAATAGGTAACCACCGAAAATTGTCATCTGTGCTCCCTTATGGACATAACTCTTTACCAACTTATGATTTTATAAAACCGTTGATTCCGATGTTCATGTAGCATTAAAATCTATAACATTCTATAAACAAATCCAAGATTTGAGTTGGTTGACTTTTTGGTCAACGTATTGCCTCGATTTGCGTGCCACGGAACACAAATCCGTAAAGTTGACTTTCTTTGGACCAAAATTAGGGTTTAACAATAAAATTAGATTATAATAAAATTAAAATACTATTTTAGGTTATTTTATTCAGAGCTAAAATAGATTAAAAGGGAGGAACATATTCACCCACTTTTGTAACCTAACTTATTTAATTTATGTGACGGGTAGATCGGACGACGCCTTGAGTTGGAACTTCATCCTTTTTAGATCAGGCAAGATATCTTGCCAATTTGCTTATAGTACTTTGCATGCTTATCATATTTTTATATATTTATTATATATGTGTTTTCTTTCAGTCATAATTATATACTATATATATGTTGACATACACTTGACACATAGTATCATGGAAGGGGAGGACAATCAGTAGGCGTATAGGCTATAACCACTCTGGTAAACCATAGTATCTAGCACGTACTACGGTAGTGTGTCGCGTTGGTCACTACCCTTGAGTTATGTCGATTTCTGGTGTCGCGCTGGTCGCTACCCTCGAGGTATGTCGATTTATGATGTTCTAGACGTGTGTGTGAGTTGTGAGATTAGATAGAGTAGCCTACCCATGCCCATACGTCAAAAAATTGTTATCATTATGCATATTCATATAGATTGTCTAGTATAGCGTACTTATATATTTTCTGTCTATTATGCATATTTTACTGTATTCAATTGGCATGCGTCTATGTATCTTGTTACGTCTCTCTGAGGACCTGGTCCCTTTCCAGGTGTAGATGATCTTGACTATTCGTAGGAGCACGGATCAGGACTTGCTACTTATCTCTTTCGAGGAGGTCTTCTTTTCGAGTCTCACTGTTCATTAGATGTTCTTATGTGGTTTTCCTTATATTCTAGTTTGGCAGTGGATTTGTTTCCACCCGACTATCATTTTTTGATACTTTATATTGAGATTCAGTTATATAGTAGATTGGTTATTTATTTCTATTTGATTCTGTGGATGAGATTTAGTTATGCCCTGTGACTTGTGACAATATATATACCACATGTGAGTTATTATTCATATTACAGCGTACGTGTGTATTATGGTATCCATATATTGGAGTTACCATATACATACGGCTGGCATGCATACGTATTTCTAGTCCTACCTATTTTGGGACTGGGACGTGACATGTTTTTGTGGTGGCCCATACAGGTCGAGAACATATTGTCTCGGTTACTTTACTGTACCGAGCAAGTCTGCGTATAGGTTTAGAATATAGGATCTTATCCACTTATTTAATTATCTCCCTTGATTTCGTTCCTCATTCCTATTTAATTTCTTGTATTGCATCTTGCTTGATCCTTTCACGACGTTAATCTTATCTTTTCTTTTGTGCTTGATAGGAGATAGGAAGATGACTTGTACTGGGTATATACACTCTATTATTTAATAATATTATTAGTTAAATTCTTGTAAGTTGGGTAGTATGCCTCATAACCTTGTATCACATAGCCCATTTGACCCATTAATGAAGTGTAATTGAATGACACCAATTATAGGCTTGCATAAGAAGTTAGTGTTTATCTAGACTGTAGAACTTAGAGGCCCATACCCCCATTTGATTGACTTTAGACTTAGACAAGAAGTTAGTATGGCAACTATAGAGGCATAATACTGGTCTTCTTAGTGAACTTGAATTATTTTGTACCTTCTTTCATCATAATCCAGCGCACTTATATTTTCTGAACTACCTCGACTTATGCTGCTATTATAGCCTAGTTTTGCAAGCTTATTCTTTTATCGAGCTTGTTCATGACATATGTATTATTGGGTGCACACACTAATATAATTGTCTATTTAGAATCAGTGTATTATGGTCTGATCAACCTTAGTGCGCTTGGTTCACTTTTTGCATGACTATCTTACGTGGATTGAGATATATAGTTGAATCAACTTGTTAGATTAATATACTTGCCTTCTAGATAAGTCAGAGCATATCATATCAGGTACATAACTGTTTTGATATGAACATGTTAATAAGAATTTATCAAAAATAAGATTTTAACCCACAACTGCCTTGACAACTCCCTTTTGAATTCTTTAATCGCTTTGAATCCCGTACTTGTATTCTATCACCCCCTCTTTGAATTCTTTATTATTGTTCTCCGTCTTTCCTATTTTGGAAAGACGAACGCTCGTGCTTGGTATAAGTTTGATACACGTAGAGTACTAGATATACCCCATAGGCCAATCGCATTACTTGGTGACTATTTTCGTAATTAAGAGCATATCGTATGTGATATATTTGGTGTTAAAACTTTTAAGGATTGAAAAAAATAATTATATAATTTGAGAAAGTTTTTCTTAAATATATAGCCTAATGTGATAGATCGATAAATTCCAAGTTGGGTAGAAGTCGCATTGTCAACTTGAGGCAAATTTTTTTTTAGATCGTAATCAAGTAAAATTTGATTGAGAGATTTAAGTCATTTTAAATGTAAGAATTTTTTTGAAGAATGATTAAGAAGATGAGGATTTAATGAATTTTGAAATCTTGATATTGCAGACCAAATATTTATAATTTGAGCACATAATTTAAATTTTGAATATTGGAGATTGAATTAAAGATTTAAATATTGAGAAAATAAAAATAAATAATAGAACTCTAAACATGAACATTGATGGATTGAATTCAAAATTTTACAATTTGTTGATTTAAATTAAAAGTTAAATTTTGATTGTTGGATCACCTATTTGAAATATTGATAATAGAAATTGAATTTAAAATTTGAAGAGTACACAATTCTTAAGTTGAAATATAGGAATAAGATTTGATTAGAATTATTTAAAATTTATAGGAGATTATGATAGTTGGAAATCATGATGTAAAATTTGATGTGGGTTATTTAAATCTTCAAGATATTATATAGATTTGAATTAAATTTGGATGTTAATTTTTTAAAAATCTAGAAGAGATTATGATAGGTTAAATTTTGATTTAAACATTGGTTATTTTAATTTTGAAGAGATTATGTTGGATTTGAATAGATTTTGTCATTTAAATTTTTAAGAACATTGCGGTTGACTTGCCTGAGATACGAATGTGAAAGATTTTAACAAATCATTTCTTATTTTTAATTTTGTGGATAAAATTTTTGTAAGTTGGGTAGATTGTAAACTCGCTCACCAAAAATAGATATTTTGTGTGTATTTTATATTATTATATTTATTATAGATTATTTTAAATATTAAATTACTTTAGAGTATTCTCTTAGTTAAGTAGAAAATAAAATTTTTAATATATTTACTTATATAAATATTTATTTAGAATTATTTTTAGGCTATTTTAGATTTTTAGAGATTTTTCTAGAATTTTAGGTAATTAAAACAAAGGGAACATAAATTTCTAGAACTTACATGATTTACTATGAGACCATACTCATATATTATTCCTATCAAATATTTATTTTAGGTTAAAATATTTAATTATATTTTTCTGTAATTTATTTAGAATTTTAAGAATTTTATTTAGATTTTTGAAATTATTTGGGATTTATTTTGATATATATAGTCTTAATATTAGATAGATGCTAATTTAGTGTTAATAGATATTAATAAGATTATATATAAATTATTTGTATTATCTTTAATTCTATTTGAGATTATAAATTATTGAGATAAACTCAAACTCTATTTTAAATTAATTTAAATCCTGAGCCTACTAGGAAAGCAACTTCATGCATATCCTATCCTTATTTAAACCGATCCTAATCATATCCAAATTAACCAAACCTAGTCATATTCAATTAAGTAGTCTCCACCATTATAAATATATATTAGACTTATGGAATAAACTCTTTTTTCATACTCCTCTCTTTTTTGTCCAAAAATAGTTAAAATTCGTCATAAATTCAGCCTCATTTTCTAGTAGTTATGACGACTTAAAAAGACGATATCTCCTATCTCCGGACTCCAAATGCGCTCCAATATTTTTGTAAGAACCATATCAAGGTTAATTTTCTCAATATATGAATTATTTTAATAATTTTAGAACCTATTTTTCCAGAAAATTATAAAAGTGTCAGTTGTTCGAAATCAGACGCGTTTTTGTGTTTTCGAGATTTTGGGAGATCCCGAACTCGGAATTATGAATCGTTTGAAGTTTCAAAAATTTAACATGATGAACTTCCATAAAATTATTTTTTTCAAATTTAACATGTAAGTTTAATCTACTATAAAATTTGTGCAACATAGAGGTAAATAGAAAACCACCAAAAATTGTCATCTGTGCTCCCTTATGGACATAACTCTTTACCGACTTATGATTTTATGAAACCGTTGATTCTGGTGTTCATGTAGTATTGAAATCTATAGCATTCCATACCCAAATCTAGGATTTGAGTTGGTTGACTTTTTGGTTAATGGATTGCCTCGATTTGCGTGCCACGGATCACAAATCTTTAAAGTTGACTTTATTTGGACCGAAATTAGGGTTTCACAATAAAATCAGATTATAATAAGATTAAAATACTATTTTAGGTTATTTTATTCAGATTTAAAATAGATTAAAATGGAGGAACCTATTCACTCACTTTTGTAACCTAACTTGTTTGATTTATGTAACAGGTAGATCGGACGACGCCTTGAGTTGGGACTTCATCCTTTTCAGACCAGGCAAGATACCTTGCCAAATTGCTTATAGTACTTTACATGCTTATCATATTTTTATATATTCATTATATATTTATTTTCTTTTAGTCATAATTATATACTATATATATGTTGACACACACTTGACACATAGTATCATGGGGGGAGGACAATCAGTAGGCGTATGGGCTATAACCACTCTAGTAAAACGTAGTATCTAGCACGCACTAAGGTAGTGTGTCGCGCTGGTCACTACCCTTGAGGTATGTCGATTTCTGAAGTCGTGCTGGTCGCTACCCTCGAGGTATGTCAATTTTTGATGTTCTAGACGTGTGTGTGAGTTATGAGATTAGATATAGTAGCCTACCCATGCCCATACGTCAAAAAGTTATCCTCATTATGTATATTCGTATAGATTGTCTAGTACAGCGTACTTATATATTTTCTATCTTTTATGCATGTTTTACTGTATTCAATTGGCATGCTTCTATGTATCTTGTTACGTCCCTCTGAGGACCTGGTCCCTTTCCAGGTGTAGACGATATTGACTATTCGTAGAAGCACGGATCAGGACTTGCTACTTATCTCTTTTGAGGAGGTCTTCTTTTCGAGTCTCATTGTTCATTAGATGTTCTTATGTGGTTTTCCTAATATTCTAGTTTGGTAGTAGATTTGTTTCCACCCGACTATCATTCTTTGATACTTTATATTGAGATTCAGTTATATAGTAGATTGGTTATTTATTCCTATTTGATTCTGTGGATGAGATTTAGTTATGCCCTGTGACTTGTGACAATATATATACCACATGTGAGTTATTAGTCATATTACAGCATACGTGTGTATTATGGTATCCATATATTGGAGTTGCCATATACATACGGCTGACATGCTTACGTATTCCTAGTCCTACGTATTTTAGGACTAGGGCGTGACAGTAGGAATGTTACCCTAATTATCATCCTAACAACAGGGATTCCTATATTCTAGCAGAAGGCTATACTCAAGAAACTATTAGGAAAGTACATGAATCAAGCATGATATAATTATTTAAATAGAACAGACTGGAAGGAATATGAGTTATATTCAATTATGGATGAGATCCTATACTCTAATCCTATTTGCAGGCTTGCTCGGTACAGTAACGTAACCGAGACAATATACTCTCGACCTGCATGGGCCACCACTAAAAATAGGTCATGCCCCAGTCCCAAAATACGTAGGACTAGGAACGCGTAAGCATGCCAGCCGTATGTATATGGCAACTCCAATATATAGAAACCATAACACATACGTACGCTGTATTATGAACAATAATTCGCAAGTGGTATAAACTATCACGAGTCACAGGGCATAACACTAAACTCATCCACATAAATCATAAAGAAATAAATAACCAATAACTATATAACTATATATCAATATGAAGTATCAAAGGATGATAGTTGGGTGGAAACAAATCCACTACCAAACTAGAATATTAGATAAACAAAACAATATAAGTACATCAACTAACAATCAATGAGACTCAAAGAGAAGACCTCCTCGAAATATAAGTAGCTAGTCCGGATCTGCGCTCCTGCTAAGTCATGAACATCTACACCTGGAAAGGGACCAGGTCCTCAGAGGGACATAACAAGATACATAGAAGCATGTGAATAAAGTACTAAAAATAAACATCCAATGGGTCGCCAAATCGTCTATGTGAATGCACATTAAGAATAACTTTCTAACAAGTAGGCTATCTGGCCATAAATAGGATTGGCATGATTCTCTTGGAGAATCAGGAGCCTATAAAGCATGTCGTCTTTTGAACGCCAGAGGCCGCCAGTAATAATAGGGGTTATCACCGCCACGTATATCCGACGGAGTGTACGGGTTACAAAAAGGAAAGTGCAGAGGAGCCTAAATGCCTTACAAAAAGGAAAGTACAAAGGAGCCCAAATGCCTCGACCAATTTAGAGTTTTATTTGAATTAAATCGAGAGACTAGGACTAATTTGGATACAATTAGGATTAATGTACATCAATCATACGTCTTAATACCCCATACCCTAGCTTTGAGGTTTGAAGCGCTACACTAGTAGTTACCCTCAAACTACTTAATTACACCTTCCCCAGACATACCAAACTATCATCTGACCTTGTGCAGCTTTTGGATACTCAATATTGGGATTGAAATGAGCTTCGCATTATTCGTTACAAACACCTACGTATTAATTCAATAAACTCAATTTTCTTAAGACCAGATGCAATTGGTTGAAATCTAATTAAAGTGAAGCCAAGTCCACCCAAAACAAGACCTAACCAAGCCCAGGTACCCCCTCTCATGCGGACCAACCCTACCTCAAATAGCCTTGGCAGGCCCAAGTACCGAGGCCAGCCCATAAAACCCCTCCCGTATAAATACACCTTTCCTATACTAAAAACACTAAAACAAATTTGATCATCCCTCCCTCAAACCCTAGCCGACTCCCTCATATCACCCGAGCACTCTATCCCTACGCCGACCGAACGACACCTCAGCCACCTCGCCGCCTGCCACTGCCCCCTCGACGCTAACCACCACCACAGCCACCCTGCACCCGTCGGACCTTCACTATTAGCACCATCCCCTTCATAGCCAACCCGACAACCGATCCCGACTGCCCCCATCCGTATCTTGCGCTGCCAACCGCCCATAACCGGAGGAGAACCACCTCTCCCATGACCTGACAATCACCAAGGCGTCGTTCCCCTGCCGGCCAGGCCGCTGCCACCACTGCAAGACTGTTGCTGCTACTGCAGTTGCTGTTACAGCCGTTGACGTTGCTGCCGTGCTCGCTGGCTGACGCCGGAGTGCCACCCCTCGTCAGAGGATGTCCAAATTTTGAGCATAGACCCCCACGATCAACCTTGAATAGGTAAACATCGTTTGACCTCTTTCTCCATGGTATCATGCATAGTTGTATCATTGTGTCATCGAGTTTGTGTCGCGTATCATACGTGGACACAAACAAATTCATGTGAAACCCTATGTGTGGGAATAAATGTTAATTATATTTAAACAGTAATTAATAGATGATAAATATCCCAATCACAAGACTGGTGTAAGGAACTTATAATCCACCTGGAAACGTAGACATAGACCTAGTGCAATTATGATAAGAATTAAATAACGTATAATTTAACAAGACGTAATATAGTATTTTAAAACCATAACTTAGTAATTTATTGTCGTGAGATACACGGTGAATGAGGACAGGGCAAGCGTGCATCCTAGCTACGTGTACGCGCGCCACTGTAGTCGACCAACCGTTATCTTGCGCCAGTACCTAAGAGTAGCGTCATAAGTTGTGTGTATGCTTTTCTTAGTGCCTGATATCAGTATTGCTATATTGTATTGTGTGTTTAGGATTATTGGAGCAGCCAGGAGATACTACAGGAACCGGCTTTTGGCATTCACAGCTTGAGGACCCAGGCAAGATACCTAGCCATATTTACTATTTAAATTGAATACTGTAAATATTGTATGATATCTTATTGCTATGTTTTATATGACTGTGCGCATCCGAGATTTACTCGGGTGCAGTCGACGGACACGTCGATGAGTAGAGTACTTGACCTAGTTGCTAGCAGACTCACCCCTTGGGAGGATACACTGGTATTTTTTGAGATCGACACTCTTACACGTTTTACAGTAACAAATTCATATTGGGATACGGGTCCGCGTACTCGACTAGCTATCGGTGCGTGTGACATGCATGACGGTTAGTACGAAATTCAGGATTATTTCATTTATAGAGACTTGGCATATAGATACGTGGTATGCACGTTGAGTATTCGACTTGTGTATCTACATTGGGCGGGGAGGACAACTAGTAAGGCGTATGGGATACATACATTGGAATTCGTAGTATCCGGAGGAGCCACGGATCCAATGACTCCCTTTATGTAGATTCCTCGTTCTTTGGAGTGGTATGGACGTTATACTATTAAGATTCCCTGTTCTTCGGAGCGGTATGGGCGTTATATACTTGTAAATTCCTCGTTTTTTGGAGGGGTATGGACATTATGCCTATGCCTACCCATACGTACCAATGTTGTCCTCATATTGCATTCACTTAGATGGTTAGCACACCCTTTAATATAATTATTTTATTCAGTATTTTATTTCGTCATAGTAGTGGATTTGTCCCCACCAGACATTCTTGGTTGTACTATGATATTTTGAGACTGGCATTTATCTTCCAGCATTTATTATTAGTACATTCTTGCTGTTTATATTTTGGATGAGATTAGATTACCTGTTGTTGATTGATATTGGACTTGTTAGTTATTTAGGACATCGTAGCACTCTTTGTTGGATCTATTAAATTGGAATATCCTCGGAGACGTGATAGTTGGCTATTGCCACGTAGCCTGGTCCCGTGTATTTTGGGACTAGGGCGTGACATGGTTTTAGTGGTGGCCCAGGCAGGTCGACTTATTCGCTTGTGGTATGGTAACGTGCCCAGCGAGCCTGCAATAGGATAAAAATTACTAGGTCTCATCTACTATGATTATGTCTTTGAACTTCCTTTATATTACTTCTAAATATCTGCATCCTGTTTGCTTGATTTTGTACTCTTTTTGATGAAGTCCTATCTATTGCAGCAAGATGAACTTGCGCAGTGGACGAGGAGCACCCAGTGCCGTGGCAGCAACCGACACCACCCAAAGAGAGGAGATACCCCAGGGACTACCTGGAGGGCAACCACCGATACAGGCCCTGCTGATACATTGGTACGAGACTTCTCAGGGTGATCCTACACCGCAGCACGAGGGACAGACTTCCCAGACGATCCCCACACAGCATTTTGAGGGCCAGACTTCAGGAGCTACGCCGATGTCGCAGACCGAGAGGCCGATATCTGAGGAGACACCTACCGCACAGCCAGAGGTTCCATTACCACCACCTCCACCTTATCCACCCCAGATACCGCCATCAGATGGACAGCCACAGATGCTTCAATTCTTCCAAACTATGATGCAAGCACAGTGGCATCAGATCGAGATGTTGAGACAGAGTTTGATGGCAGTACTAGAGAGGACGCCTGTCACAACACCAGTACCAGCACCTCCACCAGCTCAGACAGGTGGTACTGTAAGATGGTTCCGACAGATGGGACCAGATACTTTCTTAAGAAATGAGATTGTAGAGCAGATCTTCGATTGGGTCGCCAACACGGAGATGCTACTAGAGGCTTCACAACTGTACCCAGACCTTTGGATGAACGCAGTGAGGGCCCAACTAAAAGGCAACGCCCATCACTGGTGGGATTCTATTGAGCGCAGTGTAGGTAAGAACCAGACTTGGGAACAGTTCTTAGAATACTTTAATACGAAGTATTTTCCAGCTACAGTCAGGAATGTCCTGTACTCCTAGTTCCTACATCTAGAACAGAGGAATATGACTGTGGATGCATATGACGCAGAGTTTAGCCGTCTTAGCAGATTTGGTGTCGTCCTGATACCCAATGATCTAGAGAAAGCCCAGAGATTCTGTCACGGCCTCACTTTCGTGCTATAGAGGTATACCACCACACAGGCGAGGATTTCTTATGAGGAGGTTCTTGCAGAGGCGAGGATCCAGGAGGCTATTGGCAGAGGAGCAAGACGTTCCAGCACGACCACACCAGCCAGAGCCCAGCCGGGAGCAAGAGGACTGATCCGTCATCCCGAAGTGTAGACACAGCAGAAGATAGCACCATACCAGCAAAATGAGCTGTCGTCTTGCAACTACTGTGGTAAGAGAGGACATTACAAGAAGGACTGCCGAAAGAGACTAGGAATATGCATAATTTATGGAGCGAGCCAGCACTATGCCCGGGACTGCCTACAGCGCAGAGACATAGCACCGCAGACCGGACAGAGGCCAGCAGCACCAGTTTTGAGGATACTACCCCCGCGAGGAGGACAGCGTCCACCAACACCCGGAGGATTTCAGAGGGGACCACCCTTGGTCCCACAGCAGGAACAGTTTGACCGGGCCCGACAGCAGATAGGAGGACAGAGGCACGGACAGGCCTTTTCATTAGCAGCTACTGAGGAGGAAACAGAAGGGGAAGCTATCACAGGTACTATTTTAGTTACATTATTACCTGCAACTGCATTGTTGATTCTGGAGCTACATTATCGTTCATATCTAGTAAATTTGTAGCAATGTATAGAGCAGCTACTTATCCCTTACCTAAGAGTTGGAAGATTCTTACCGGAGGAGGTATCGTGCCGGTTACCAGCACTATCAGAACGTGCTCGGTAGTCGTATGTGGTAGAGAGATGAGAGCGTAATTTTTGGTATTACCTATGTCGTACTTTAATGTTGTGCTAGGCATGGACTGGTTAAGCCAGTATAATGTCGTACTGATTTGTCGAAAGGGTAGCGTCACTTTTAGACCGCCAGATCAGCCAGAGTTCGAGTACATGCGAGAGACCGTCGAGCAAGGAGTAGGACAGATAGCTGAAGCTTACATGGCTATGGAGATTGTACCCCCACCAATAGTTACAGAATTCGAGGATGTGTTTCCTGAAGAATTGCCAGGCTTACCGCCAGATAGAGACATAGAGTTCACTATTGAGCTAGTACCCGGAGCAGCACCAGTATCTTCTAATGTATAGCGATTTGCGAAAAAGGAACTAGATAAGCTGAAGTTCTAATTAGAGGAGTTTGAGAGCAAGGGATTTATCCGTCCTAGTGCATCACCCTGGGGAGCACCAGTGTTGTTTGTACCTAAGAAGGATGGAACAGTATGCATGTGCATTGATTACAGAGCCCTTAATACTTTGACTATCAAGAATAAGTACCTCATGTCGCGAATTGATGATTTATTTGACCAGTTGATAGGAGCAGTGGTATTCACAAAGATCGACTTGATATCGGGTTATCATCAAGTAAAGGTGCAAAGAGAAGACATTCAAAAGACAACATTCAGGACTCGTTATGGTCACTACGAGTTCTTCGTGATGCCTTTTGGACTGACGAATACACCTGCTGTATTTATGAACTTGATGAACAGAGTCTTCCACCAATACTTAGACCAGTTCATGGTAGGCTTCATCGATGACATTTTGGTGTATTCGAAGAGCCACGAGGAGCACGAAGAGCACTTGAGACTAGTGTTAGAGACGCTGAAGAGAGAGAGGCTTTATGCCAAGCTGAGAAAGTGTGAGTTCCTTTTAGATCGTGTCACTTTTGTTGGACACGTTATCTCAGGAGAAGGTATTTTAGTAGACCCGGCGAAGATTTCATCAGTAGAGACATGGCCAACCCCTACCAATGTCTCAGAAGTGAGGAGTTTCCTAGGACTTGTCGAATATTACCGGAGGTTCGTGGAGAACTTCGCAAAGATCGCAGAACCGATGAACCGCTTGACCCGTAAGGAGTAGGAGTTCACCTGGACATAGGAGTATCAGAAGGTATTCGATGAGCTGAAGAAGCATTTGACTACAGCACCTATCTTGACCATACCTTCTGGACCCGGAGGATTCGTGATCTATAGCGATGCATCCAGGAAAGGATTAGGTTTTGTCTTGATGCAGCATGGACAGGTTGTGGCCTATGCCTCTAGACAGTTGAGGACCCATGAGAAGAACTATCCCACCTACGACTTGGAGCTTGCCGCAGTGATCTTTACCTTGAAGCTTTGGAGGCACTACCTATATAGAGAAAGAGTAGAGATATTCACTGATCACAAAAGCCTAAAGTACTTCTACACTCAGAAGGATCTGAACCAGAGGCAGAGATGTTGGCTCGAGGTGATGACATACTTCGAGATTGAGCTACAGTACCATCCGGGAAAGGCCAACGTAGTAGCTGACGCGTTGAGCAGAAGACCTATGGCATTCTTCTTGACTACCCAACAATACCTGCTGAGAGATCTAGAACAGATGGGTATAGAGGTCGTTATGCCCAGAGTTGACGGACAATTATCGAGTTACCAGTTGCAATCGATATTAGTGGAGAGGATCAAGGCCGCTTTGCCGCCAGATGCCAGATTTTAGAGGCTTCGACAGATGACAGAGGTTGGAATACAAACAGGACTGCGTATACATGAAGACAGAACTTTGAGATGTAGAGATCGTCTCTATGTTCCAAATAGAGAACTTCGGCAGGAGTTGATGATAGAAGCACATAGTTCAACCTACTCTATTCATCCAGGAGACACGAAGATGTACAGAGACTTAAGACAGTACTACTGGTGGCATGGCATAAAGAGAGAGATAGCCCGCTTTATGGCGATATGCCTGGTGTGTCAGCAGGTCAAGGCTGAGCATCAGAGATCTGCAGGATTACTTCAACCGCTTCCGATACCGGAGTAGAAATGGTAGCATATCACTATGGACTTTGTTACGGGATTTTTGAGGAGTCCAAATGGTCGCAATGCAGTATGGGTAATCGTGGATAGACTCACCAAGTCCGCACACTTTTTACCCTTCAGAGTTGGGCAATCGACAGAGGTCTTAGCAGATATATACATGAGGAAGATTATGCGACTACATAGAGTACCTGTTAGTATAGTGTCTGACAGGGATACGAGGTTTACATCTTACTTTTAGCAGAGTATGCAAGAGAGTCTCGGTACCAGCCTGAAGTTTAGCACATCGTATCACCCACAAATAGATGGCCAGTCCGAGCGCACCATTCAGACATTGGAAGATATGTTAAGAGCGTGCTTGCTTGATTTCGGAGGATCATGGGAGGACCATTTGCATTTGGTCAAATTTTTCTACAACAATAGCTATCAAGCGAGCATTCAAATGATTCCTTATGAAGCATTGTATAGAAGGAAGTGTCGTTCTTCGGTATGTTGGAGCAATATAGGCGAGAGACAGATTCTTGGGCCAGAGTTGGTTGTTCGTACAGTGGGAAAGGTGAAGAAGATCCAAGAACACCTGCGAGCAGCACAGGACAGACAGAAGCATTGGGCGAATGCGCATCGATGACCCCTAGAGTTCCAGGTGGGAGATCACGTGTTTCTAAAGATGTCACCTACTTGAGGGACTATCAAATTTGGAGGCAGAGAAAAGCTGAGTCCGAGGTACATCGGACCATTCGATGTGTTAGAACGCATCGGAGAGGTTGCTTACAGGTTAGCCTTGCCACAGACCTAGGTGGGAGTGTATGACGTCTTCCATGTATCTCAGCTGAGGAGGTACATTCCATATCCGAGTCATGTGCTTGACCATTCAGAAATCACAGTCGGCCCGAGCTTATCATACCAAGAGGAGCCTATTGAGATTCTGGACAGAGGTGAAAAGGTATTGCAAGGTCAAACTATCCCTCTAATCCGTGTCGCATGGAGGCATCATGCACCAGGCGAGTCAACCTGGGAGCGTGAGGAGGATATTCGACAGCGCTATCCCCATTTCTTCGAAGGACTAGGTATGTTGCAGCATTTTTATATGTTTTTCTTCCCAGTCAGTAGTTCTTACCATACATATATTTTAATTTTGAGGACGAAATACTCTAAGGAGGGTAGATTGTAAACCCCCTCGACCAATTTAGAGTTTGATTTGAATTAAATCGAGAGACTAGGACAAATTTGGATACAATTAGGATTAATGTACATCAATCATACGTCTTAATACCCTGTACCCTAGCTTTGAGGTTCGAACTACTTAATTACACCTTTTCCAGACATGCCAGACTATCATATGACCTTGTGCAGCTTTTGGATACTCAATATTGGGCTTGAAATGAGCTGCGCATTATTCGTTACAAACACCTACGTATTAATTCAATAAACCCAATTTTCTTAATACCAGATGCAATGGGTTGAAATCTAATTGAAGTGAAGCCAAGTTCACCCAAAACAAGACCTAACCAAGCCCAGGTACCCCCTCTCATGCGGACCAATCCCACCTCAAATAGCCCTGGCAGGCCCAAGTATCGAGGCCAGCATATAAAACCCCTCCCGTATAAATACACCTTTCCTATACTAAAAACCCTAAAACAAATTTGATCATCCCTCCCTCAAACCCTAGCCGACTCCCTCATATCACCCGAGCACCCTATCCCTACACCGACCTGACGACAGCTCAGCCACCTCGCCGCCGGCCACTGCCCCTCGATGCCAACCACCACCACAGCCACCCTGCACCCGCCGGACCTTCACCATTAGCACCATCCCCATCATAGCCAACCCGACGACCAATCTCGACTGCTCCCAACCGCCTCTAGCGCCGCCAACCACCCCTAACCGGCGGAGAACCGCCTCCTCCACGACCTGACATTCACCCAGGCACCGTTCCTCCGTCGGCCAGGCCGCTGCCACCGCTACAAGACTGTTGCGGCTATTGCAGTTGCTATTACAGCCGTTGACGTTGCTGCCGTGCTCATCGACCGATGCCGGAGCGCCACCCCTCGCCGGAGGATATCCAGATTTTGAGCACAGACCCCCACGATCAACCTCGAATAGGTAAACCTCGTTTGACCTCTTTCTCTATGGTATCATGCATAGTTGTATCATCGTGTCATCGAGTTTGTGTCGCATATCGTACGTGGACACAATCAAATTCATGTGAAACGCTATGTGTGGGAATGAATGTTAATTAGATTTAAATAGTAATTAATAGATGATAATTATCCCAATCACAAGATTGGTGTAAGAAACTTATAATCCACCTGGAAATATAGACATAGACCTAGTAAATTTAACATGAGAATTAAATGACGTGTAATTTAACAAGATGTAATATAGTATCGTAAAACCATAAATTAGTAAGTTATTGTCGTGAGGTACACGGTGACTAAGGACATGGCAAGCGTGCATCTTAGCTACGTGTACGCGCGCCACTGTAGTCGACCAGCCGTTATCTTGTGCCAGTACCTAAGAGTAGCGTCATAAGTTGTGTGTATGTGTTTCTTAGTGCCTGATGTCAGTATTGCTATATTGTATTGTGTACTTAGGATCATTGGAGCAGCCAGGAGATACTGCACGAACCGGCTTTTGGCATTCACAGCTTGAGGACCCAGGCAAGATACCTTACCATATTTACTGTTTAAATTAAATATTGTATATGTTGTATGATATCTTGTTGCTTTATTTCATATGACTGTGCGCGTCCGAGATTTACTCGGGTGCAGTCGACGGACATGTCGATGAGTAGAGTACTTGACCTAGTTGCTAGCAAACTCACCCCTTGGGAGGATACTCTGGTATTTTCTGAGACCGACACTCTTACACGTTTCACAGTGACAAATTCATATTGGGATGCGGGTCCGCGTACTTGACTAGCTATCGGTGCGTGTGACATGCATCACGGTTAGTACGAAATTTAGGATTATTTTATTTATAGAGACTTGGCATATAGATACGTGGTATGCACATTGAGTATTTGACTTGTATATCTATATTGGGGGGGGGAGGACAACTAGTAAGGCGTATGGGATACACACATTGGAATTCGTAGTATCCGGTGGAGCCACGGATCCAATGACTCCTTTTATGCAGATTCCCCGTTCTTCGGAGTGTATGGACGATATACTATTCAGATTCCCCGTTCTTCGGAGCGGTATGGATGTTATATACTTGCAGATTCCCCGTTCTTTGGAGCGGTATGGACGTTATATTGTCCTCACATTGCTTTCACTTAGATGGTTAGCACACCCTTTATTGCATTTATTTTATTCAGTATTTTATTTCGTCATAGTAGTGGGTTTGTCCCCACCAGACATTCTTGTTTGTACTATAATATTTTGAGACTGACGTTTATCTTCCAGCATTTATTATTAGTACATTCTTGCTGTTTATATTGTGGATGAGATTAGATTACCTGTTGTTGATTGATATTGGACTTATTAGTTATTTAGGACAGTGTAGCACTCTTTGTTGGATCCATTAAATTGGAATATCCTCGGAGACGTGACAGCTGGCTATTGCCACGTGGCCTGGTCCCGTGTATTTTGGGACTAGGGCGTGATACCATACGTACATGAGGCCAAATCCGTCACGCAAATTCGTGATCTATATGAGACTCACACTCGTGTAACAGTTGTGTCACGGCCAATGAAACCTAAGTATGCCTCATGATAATGTGGTGGTCTCATAAACTAGGTCAACATGCATATACATAATAAAAATAAAATACGACGATACCGTCGTTGCATCCAAGTTTTCTTGGACACACAGTTTATATAGCAGTTTAAAATATATGACTTTAAAATCTATGAACTAAATAAGCAGAAATAAGATGCATACAACATATGGAATATAAATCACAGTACAATGGCAAGGTATACTTGCCTGGCAAGAAAGCTGCGTAGTGCCAATAACCTGCTCCTGAAGTCTCGCAGAATAATCCAAGGGTCCGATATACATATAATATAATACAATACAACATCAGCCATTACACTAGCACAACCATAATTACATTGGGCTCAGAGGGTACGCTAGGGGTGATACTGGTCAACTAGCAAGGTAAATTATGCGTCTAACTACGCAGGTGTCACATCTTCAAATGATGTGCACAATCAGACAGTCAACTAACATTTGTCTAAGCCAGTACGTTAATGTACACAAGACAGTCAACTCACAAGTTCTTAGGGTCACTTGGTCAAACGTAATATGGGATATCCATAATTAACCTAGGGGTCTTACAGCAATATAACATAATCAAACCTAGTACTAGTATTTAATTACTTACATATATATATATATATATATATATATATATTAAACTAATATTATGTGCATACACACACATACATATGAGCACACTAGGTTAACTGACACAGTCTGCAATCACACCAACCAACTAACCTGAACTATTATGCTAACCTAGATGTTATTCACACCAGCACACATAAAATGAGAGGAGAGGGACAGGTTCGAACCTCGAGGTTACCATGCACGGGCATGAGGATCGGGGTTGACTGTTGCAGGTTGTCTTTGGCGAGGGTGACGGGTCTACGATGAATAAGATGATGGGGATAATGATGGTGAGGATGATGATGATTGGTGATGATTATGTTAATGATAAAGGGGATGATGATGATGATAATGGTGATGATGATGGTGATAATGATTGGTGATAATGATGGTTGAAGTCTGCCGAAGTCCGACGGTCAGGGAGGTCCGGCGAGAAGGAGAAAGGAGGCTACCGTTCGAGGAGGAGGAGAGAGCAGGGATAAGACGATGAAGAGGGTGGTGGACTCGGGTCCTGACCGAAGGAGAGTGGGGGTTGAAGAGGACGTCGGGTGGCTGTCGTAGAGGAAGAGGTAGCAGACAGCGGAGGAGAACATAGAGGAGTCAGGATGTCGGCGTTAATGGCAGCGGGGAGATAGACGAGAAGAGGTCGGAGATGTAGAGCGGGGAAGAAGGTGGTGGACAAGATAGGGTGGCCGTGGTCGGGCTCGGCTTCAGGCGAGGAGGGGAACGACGGTGATCAAGCGGAGGAAGGATGACAGGGAGAAGATGGGTGGAGGAGAGGCGTGTGCAGGCGGTCGGCTGTGTCGTGGTGATGGACCGGAAAAGGAGGTGGAGGTCTCAGAGGCGGGGTGTGCACTACTCGCGGGCTTAGCAGTTGGTGATGGAGGAGATGGGAGGTCGGGTTGGTCGGCTCAAGCGTGCAGGGAGTCGGCTCAAGTGAATGGCAGGGTACTGGCGGTGACGGGGCTGCTTCGGCGAGTGCTCCGGTCGGGATGGCAGAGGGATGAGGCTTGGGGAAGATGATGAATAAGGATGGGAGAGGGATTCGTCTAGGTTAGGTTAGGAGTGGTAGTGACATATAAAAGAAAAGAAAAGGAAAAAGTTGTTTATATATGTGGGGAATAGGGTTGGGTGTTGACCTAGGTAGTTACGCCTTGGTCAACATCCTTGGAAAGGGGCCTTGGCTTCACATGTAGGTATTGGAGGGCTAGGATTTGCATTGTTTAAAATACATAGCTAGGATTAGATAAGGGGGTGAGTGCTACACACTCCAAAAATCATGAGAAAAATTCACATGACCAAATAATGAAGGGAAAATAATTTTCTCATGTATTGTCCAATGGTGTGGACACCTTAATGTGCTTTTGCATAAAAGTGCCCCAAAATTGAAAAAATTACACAAAGATAAAAATTGGATTAAATTAATTAAAATTAATGTAAATGGTGTTCTAAAATTAATTAAAAGTACATGGAATTAAAATTAGGTGAGACACAAGTATCATGGACGTAGAAGACTCAGAATAGAATATTATCATAAATTGGGTTGCACAAAACGGGTCAAGATTGGGTCCCCAATTTTGATTAGAACGCACAAGGATACAAAGTTGAATTTATTTAGAATTATATATAAACATCTGCGACGAATATTGTGAGACTAAAATAAAGTACAAGAGAGCATAATTATAAGTTACACAAATGTCAAAATAGATGACTGGCACGTCTAGGACAAGGATGTAAAATTTGTAGGAAAATAATGGCTAGTGTAGTGCTCCAATTATCGAAGCAACGGTAACGTGCACTAAGTGATATAAAAATTGTAAAAAAAATCTAAAACACCGTGTTCTATTTCTAATTAGATTCAAACTAACCCTAGTCTCTCTATCTAAGCCAAGTAGGCATAATTTTGGTCGAGGGAGTTTATAAAAGGTTCCCTTCATTGTTTTCCAGTGGTAGGTTCTATTCTTAAGTTTCGTGGATAAAACTTTCAATTAGTTGGATAGGATGTGGTATCCCATTCCCCCTATTCACGGAGCACGACTAAGAAATATAAGACGGTATCGTTCGATCGGGATAGATTGATTCAAGAACTTATCATCGTTATGGATTTGCTTCTTCGAAATCGATTCCCATATTCAGTGGACCGTGCCCCTAGGATCGACTTAGCGGCCAAGTCAGGAGGGACCTCTCTGATGCATCTTTTGTTGCATAGTTTTTGCTATCGTTTGTTGCTTTTGTGCTTTGAGTTGATTTTTAGATTTGCTTGTGTTTTCTTTAACGGTTTCGATAGATTTTATTATTTTCGTTTGTTGAACTGTACTTCAATTCTGAGATTGGAAAGAGTGGAAGATGTATTGATTAGCTACTTGTGTCAATGCAGGTGGACGAGCAGTAGGTGACGCACGAGCAGAGTTTTGAAGCACCTCTTTCCTTCTTTTCCTTAACTAACTTGTGAGTGGCTTATATTCGATTCAGTTGATCCTTCTTCCAAGTCTTCACATCTAAAAGTCTTGTATTCTTGCTTGCCTTGCCTCGATCAAACGATACCAAGTAATAACTAAAAGATGTCAAGATAAAAAGGGAATAGACTTGGATAACTTATGCTTGTCAATCAACTTGTGAACGGTTACTTATTTGCATGCTAGTTCATTTGGAAATATTTTATACATGCTTCAATTTTAGTTAGAATTGCATACTTCTTCTATAAATTGTGCTAAGTATGGAACACACTTGTTATACAATAAATTATTCAGGGAGACTATGCAAAATAAATCATGCAATGCTAATTATCTTGTACTCATGTTGCCTCAAATTTTGTATAAACTGATATCTTAGTATGAACGTCGTTTAATCACGGACAACTTGTGCACAAGGTCAATGGTTCTTGCGGACGGTTGCTGGGACACTAGCACCGATCTAATCGACGGAACTTCACGATTGTCTTACGTGCTGGACGGGATGGCGTGTAGCGCCCCATGTGCTTCCGTTGCATACCATCCTCGTTCAAGACTATAACCCGTCCTTTATGACAAACGCCAATGATCCTCTCGTATATTTAAACCTGTGCAAGATAACTTGTGTCTTCGTGGCAGGGAAGGACATGGTAAGTTTTGGCAGGCGGTTCAGATGGGCAGGTAAAAGTCACCGAATGGTGGCAAGTTTATTTCAGTAAATTCTATATATATATATACTGCTTGCTTGTAAAATAAACTAAGGGAAGATAGAAAGACCACAAATAATATACATGCTTTATTTAAACACGTGTTGATTGGTATAGTTGGGTTAGCTTGTCTTCACCAGTACGTTTTGATGTACCGACCCCCATTGAAACAGGTTTCCCGCACTAAGAAGATCCGAGCGAGAAGCTGAACTCATTTTCCCAATCTATTCCATCTGTCAGCGCGTCTTGATCGTGCCATCTTTTGAAGCATTTTGAAACAAGGAGCTAGTAACTTAAACCTAATACAGCTCAGAGGAAAGGCCGTTGTCCCGCCTGGAGGTCTTAAATATTTTGAAGTTTAGTAAAGGGATGTAATGTACAGGACTGCTATCTCATTTTTGTCAATATTTTGTAAGCCCTTGCAGCAACCTTCTGACTCGTTCAAGAGTTTGTAAATAGATGTTCAATATCAATAAAAAGAGAAGTTTTCCATATTTTAACTTTGTGTTTCAATTTATATGCGTACTCTGAATATGTGCTCGCTATGCAAAATACCTTAGCCTTGTGCGGTGTGCAACCTAGGCCCGCACGGCGTCGCGCCCGAGGGACGACTATCGATTCCATAGAATCAGGGCATGACAAGTAGAGTTTGTCTTTGATCTCTAGGACTGGGAGTGTCCCATGGCATTACAGTATTAGAGACTTATTATTTCATCAATAGTAGAGTTGTCTCCCATCTCTACGACCGGGAGTGTCCCATGGCATTACGGTGTTAGAGACTCATTATTTCGTCAGTATTAGAGATCGTCCTTCTATCTCAAGATTGGGAGCGTCCTATGGTATTACGGTATTGAGATACTATCGTACCAGGAGCATCCTATGGTGTTATGGTATATTTATTCCTTATTGATTGTACATCAGTTCTTAGTTGTTACATATATTTCATTGTCTCCCTTTTCTTCATGTTTTATTATTACTTTGTGGCATATTTCTATGTATCTTGTTACGTCCCACTAAGGACCTGGTCCCTTTCCAAGTATTTTGCAGACAAAGATTACCCACATACTATGGACCGAGACTCGAGGATACGACAATAGCTAATGCCCTACAAATGCTTAATCTAGCATGGATTTAGTTTTATTTTCTTGTTCTTTATTTTTGTCTACTAGTAGTGGATTTGTCTCCACTGGATGAATCTTAGATTCTTGATGAACTTGAAATAATTGTACTTACATTCATCACAAACTCATGAACTTACATTTTTGTGCTATCTTGACTTATTTTGTTGTTATGGCCTAGTTTTGATAAACTCATTTTATTCTTTCAAGTTTATTCGAACATATATGCTAGTGGACTGCAGACCATGAACCATATTATTTTATTTTGTTACTTATTCTCTATGTGGATTGAGATTTAGTTGACTTTTCATATTAGACATGATATCATAGTATAGACATCGTATACGTATTCGAGTTGGGCTCGAGTCCACTTGATATGTAGCTGGCATGTTACGTATTTCTAGTCCCAAGTATTTTAGGATTGGGGCTTGACATGTCTCGAACCCCTCGGGGGGCGTTACCCCCTCCCCCCTGGATCCCGTCCACTGATCGGGCAATGAAACCCTCGAGTGCGTGGCCCAGGAGACATCATGGGTGGTTTAGAAAAATCTTGTGGGATAACATTGTCTTTGACCCATTATGAATTTTTTTGTATATGTCCATGTTTGTTCTTTCTTCTTACTTTTATGCAAATACATGTTAGACGAACAAAGCAATACATATAGTAGCAAGTATGATAACATTTAATGTATTTTAGGACTATGCTAAGTTTAAGTATTAATACTATAGTAATAGCATGAATATTAGTGATATTATAATGTTAAACTTAATCGATTAACCATATTAAAAAAATATGATACAATTATTGGGCCAACAATCTCCCCTTTTTTAATTAAGGCAAATCAGTTAAGTTTAAGATGGATACAAATAATAGATGTATGTATCACTAATGTATAAAAGTATATATCACTAAAAGCATACTACTTATACTTACTTCTCCTTATTTGACAAACATATATTAAAACTTAAACTTACGTCTCCCCATTTGACATAATAAAAAATAGCTCTCCCGTACTATGAGATAAAAGGAATTCAATCTAAAGTAGATAAATCAAAGTGAGAGAAAGCATAGACACTCATGATCAAGATAAAATTTAAAAAATAATAGGAGAAGAGTATGTAGACAAGTTTAAAAGGTATGTAGACAAGTAATATAGAATACCAATTATAGTAAAGCTTGTCAAAAACACACGCTAGTTAGTAAAACTTGAGTAATATGAAAATAATCAATAAATAGTTTAGAAATTAGAAATCTAAGAGAGAGAGATTCCAAAAAACTAGAAGATATGAAAATATAACTCTTATTTTGAAAGAATAGATTTTAATCAAAAGCCACAAGGATGAGACATTTGCAAATATAATAGACACCATTGTAGAATTATGGAAGATACAATATAAGAACTTTAATATTGATCAAAGAAGAAAATATGATTCATAATAGTCCAAATAAATTGGTGCAACACTATAGAAATAATTGATCAATGAAGGAGAGCAATTAAATAATTTTCCTATTTGCAAAGTCTATCCGCTTACCAAAGTTTACGTATTTGAAAGCAATTACCTTATCATGCTATATGAATATCCTTTAGATAAACAACAAGGTAAATAAGAAAATTACTAAGAAGAAGAGAGTCAATCGACTTGAATGCTCCTCCTCAAAGTATCACCAATCTAGATATAAATCATGAATTTTGGGTAAGACCAAGCAAGGAAAGACAAAATAATTAAGCATTAAAGGTGTCACCTTCACATTTTCATTTAAGGGTAGTTTGGTAATTAATACGGGTATTTTTATTTTAGAATCTATTGTATTTAAATATTGTGCATATAATTTATTTATTTATTGTATTATTTATTGATTGTTAGTTGTAGATTTATTTTAGACTTTTGTAGTGGACCTAACCTATTTATTAGTTGCATGAACCCAACATTTAGATTAGTTTAGATTGAGCCCATTAAATTAGGCCCATGGATTAGGATAGATTAATTAGAGAAAAAATTAGACTAGAACTATTTTTCCTTAATTAATTTCTTCATGAGAGGCCCCAAGGGGTGTTTTGGATATTCCATATTGCTTGGAAGAGGATTTATGATCAGCCATTAGAGGAGGAGGAGAGAGAGTCTCTCATTTTATTTTTTTATTTCCAAATAGATCTAGATTTTCCCCTTTCCAATTCCTTTATTTCCTCTCCATTTCTCATAAAATTTCCTACCAAATTCATTCCCTATTCATCAATTGAGGCTACTACAACAAGGATCTACAAGAAGGAAATAATGATCTAGAAGGAGGAAGCCAAGATCTAGAAAGATGAGCTCTTTTCTATTTAGGGGATTTTTTATTGGAAATCCATCTCCTATTAGATAAATTTTAGTTTTTTCTCTTCTAATACATTCTAAATATGATATTTAACCATGAGAAACTAACCCACATGCATAGGCTACCCATAGAAATTGGTTTTAGGTTCATAGGAGACCTATGGTAGAAGTTATGTGCAATTTCGTGCCAATTTTGGGAGAATTCCGAGATTGGCACATGTAGTGGTTGTTATTGGATCTAATAGATCCAAATAATATTTAATTACTTGTTTATAACTAGTATCGTATCCACAATTGGATACGTGTAGGCCGTATCTCGTCAATTTGATGAAACGGATTAATTTTGGAGGTTTCCTCCGACACAAAAAGTTGTGCACATCAATTCTTAACATGGACACGTAGTGGATCTAATTATGGTTCGTATATTTCCTAATTAGTATTTTAGACTTGCTCGTATCCTCCGGGATGCGTTTGGTTGTGTGTTGGAGCCGTATCGCAAGCGTATCATAGAATTAGTGTGATACGGGTGCGGTGCACTCCACGTGTTTGGTTTATTGTCCTTTTTCTATTTATGCATGTGTATATATATATATATATATATATATATATATATATATATATATATATATATATATATATATATATATATATATATATATATATATATATATATATGTACTTGTATATATTCATGTGTGTTTGTATTTATGTGTGAGGGTATATACATAAATATATCTATCTATAGATATATGAGATTGTGTAGGTGTATATATATATTTAGCTCTAGGTAATTGGTTTGTAGATAGTTAGCTAGTAGTATTGTTAGTTGGGTTTTGGGTTTGGCATGGATTTTAAGTATTTGGTTTATGGTTATAGTTAGTATATGAATAATTAAGTAGTTAGTATCTATAGTATGTATGTTTGGTATTAGTATATATACCTATTAGTCTATATATATATATATATATATATATATATAAATATATATGCTTGTTAGATATGTAGTAAGTTATTATGTAGGTATATGTATCTATATATTGGTATGTATTATATGTTTGTAGTTAATAGTTTTAATAGTTTAGTTATGTTAGTATAGTTTAGTATATGGGAGTCAGCTATATATATTAGCTATATGTATTAGGAATTGAATTACCTTGGGATACCAAGGTAATGTCAAGGTATTGAGGGATACGCAAGGTATTGGGTAATGGGTTGGTTTAGTCTAGTTAGTTACTATAGTAGTTAGTTAGTTATATATATTTGATTATGTAGATAGTTAGATATGTAAACTAGTATATATATGTTATGATTGATAGTTAGTCTCATATACTAATAGGTAGTGTATCTTGATAGTTAGTTATATTAGCTATACATATCTATGTATGTTAGTATTATAATTAGTTTTATGTTATATTGAGATGTACATATTAGTGTTAGTTATAGCTAGTATTAGTTTGGGGTTTTATATATCTATTGGTATTAGTTATATGTTAGAGTTGGGTTATCTCGGAATACCAAGGTATTACCAAGGTATTGGGTCGATACCCAAAGTATTGAGTTTGGGTATCGAGATAGGTGCGATACGCATTGGTGCAAGGCTAAGGTATCCTAAATTTCTTATTTTAATATAGTATTAAGTATAATGAGTTGTATATATATATAAAATACTATTTTTATATAAATAAACTTGTGTATCTTAGGATACGGCTTTTTAAATGCCTTTTAGTATCTTAGCTTGGATTGTATAGCATAGTTTTATAGTGTTTCGTCTTAGCGACTTAGTTTTAGACTCTTGCAACTTAGATTTCATCGGTTTGACCTAGAAATGGCTTTATGACTTAGAATTGTATCAACTTAACTTATTTTTATTTTAGAACCTTGTATTGATGCAACATACCATATATAGGTTGTGTAGTACCAGCTTGGGCATCGAGACACACACCTTGCTCATGACTTCAGGCGAGTACATTTCTCTGATAGTTTTTAATTCATAATATTGTATATATGCATGTTCTAGAATTATATACATTAATCCTGACACAGTAATTTTATGGACTAGTACTATATGGATCCCGTCAAGAGATGTTATCACCTACCGTGTTCAGCGGGTACTCGTGTACATTGTATCTCATCGTGTATATTAGGTATTGATTATATTTCATATTCACACACTGCTCGTATTCAGTATGCTTATTCGTGTACACCTACCGCACATGTTCAGTGATTATGATATTCTTGTACACCCACTGCTCGTGATAGTGGTTATATTTTTGTGTTCGTAGCGTGTCGTGATTGGATCCATCGGTATTAATTGGGGGTGGGAGAGTAGGAGTTGATTATGTGATCAAACCCCCATTGTTACATCGTGTACATTCTGGTTACATACCTCACTTATAATCCGTATTACCTAATTATGTTCACCAACCCAATCACATAATGAACTTGTATTCTGAGACACATTAACTAGTTTAGATTTCAGTTATTTCATCATATTGTTGATATTTATATTGTTGATATTCATATTATTGTTCTATATTCTCGTACATTACCTGTATATCTATTGTTTATCATTCATATGTTTAGTGATCTTGTATTTCATTTTTATATCTGTTTATATACTCGATTATGCTATTGAAATTGCTTTCAGAGGTATGTACTTCGCTCCAATTCTGACTGGATATATTTTTCCAGATGATTGGCTTATAGAGTAGTGTCCCATATTCTACGGTCCATAGGATAGTGTATCTTTAGAGGATCCTTTGGTAGACCAGAAGGACATAGTTGTAGAGCCCAAGGAGGTCTAGGTTATTTGTGTTGGACTTGTATTATATTATATGGTTTATATCTTATTCTTTCCTTCGTTATTCCATTAATGCATATCTTCCTTAGTTTACATTATGATTGAGTTTAGTTATATTGTGAGATACCATTTTGTTCTTTCGTTTGGAGTTGAGATGATTGATAGGTACAATATTATATTGTTGAGATGCTAGATAGTTAAAAATGACCCAGACATCGTTCTACCGCTGATTCTGTAGCATAGTCTAGATGTACCCACTTACTCGTACCCGAATATCCGGGTGTGGATCATGACACATTTTTAGTGGTGGCCCATGTAGGTCAGGCTTCATAAGTTCTACTATGTCGTGATAGTACGACGACTTAGTTGTACTACTGCGAGCCTGCGATAGGATAAAGGACATAGGACACTAGGATGAGAGAGGTTACTCAATCACAAATTCTTGAGAGATTTCTGGGACGACCCTTGAGAATCTTATTACAAATTCTAATTCAAATATTTTCCCTTATTTTTGTCCACTCTCACTTGTTATTGAATTTGATTCTTGGTGATCGGTTGTTGAATTTAATTCTTTGTGTTTGTTGTTGAGTTTGATTTCATATCGAGATAAATTTTATGGACTAAATTACGGTATCATCTGATGACATATGTTGATGAGGACAATGAGAAAGGTAAAATATCTGCTTGGGTTATGGAGCCTAGAATTTATCGCAGCCATATTAGCTGGCGTGGCGAAAACGTAGGTACCTGACTTTGGATGTACATATCTTAGTTATGAAATTTAGAATTTCTCGTAGCTATACTAGTCGGCACATCGAGGATTCTAGACGACATGATTATAGAGGTGAATACCTAAGTTATGGAATCTATCGTTTATCGCAGCTATGTTTACTGGCGTAGCGAGGATTCTGAGTGTCATGATTTCGGACAGACGTGTATGGTTATCAGATTATATCTTAAATTGGTTCTTAAAGTATTATCTCAATACTTATCCACTTCTGTTATTATAGGACTTTGTTCCATCATTTTCTTTAGCTTAGCAGTAGAGATACCTTCAGTTCTTTAGTCCAGTTCCTTATAGAGCTTTATTTCATTAAGGTTCCTTGTTAGTGTGATAATTGGTGACTTGCAATTAGGTTTGTGTCTTGAGTATCAGGATTGACTGTTGGGAGTGTGGCTTGTGAGTCTGTAAGTGATTCTTGGTTGGGCATGTGAGCAATAGGCATCAATCTAGAGATAACCCATAGCATAGTGCCTTGTAGCAATAGTTCTATGATAATGTGTCATTATAGTTAGTATTGGTGCTATAGGTAGAAGGGAGAGTAAAGAGTATCAGTGATGGTTCCAAGAGTTAGTATCAGAGTCAGCATGCCAGTTTTGGATAGTCATGAATTAATATAGTTGAGTGATCCATGTAAACAATTAAGTATTAAGGAAATTGTGTTGGAAATTCATGGAGCATGATATTCAATTTGGTGGTTGATCCTTGGGTGTGTCAAGAGTAAAGAAATATATATGCATAAAGGGCATTAGTGAGTGTGCCATAGTAGGAGGGTACCCATAAGTGTATAGGAGAGTGTGAGAGAATAAGAATACATTATGCTAAGGTAGTAGGACTTGTGTTAAGGTATAAGTAGAGCATTGATGTGAGTAAATAGGAGTGTACCAGTAGATGACTAGTGATGGGTATATCACCTGATATTGAGGCCAGTGATGTGTTTGAAGAAATATGTGGAAAAATATCTAAAAATTGTATGCAGAATGCATAGTGGATGATGAGTGTCATTGTGGAAGTTCATCAGTATCAGAAAGGGGAAGCCTGAGTATTAAAAAAATTTAATAGTATGTCGTGGGTTGAGAAATATTAAGATTGGCCATGAAAGATATGTAATGTATCACTGATTAGTGTATCAATCTGTAAAGGGTTTAAGGAGATATATATATGCATCAATAGAGATATGGAACCATGTGCCTACCTTTGAGAGTGAAGTAAAACATGTGTATTATAGAAGTTAATAAGTAGAGCATTGGATGCAAGTGATCATGAGTTCTAGTGTGTGATAAGGTGATCTAATGATAAACTAGTGTCTTAGAATATTAAGGGCATATGCGATGTAGTTAGGAAGCTAGTGTTACTATATCAAGAGTACTAGTATTTCTATATCAGGAATTAATTGAGTAATGTGCTAGTAACAGTAAGTACCTTGTGTGATAATATTAGATTAATGTATCAGTTAATATGGATAAAAGAGTATTTTGAAGTAATAGTGCAAGTAATCCAGGCAATAGAGGAAAGAGGCAATTTATTTATAGAAGTAAGTTTAGTAGGTATAGTACCTTGTTAATTTTGAGTATAGAGGTCGTATGTATCAAAGAAAAGTACGAGGACTATAAGAATACCAGTGAGATATCATGGTGTTGTAATAGCTAGAAGGTAATTGTGTAGGTATTGTGATACTAATGTATAGATGAAAATCTTGGGGTGATTAACAAGTATCAGAGAATGAGTTATACCAAGTATCAGATAGAAAGAGTACCCTAATAACAAGAGTCAGAGTATCTCAAGTATTATGAAAGTTTAGGCATAAGCATTTTAGTACAATAATATAGAGGAGAGACATGAGTAAACTTGGTATGAGGATGTCATCTAAAAAGTATATAAGAGCTGGTGCCTTGTGTAGACAGTAACAAGATTTGAGTAAGGCATCATATTGGGAGTACTTAAGTTGGACAAGGGTGTGCTAATAAAATACATGATTGAAAAGTATACAAGTGTTCCTTGCAAGAGAATGATTGAAATTTTTTGGTGATTACAAGAATTAAAACAGATAAAGGAGGTAGTATCTTAGCAGTATTTTGTATATTATCCTAGGTAGCAAGTGCTAGTGAGTTAAACATGTCCATGACCTAGAACTATAGTATATCACTAGTATTTGGTAACCCCCAGTATTAAGAATATTTTGACTAGGTTGATAATTAGTGAATGCTTAGTGTGTGATGGAATAGGCCATAGGTGGCATAGAAGGTTATCCCGCACCAGTAGAGGGAGACACCCCAGCAAGACAGTGGCTGAAATTCATGATAGTTAGATATGATTTTCTCTTTAAATAGAATGGTAGGATTGTATGTTATATGATAGGACTATTTTAGACAGTGATTGATAGGGGTCTGACACTAGTAAAATTTATATGACTGGCCCAAGAGAGAGGGGTGAGAGTTTTAATTTCGAGGACGAAATTTTTCTAAGGAGGGTAGGATTGTTACCCTCACATTTTCATTTAAGGGTAGTTTGATAATTGACACGGATATTTTTATTTTAGGATTTATTATATTTAAATATTATGCATGTAATTTATTTATTTATTGTATTATTTATTGATTATTAGCTGTAGATTTATTTTGGACTTGTGTAGTGGACCTAACCCATTTATTAGTTGCATGAACCAAACATTTAGATTAGTTTAGAATGAGCCCATTAAATTAGGCCCATGGATTAGGAGGATGGATTAATTAGTTAAACCATTAGACTAGAACTTTTCCCCATAATTAATTTATTCGTGAGAGGCCTCAAGGGGTATTTTGGACATTCCATATTGCTTGGGAGAGGGTTTATGACCAGCCATTAGAGGATGAGAGAGAGTGTCTCTTATTTTATTTTTTCTATTTCCAAATAGATCTAGATTTTTCCCTTTCTAATTCCTTCATTCTCTCACCATTCCTCACCAAATTTCCATCCAAATTCCTTTCCTATTCATCAATTGAAGCTACTACAACAAGGATCTACAAGAAGGAAACAATAATCTAGAAGGAGGAGGCCAAGATCTAGAAAGAGGAGCTATTTTCTATTTTGGGGATTTTTTTTATTAAAAATTTATCTTCCAATAGGTATATTTCAGTTTTTCATCTTATAATACGTTCTAAATCTGAGATTTAACTATGAGAAACCAACCCACATGCATAGGCTACCCATAGGAATTGGTTTAGGTTCATAGGACACCTATGGTGGAAGTTATGTACAATTTGGTGCCAATTTTAGGAGAATTCCAAGATTGGCATATGTAGTGATTGTCATTGGGTCTAATAGATCTAAATAATATTTGATTACTTGTTTATAATTAGTGTCGTGTCCATAATTGGATACGTGTAGGTCATATCTCGTCAATTTGACGAAACGGATTGATTTTGGGGGTTTTCTCCGACACAAAAAATTATGTACATCAATTCTTGACACAGACACGTAGTGGATCTAATTATGGTTCATATATTTCATAATTAGTATTTTAGACTTGCTCGTGTCCTCCGGGATGCGTTTGGTTGTGTGTTGGAACCGTGTCGCAAGCGTATCATAGAATTAGTGTGATACGGGTGCGGTGCACTCCACGTGTTCGGTTTATTGTCCTTTTTCTATTTGTGCATGTGTATATATATATATATATATATATATATATATATATATATACATATATATATATATATATATATATACATATATATATATATATATATGATATTTATGTAATATATATATGTACTTGTATATATTCATGTGTCTTTGTATTTATGTGTGAAGGTGTATACATAAATATATCTATCTATAGATATATGAGATTGTGTAGGTGTATATATATATTTAGCTATAGGTAATTGGTTTATAGATAGTTAGCTAGTAGTATTGTTAGTTGGGTTTTGGGTTTGGCATGGAGTTTAAGTATTCGGTTTACGGTTATAGTTAGTATATGAATAATTAAGTAGTTAGTATCTATAGTATGTATGTTTGGTATTAGTATATATACCTATTAGTCTATATATATATATATATATATATATATATATATATATATATATATATATATATATATATATATACTTGTTAGATATGTAGTAAGTTATTATGTAGGTATATGTATCTATGTATTGGTATGTATTATATGTTAGTAGTTAATAGTTTTAATAGTTTAGTTATGTTAGTATAGTTTAGTATATGGGGGTTAGCTATATAGATTAGCTATATGTATTAGGATTTGAATTACCTTGGGATACCAAGGTAATGTCAAGGTATTGAGGGATACTCAAGGTATTGGGTAATGGGTTGGTTTAGTCTAGTTAGTTACTATAGTAGTTAATTAGTTATATATGTTTGATTATGTAGATAGTTAGATATGTAAACTAGTATATATATATATTATGATTGATAGTTAGTCTCATATACTAATAGGTAGTATATCTTGATAGTTAGTTATATTAGCTATACATATCTATGTATGTTAATATTATAATTAGTTCTATATTATATTGATATGTATATATTAGTATTAGTTATAGCTAGTATTAGTTTGGGGTTTTATATATCTATTGGTATTAGTTATATGTTAGAGTTGGGTTACCTCGGGATACCAAGGTATTACCAAGGTATTGGGTCCATACCCAAGGTATTGAGTTTGGGTATCGAGATAGGTACGATACGCATTGGAGCAAGGCCAAGGTATCCTAAATTTCTTGTTTTAATATAGTATTAAGTATAATGACTTGTATATATATATCTAAAATACTATTTTCATATAAATAAACTTGTATATCTTAGGATACGGATTTTTAAATGCCTTTTAGTATCTTAGCTTGGATTGTATAGCATAGTTTCATAGTGTTTTGACTTAGTGACTTAGTTTTAGACTCTTGCGACCTAGATTTCATCGTTTTGACCTAGAAATGGTTTTATGACTTAGAATTGCATCAACTTAACTTATTTTTATTTTAGAACCTTGTATTGATACAACATACCATATATAGGTTGTATGGTACCAGCTTGGGTATCGAGAGACACACCTGTATTGATACAACATACCAATCCTGACTGGATATATTTTTCCAGATGATTGGCTTATAGAGCAGTGTCCCACATTCTACGGTCCACAGAATGGTGTATCTTTAGAGGATCCTTTGGTAGACTAGGAGGACTTAGTTGCAGAGCCCGATGAGGTCTAGTTTATTTGTGTTGGACTTATATTATATTATTAAGATTCATTGGGTTGTATATTATTTCAGTTTGTTGTTTATATCTTATTCTTTTCTTCGTTATTCCATTCTTGCTTATCTTCCTTAGTTTGCATTGTGATTGAGTTTAGTTATATTGTGAGATACGATTTTGTTCCTCCGTTTGGAGTTGAGATGATTGACATGTACCATATTATATTGTTTAGATGCTAGATAGTTAGAAATGACCCAGATAGCATTCTACCGCCGATTCTGCGGTGTAGGTTGGACGTACCCACGTACTCATGCCCGAATATTCGGGTGCGGGTCGTTACAAAAGGAAAGCCAAAGCGATAAAAGCTTCAAGAGAATTTTCAAGATAAGATAATCAAGTTAATATTAGAAAATTCTATCTTGTAAACCCATAAATAAGAGAAATAAGATAATAAAGATAAGCACATGCTCTCTTATAAACCCTTCATAAATTATGAACACAATCAATAAGATATTAAAATAGAAAAGACAAAATTTTGGGATGAACTAGGTATACCACATATTAAAGGGTATAAAAGAATTTGAAACAATGTATTTGCTACCCCCTAAAAAATTATTTTTTTTTCCTCCTCCGTGAAAATTTACTTCCCCAGAAAAGCTTCCTCCAGCGTACGACTGGAGAATACAATCCCCAAAATAGTGGCCAACTGTGACCCTAGGAGAGAGGGGTAAGTCTGGCCCTCCAATACTACCGTAGAGCTGGAGGAGCCCCTAGAAACCAAGATATGCATCTCAGGAGGGTTTGGGGGAACCCTAAGGGAGAAGGGCATGGGGTCCATAGGAGGAGAAAGAGGGGAACAAATGGTGGCCAGGGGATAGGGTTTGAAACAAGGGGGACGAGTGGGAAAGTGAAGCAGTAGGGGCCGTGCAACCCTCTCCCAGGGGATGACGAGGGGCACAAGAGCAGAATGTGCTAGAGTATAAGAATCGACGGACGTAGCAATCCCCTAATTATACCCGATCAACCTTTCTCTTCTTTTCTACATATTGTGCACATACTGCACCAGTTTTCAATCCTTAGTCTCATGCCCTTGGTGGAAGCATCTACCGTATACAATCGACTGATCTTCGTAAACAATTTCTTGCCAAATGCTTTTATCTTCAAGAAAGTTGATTCTTATCCTTGGTGGAAGGAGCGGACTAGTGTCGATATCCATGAGCACCGGCTCATAGCTAGGTTTGGTAACCATCTCAGTCGTTCTGTCAATCATAAGCTTAGAAGGTAACTTGCATTATTCCAATTAACTTTCTTTTTCTAGTAATCGTGCCTACTTCCAAAAACTTGAACCTTTCTAAAGATTCAAGGAAGAGCCCTAAATTCGCAAACCGGTTATATCTCAACTATATATATATATATATATATATATATATATATATATATATATATATATATATATACCTTTTTCCTATTTTCTTTCTTCTCGACTAATGTTTTCTAAATAGGAAAATTTTGATGACTTATATTATCATCTTCTTACTTGCCCAACTCAGACTTTCTATCCTTATTTTCCTTAAATTTCGTGGACAAAATTTTTCTGAGGATGGTAGATTTGTAACCTTCGATTTTCGAAATTTCAAAATTTTTTGATTTTAAAATTTATTTAGTTTTATAAATATTATATTAATGTTTAGAAATTGCAATATTGGAGTTTCTATAAAATTGTCATAAAATATTCTAGCTTCAATACTCTTTTTGTCTAATTTCAATTAGGTTCATAATAAATTTTGGATCTATTTAAGATATTAAATAAATAGAATATTTTTTATGATTTTGGATTACAACTTTAATTAGTAACTAATTGGGGTGTAAACCCCCTTGATAAATTCTGGAATTAACAGCGGATGTTGAGGTTTAGAGTGGAGTTAAGTTTATCTGCTATTTTAATTCATTTAATTTAAACCCTTGGTGCGCCCTATCATTGCTAAATTATTCGGAGCCCAATATCAGCCCATAAATTCCATCGGATTATTGTACTTTTAACTTGACTCGCCAATTTAGGCCCTGGACTTTTCCGTCTTCATAAAATCAATTTCGTTGTGCTCTAAATTAATTGCACAATTTTTCGTAACCATAATCCCATAATTAAATTCCGTGTCGGACACCTATATCGTTACCCTCAATTTTGAGATACCAACTTAACCTGTTGAGCCGGACCAACTAAAGGGTCCAAGACCGACTCCAAGCTCCCACCATTTTTGACCTTTGCGTCATTTTCGGATTTTGACCCCAAGTGCCCCTATTTAATTTAAAAGCACGGGACACTTTAGTTCTATTTAAATCGGGGATACCAATTTTACCCAATCCTATTTTAATTCTTAATTAATCCCAATGACCATTAAATTAAACACGTGCCAAACCCCCAACACCCCCTCGCCTTGCAAATCATCAACCGCAATTTTCTCCAAAATTTTTGCGTCATTTTATGTGTTCGTGCAATTTCCCAAATTTAAGGGGCTAAGTTACAATTTAGTGATTTTAGGTGCCCTCACCCCATTGGCCAAAAACCAAATATAGAGGTTATATATATGGACCGAATTACACTCTCCCCCACTCCACTTCTCATGAAGAAATAATTTTCTTCATGACATATCTAAGCCCTCCATTTTGAATGGGCAAATCCCCACCCTCCATCCAATACACACCCTCCAATAAAACCATCACCATGACCCTCACAACTCCCCAAGTAGGCCCTAATCCCAATACCTAGAGAAACCCCCACATCTCTCTCTCCTCCCTCCTCCATATTATTTTCCATACACTTTTTTCTTCTTCTTCTTTTTTTCTTCTTCCTGTAGACCAACTCAATCCGGCCGACCAACTCAGTCCAGTCAGTGCAGCATCTCGACTCCGGTCAGTGCACCCGTACCACTCCAGCGATGGCTGTTCACCCACACCCGCACTCCACTCAACTCCGGCCAGTTCAAGCACCCCCGACCTCCATTCTATTCCACCATTAAAAACAGTAGGAAATTTTCAGTAAGATCCAAAAGTTTCCCAGTGGTTCCATCCAGACGCCTCCCCATCAAGTCCTCCATCCGGAGAGGAGACAACTCCAACATCATCAACGACCCGCAGACCCTTCAATGGTCTTCCTGGCGCTTACAGCGAGGCAGCAGCGGCGAAGGCGTACCCAAACTGTCAACCGGTGCCGTGCGAACAGTTCAAAACCACATTCGATGCTGTTGAGCGATGGCTTCTTGATCGGGCAGTTTTGCCCATTGAGAATTCTCTAGGTGGTAGCATCCATCGCAACTATGACCTTTTACTTCGCCATAAGTTACATATTATTGGGGAAGTGGTTTATGCAGTTCAACATTGCTTACTAGTCAATCATGGTGTAAAATTGGAAGATCCGAAAAGAGTTCTCAGTCATCCTCAAGCTCTTGCTCACTGTGAGTACACATTAACAAAGTTGGGAGTTATCAGGGAAGCTGTAGATGATACAGCAGGTGCTGCAAAATTTGTCGCTTCCAACAAGCTCAAAGATGCAGGGGCAGTTGCAAGTTCATTAGCTGCAGATATCTATGACTTGGACATTCTTGCCCGAGATATTCAGGATGACTCTGATAATGTCACATGATTCTTTATGCTGGCACGGGAACCCATAATTCCAGGTGTTGATAAGCCATTCAAGACAAGTAAAGTTTTCTCTCTGGAAGAGGAGCCTGGTGTGCTTTTTAAGGTGCTTGCCATTTTTGCAATGAGATATATCAACCTCACAAAGATTGAAAGTCATCCTTGGAGGAAGAAACCCTTGCATGTTTCTGACGAAGGAAGCAATGGGCCTCTAACGTACTTCGATTATCTCTTCTATGTTGATTTTGAAGTATCAATGGCTGCACCATGTGCTCAGAATGCCCTGAGGTACTTAAAGGAACTCTCCACATTCTAAGACTGCTGGGAAGCTACCCATTGGATGTAAGCAGTGCATGAGGATGCTTGCCTATGGAAGTAGAGTCTGAAGCCACTCATCCACTAGGAGAGAGAAGATTTATAAATATACTACGGGACCTGAGGACTTGGACGTGGTACCGGATCCCCGACTTCAGCAGCCGCACGCAGGCAAGTGTACCTTGCCATCCTGTATTTTAGTTTACAGATATTTATTGTTTCGTTATGTACATTATGCACATATTTATGTTGACGTTCGATACCTCACGCCAGGATCACAACCGGGTGCTGACGTTCGTCGTAACGTCTTAGAATAATTGTTAGATGCTTTGTAGTATCTCGATGCCCGTACCTGAGTATATCGATACCACAGGACACACTCATACACTGTGATCATGCCAGATTCATGTATCCTGATACTAACATCATGACCAGAGACTGGGATGACCTTAGGGTCGCGTCTGTTGAGTTACTTTCGTGAGTCGAGACTGTTAGATAGAGGTTCAGGTTCAGCGCACCATCGCTGACCGCTTGGGAAAGGGAAGATAGTTACTAGATATTTGGGCTCCTATGCATGCACTTATATATGTATATGTAGTGATCCTGTATTCTAGAGTAGTGTATCACCCGTGTGTCTCTGTGCTCGGAGCTACGGTACGCCCCGTGTGTCTTTGTGTTCGGAGCTACAATTTTATTTTGGACAGCCCACGCATCGAACATTGTCTTTAAAATATGTCACACTTGTTTGGTTATGATAGAGTACCCTGTCGTGCACTTGTATTTTCTGTTTACTTGGTCTGTTGCATTTTTGTACCTTGTTACGTCCCTCTGAGGACCTGGTTCCCTGCCAGATTTGCAGCATAGATAATTACGGAACATTTGGAGTTGCTGTTGGAGACGCATGTCTGGCGAGCATGGTACCAGGTACTCACATCTTATCTACCGACATTATGGTTATTGTACATTGATTATTCATCTGCTGTTGTAGCCTAGTTTTATAGACTCATACTTCTTCTCGAGTCTATTCGAGTTAGTGTGTTATGGGGCAGCCGACTATAGCACATATAGCTCTTTCTTGTATACTTCTGTACATTGTGGATTGAGACATAGAGGTTTACATTTATGGGATATCTAGATAGTGCCTTGTATATTGTCAGCTTATACGTATTCGAGTCAGACCAGAGTCTGGTCGAATGCGTAGCTGGTGTGTCACATATTCCTGGTCCTACGTATTTTGGGACTGGGGTGTGACATATTTTTGTGGTGGCCCATGCAGGTCCGATTTAAATCGTCTTGGTCAACGACTGTGCCAAGCGAGCCTGCAAATTAGGAAAAGATATTATGATTGTTGAATAGGATCTCAATCCATAATCGATTTTAAAATCTCTTTGTATGTGATTATCGCCCTTGGACTTCCAATTTGCATTCATTCAATCTTCGTCAATATCGCTATCCTTGTTTCTCGTCCCCTATTGTTCGGGAAGACGAATGCTTGTGACTGATGATTTTTCTCCAGAAGAAGATCGAAGACCAGACGACAGAAGACAATTCGTATACCTTTCTCTGAGAAGATTGTTACCTTATCAGAATAGATTTATGGGTTCTTTGGATTCTTTGGATTCTAGAACTAGTGTGGAAGGTTGGCAAGAGAGTTGGACCCAGTAGTACCCTACCCGTGCTTGAGGTAACAGTGATCTTGGAAGTACTGAGATCTAGAAGGATTGTTGATCATGACCTAGAATGATTTACGGGAATGCAAAGCCTGATGATGGAAACTAGTGGTTGTATATGATAACAATACCAGGAATGATATTATGGACTAGAAGAGATTAAATTTTTAGGATCTCACTTGGAAGATAATGATCGGATTCCAAAAATTTTAGTATGTGCTTGAGTGATGCCATCATTGTACTTGTGACTTGGAGAGATGAATAGCAAAAAGAAGAAATTCGGGGAATAAAATTTTAAGGAAAAACCTTGAGGAGAAGAGAAATTATACATTAGACAAGGAAATATTTTCTTTTGAGGATTGATGTTGAAAATAGAACAGGAGAATTTATCTTGAGGTTAAAATCTAGACTATGACATTATCCTAGACATGGATTGGTTGAGCCAATACCACGTGACGCGAGATTGTCAACGTGATTACATTATTTATGACCACCAGATTACCCTAAGTTTGAGTTACTTCAGGGAGCTCGGGAGCATGGTGCCCATCTACCTTAGAGGCACACGTTGCAGAAGGTGAACCAGTGTACCCCCGTATTATATCAGAGTTTGAGGATGTGATTCTAGATAATCTTCCTGGCCTGCCACCTGACAGAGAGATAGAGTATGCTATAGAGTTGACTCCAAGAGCCGAGTCGGTTATTTTTTATCTTCAGACTAGCACCGATAGAGTGGGTTGAGTTGAAAGTCTATAGTAGAGGACCTCTTAGACAAGAGTTTCAGTCGGGCTAGTGTTACTCCAAGGGGGAATACCCATCTTAATTGTGTCGAAGAAAGACGGGACGGTATATTTGAATCAGCTAAGTGGCCCATGTATTCTCGAAGATTGATCTCAGATTAAGCTATCATCAGATCAAGGAACAGAGAGGACTTTCCGAAGACGGCTTTTCGGACGTAGTATGGACACTATGAGTTTCTAGTCATACCGTTTGGTTTAACCAACGTGCCAGCTGTATTTATGTGTTTGATGAACAATGTCTTCCACCAGTACTTGGATAAGTTCGTGGTGGTATTTATCGACGATATCTTGGTATATTCCAAGAGCCAGGAGGAGCATGAGAGGCATCTCAGGATCGTGATGGAGACGCTTAGACATGAGAGACTGTACGCCAAGCTCAGTAAATATAAGTTTTTTCTGGATAGGGTACCATTTCTGGGGCACATAATCACCGAAGATGGACTATCAGTTGACCCAGAGAAGATAGCTGCAGTTGAGACGTGGTCTACCCCTACATCAGTTACAGAGGTTAGGAGTTTCCTCGGACTTGCCAGATATTATTGGAGGTTCGTGGAAAACTTCTCAAGGATGGCTGCGCCTATGATGCGACTGACACGTAAGGGCAAGAAGTTTATCTGGACCGACGAGTGTCAGGCGGCTTTCGATGAGCTGAAGAAGCGTTTGACATCAGCACCAATTTTGACACTACCTTCAGGATCGGGAGGATTTGTAGTGTACAGTGATGCGTCTAGGAGCGGATTAGGTTGTGTACTGATGCAACACTACAAGGTGATAGCCTACGCATTGAGACAGCTGAGAGTTCATGAGAAGAACTATCCGACGTACGACTTGGAGCTAGCTGCAGTGATATTTGCACTAAAGCTATGGAGATATTACCTTTATGGTGAGCGTGTTGAGATATACACAGATCATAAAAGCCCGAAGTACGTCTATACGCAAAAGGAGCTCAACATGAGGCAGAGACGCTGGCTAGAGTTGATGACAAAATATGACATTGAGTTACAATACCACCATGGCAAGGCGAATGTAGTAGCAGATGCCTTAAGCAGGAAGCCCATGGCATATTTTTATGACTCATCGCTAGTTGTTAGAGGATTTTTAGGAACTCAGGATTGAGATTGTATTGCTAGGCATGAAAAAAAAGATGGCCAGTCACGAGGTTCAGTCCACATTTATTGAGAGGATCAAGGTGGCCTTGCTTACAGATATAAGATTTAGACGACTGCGAGAAAGGACAAAGGCCGATATGCAAACGGGACTCAGGATTCATGAAGACGAAACATTGAGGTATGGAGATCGCCTATACGTTCTGAGTTGCGAGCTACGCCAAGAGTTGATGACCGAGGCTCATAGCTCGATTATTCTATTCCTCGCGGGGGTACGAAGATGTACCGCGATTGAGGCAGCATTTCTGGTGGCATGGGATGAAGAGAGAAATTACAAGATTCGTGGCGAAATATTTGGTTTGTCAGCAAGTCAAGACTGAATATCAGAGGACTGCAGGATTATTGCAGCAGCTTTCCATTCCCGAGTGGAAGTGGGAACACATTACCATGGACTTCGTCACAGGATTCCCGCGGAGCCCTAGCGGGACGGATGCAGTTTGGGTTTTCGTAGACAGACTCACCAAGTCTGCACATTTCTTGCCCTTCAGAGTTGGGCAATCCACGGAGATATTAGCTGACATGTATATGAGGCAGATAGTATGATTACATGGAGTGCCTGTCAGCATCGTATCGGATCGTGATTCCAGATTCACGTCATATTTTTGGCGGAGTATGTAGGAGAGCCTAAGAACTCGTCTCAAGTTCAACACTGCATATCATCCACAGACTGATGGACAGTCATAGCGCACGATACCGATATTAGAGGATATGTTGAGAGCGTGCATGATTGATTTTGGAGGATCTTGGGAGGACTACCTACACTTGGTAGAATTCTCCTATAATAACAGTTACCAGGCTAGCATACAGATGGCACCTTATGGGCACTGTAAGGCAGGAAATACATGTCGCCAGTTTGTTGGAGTGACGTGGGAGAGCGTCAGATACTTGGTCCAGAGTTGGTGACACAGACAGTGGAGAAGGTCAAGCAGATTCAAAGCCACCTACGTGCAGCACAGGACAGACAAAAACATTGGGCAGATGTGCACTGCAGACCATTGGAGTTCAAGGAGGTTGACCATGTATTTTTGAGGATATTGTCTACTCGTGGTACCATCAGATTCGGAGGCAGAGGCAAGATGAGTCCGAGGTACATTGGGCCTTTTAACATCTTGGAACGAGTTGGCAAAGTGGCTTACCGTCTTGCATTACCTCCATCATTAGAAGGAGTACATGACGTATTTTACGTATCACAGCTGAGGAGATATGTCGCAGACCCTAGCCACGTGCTTGATCATTCGAAGATTACAGTCGGGCCCAGTCTGTCTTACGTAGAGCAGCCGGTTGAGATTCTCGATCACAGCGAGAAGACTCTGAGAGGGCAGACTATTCGACTGGTCAGAGTGGCATGGAAGCACCATTTATCAGGCGAGTCTACTTGGGAGCGTGAGGATTATATTCGACATCGATTTTCGTACTTATTTGAGGAGCAAGGTACGAATTTATGTACGGCATTTGATTACTAGTTATTTTTAAATTCTCTTAGCTATTATCGTGCTTTACTTTTAATTTCGGGGATAAAATTTTTCTAAGTTGGGAAGAATGTAAACCCCATCGATAAATTCTAGAATTAATAGCGGATGTTGAGGTTTAGAGTGGAGTTAAGTTTATCTGCTATTTTAATTCATTTAATTTAAATCCTTGGCGTGCCCTATCATTGCTAAATTATTCGGAGCCCAATATCAGCCCATTAATTCCATCAGATTATTGTACTTTTGACTTGACTCGCCAATTTAGGCACTGGACTTTTTCATCTTCATAAAATCAATTTCGTTGTGCTCTAAATTAATTGCACAATTTTCCGTAACCGTAATCCCAAAATTAAATTCCGTGTCGGACACCTGTATCGGTACCCTCAATTTTGAGATACCAACTTAACCTGTTGAGCCGTACCAACTAAAGGGTCCAAGACTGACTCCAAGCCCCCACCATTTTTGACCTTTGCGTCATTTCCGGATTTTGACCCTAAGTGCCCCCATTTAATTTAAAAGCGCGGGACACTTTAGTTCTATTTTAATCGGGGATACCAATCTTGCCTAATCCTATTTTAATCCTTAATTAATCCCGATGTCCATTAAATTAAACTCGTGCCAAACCCCTAACACCCCCTCTCCTTGCAAATCATCAACCGCAATTTTCTCCACTATTTTTGCGTCATTTTATGTGTTCGTGCAATTTCTCAAATTTAAGGGGCTAAGTTGCAATTTAGTGATTTTAGGTGCCCTCACCCCATTGGCCAAAAACCAAATGTAGAGGTTACATATGTGGACCAAATTACACTCTCTCCCACTCCACTTCTCATGAAGAAATGATTTTCTTCATGACATATCTAAGCCCTCCATTTTGAATGGGCAAATCCCCACCCTCCATCCAATACACACCCTCCTATAAAACTATCACCATCACCCTCACAACTCCCCAAGCAGGCCCTAATCCCAATACCTAGAGAAACCCCCACCTCTCTCTCTCCTCCCTCCTCCATATTATTTTCCATACACTTTTTTCTTCTTCTTCTTTCTTTCTTCTTCCTGTAGACCAACTCAGTCCAACCGACCAACTCAGTCCGGTCAGTGCAGCATCTCAACTCTGGTCAGTGCACCCGCACCACTCCGGCGACGGCTGTGCACCCACACCCGCACTCCACTCAACCCAATTCAAGCACCCCCGACCTCCATTCCATTCCACCATTAAAAATAGTAGGAAATTTTCAGTAAGACCCAAAAGTTTCCCAGTGGTTCCATCCAGACGCCTCCCCATAAAGTCCTCCATCCATAGAGGAGACAACTCCAACATCATCGATGACCCGCAGACCCTCCCAAGGTCTTCCTGGCGCTTACAGCGATACCGCAGCGATGAAGGCATACCCAAACTGTCAGCCGGTGCCGTACGAACAGTTCGAAACCACATTCGATGCTGTTGAGCGATGGCTTATTGATCGGGCAGTTTTGCCCATTGAGAATTCTCTAAGTGGTAGCATCCATCGCAACTATGACCTTTTACTTCGCCATAAGTTACATATTATTGAGGAAGTGGTTTATGCAGTTCAATATTGCTTACTAGTCAATCATGGTATAAAATTGGAAGATCCGAAAAGAGTTCTCAGTCATCCTTAAGCTCTTGCTCACTGTGAGTACACATTAACAAAGTTAGGAGTTATCAGGGAAGCTGTAGATGATACAGCAGGTGCTGTAAAATTTGTCGCTTCCAACAAGCTCAAAGATGCAGGGGCAGTTGCAAGTTCATTAGTTGCAGATATCTATGACTTGGACATTCTTGCCCGAGATATTCAGGATGACTATGATAATATAACACGATTCTTTATGCTGGCACGGGAACCCATAATTCCAGGTGTTGATAAGCCATTCAAGACAAGTAAAGTCTTCTCTCTGGAAGAGGAGCCTGGTGTGCTTTTCAAGGTGCTTGCCATTTTTGCAATGAGATATATCAACCTCACAAAGATTGAAAGTCGTCCTTGGAGGAAGAAACCCTTGCGTGTTTCTGACGAAGGAAGCAATGGGCCTCTAACGTACTTCAATTATCTCTTCTATGTTGATTTTGAAGCATCAATGGCTGCACCATGTGCTCAGAATGCCTTGAGGCACTTAAAGGAATTCTCCATATTTCTAAGAGTGCTGGAAAGCTACCCATTGGATGTAAGCAGTGCATGAGGATGCTTGCCTATGGAAGTGGAATGTGAAGCCACTCATCCACTAGGAGAGAGAAGATTTATAAATATACTACGAGACCTGAGGACTTGGGCGTGGTACCAGATCCCCGACTTCAGCAGCCGCACGCAGGCAAGTGTACCTTGCCATCCTGTATTTTAGTTTACAGATATTTATAGTTTCGTTATGTACATTGTGCACATATTTATGTTGACGTTCGATACCTCGCGTCCGGATCACAACCGGGTGCTGACGTTCGTCGTAACATCTTTGAATAATTATTAGATGCATTGTAGTACCTCAATGCACGTACCTGAGTACATCGACACCCCAGGACACACTCATACACTGTGATCATGCCAGATTCCTGTATCCTGATACTAACATCATGACCAGAGACTGGGACGACCTTAGGGTCACGTCTGTTGAGTTACTTCCGTGAGTCGAGACTGTTAGATAGAGGTTCAGGTTCAGCGCACCATCGCTGACCGCTTGGGAAGGGGTAGACAGTTACTAGACGTTTGGGCTTCTATGCACGCGCTTATATATGTATATGTAGTGATCCTGTATTCTAGAGAAGTGTATCACCCGTGTGTCTCTGTGCTCGGAGCTACGGTACGCCCCGTGTGTCTCTGTGTTCGGAGCTACGGTTTTATTTTGGACAGCCCATGCGTCGAACATTGTCTTTAAACTGTGTCACACTTGTTTGGTTATGATAGAGTACCCTGTCGTGCACTTTTATTTTCTGTTTACTTGGCCTATTGTATTTTTGTACCTTGTTACGTCCCTCTGAGGACCTGGTTCCCTGCCAATTTTGCAGTATAGATGATTACGGAGCATTTGGAGTTGCTGTTGGAGACACATGTCTAGCGAGCATGGTACCAGGTACTCATATCTTATCTACCGACATTATGGTTATTGTACATTGATTATTCATCTGCTATTGTAGCCTAGTTTTATAGACTCATACTTCTTCTCGAGTCTATTCGAGTTAGTGTGTTATGGGGTGGCCGACTCTAGCACATATAGCTCTTTCTTGTATACTTCTGTACATTGTGGATTGAGACATAGAGGTTTACATTTATGGGATATCTAGATAGTGCCTTGTATATTTATAGCTTATACGTATTCGAGTCAGACCAGAGTCTGGTCGAATGCGTAGCTGGTGTGTCACGTATTCCTGGTCCTACGTATTTTAGGACTGGGATGTGACATGGGGAAGATTAGATTTATGTGATATTCCTTTGGTTTAGACAAATGGTTTGATTAGATCTAATTAGATAATTAGTTAATCTTGGAAAATACATGAAGCTTTCTCCTCCTTCTTTGTCACTCCCTTCTTTGATTATTACTAATTGTATCACTAGAGGACAAGTTAGAAAAGCTTATAAAATTATTTTTCTTGGGCTCATTTTCCATTCCCAAACCACCAGCCATCAACACCAAATTATGTTTGGATTTGTGTGTCTGTGTCCAATTCTTTAATGTTAGCTTTGTCGGTCTCTGGTCCAACCCCGGGTGTCCATTCCATTCTATTCCATTCTGTATCCATATATATCAAGCACCACAATTCTGGTGTTCGATAATCCTGGACACATTCCCAATTCCCTGTATCCAACAGGGACACGTACATCCCCGACCAAAAATACCCAATACACATAGTAAACCCAAATCCTATCCCTACCCTTCGTCGGCCGTCACAATCGTTACCCGACGTCAGCGAACCGACTCCTCAAATTTTTCCTCTGCTGCACCGTCGGTGACTCTACCACTTCCGTGTTTGACCCATCATCCCCAATCTGTGCTATCGATCGCTGCCTCCTCCCTCTGGCCGAACTCGTCGAACTGACCCCGATGACCCAGATATATACTGTCGATGTCGTCTCTCACCAGATCAGGAGACGAAGATCTTGGATATCCATCGTCTCGATCTCGCTCGAGCTCAACAGCCTTGGGTCGGCCTCGTTGTCGATCTGCCACCTCAAATTTACCCTCCTAATACTTGAGCGTCTAGATCCGTCTGTGACACAACCCTCCGGAGCTCCTCTCGACTGTGAGCCTCTCTTTCCCTCTCTCTTTCTCCTTCTCTTGCACTTCTTTTTTTTTGGTTTATGATAAGGGTACTCCTAAAAACACTTGGGGCTAGCCCAGGATTGAGGCTAGCCTGTTAATGAATGAAGTTTACTTATACTAGCCCAAAGGTTTACTCATACTAGCCCAAACATAATCTCTCCTCCCAAACCCTCCAAACCTCCACCGGAGCCCTCCCCCCTCCTCCTTTTATTGTCGGAGCCCTCCTCCTCCACTTCTCCCTCCTTCTCCTTGTCGATGGCTCCCAAACTCTCGAAAGAATCAAGGTACAATTCTTTCTTCTCCTTGTTCTATTGTATTTCAAAAAATTTCCAAAAATTATAATAATTTCTATTGTATTTTAAAATTTTTCCAAAAATTACCTTTCCAATCTTAAAATTAGGGCATACAAGTCATAAATGTAGTTTCGGATGTAGTTTCGACATTTTTCTGGAGTCTCGTACCCAATTTTAGGGCATACAAGTTCGACATCCGTCGAACATATAGAACAGAACCATGCGGGACAGTAGAAATTTCTACAGTCCTATATACATTGTGGACTGTAGAAATTTCTACAGTCCTATATGTATAAAGGACTGTAGAAATTTTAACAGTCCTGTATACATTTAGGACAGTAAAAATTTCTACAGTCCTGTATACATATAGGACTGTAGAAATTTCTACAGTCCTGAATATTGAATTAATTTTAGGATGTTAAAATATATATATCTTTTTTGTCTTATAGTCACGACCCTCGGAAGGGCATTGAGGATGAAGATATCATAAGAAAATGCCCTACTGCGTCGATGCATAAGGAACGCAATGGTCAGCGTACTATTGAACCAACTCTCACTATCCGTGACCCCGAGGCACGCCCTGAAGTTAGAAAACGTCGACTGACGAAGAAGACGGTAACTCGTTCGAAGAAACGTGCTCCTAGTACTCCTAGTACGTCTGGTTCGTCTTTCTCCTCCGATGAGGATATACCAACTGTCCAAAATTGACCAACTGATGGTTCAGGACCTTCTCATCATGAAGATAGTTCCGTCGAGACTCTGCCAAAAACCCTCAAAAACTGGCCTACTGATGGTTCAGGACCTTCTCAGCAGCGAGATAGTCCAGTCGAGACTCGTCCAAATGGTTGCTCTATATTGCCGTCGATTGAGAACCATATTGCATACAAAATATGGAACAATTCGGTAAGTACATTATGTTATGATAATTTTATATATAGTTGTAAGTTTTAAGTTCATCCAATTATTTATAGATAACTATATTTTATATATAGGTATAAGTTCATCCAATTGTTTACTTTTCAGGAGAGTTCTCGTATGTTAACAGTGATCAACTACGGCAAAAAGTGCAATACATGTATTGGGAGACGATGTGAAGGCTAAAATCATTCCCACCGGTTTATAATATTTGGGTAACTACTCATATACGACGGTGGATAATGCACTCATATCAGCAATTGTAGAACGGTGACATCTAGAAACCAATACTTTCCATCTACCAAATGGGAGTTGACGATTACCCTTGATGACGTCCATCATATATTAGGACTTAGGGTTGATGGTCGAGTCATGATGATTCATACTTTTGGCGAATCGAGCATCAACTTTTATGACCATATCGTGGATTATATATCATGGTGTCTGGGAGTTGATGCAGCTACTTTTACCACCCTTCGAGAATTCAAGAAGTCGTACGGACTTTCTTTAAAATATTTGGAGGAGACATTCGTTGATCCGGACCCCGAAGTGGATAATAGCAATAATGTGGCTCATGGATATATGTAGTTCATCTTAGGGGCTGTCGGTATTACGGATAAGTCTGGAACGTCGATACATGACAAATATCTCCTGAATTTTGACGACATAGACACGGTGGAAGAAATATATTGGGGAAGTGGTATACTAGCATACCTTTACCGCGAGCTTGGTGCGGCATCATGCATCTGTTCCAAGATAATATCCGGATGCCAGACTCTACTCTATGTATAGATATATCTTTGTCAACTTGTATACATAATAAAAAAATTATTGTTAATTTTTGGACTAATTTTTTTTAACTTGGTTACATGAAGGGATGGATATACGAGCACTTTCCAACCCAGCAGCGGGCTAAATTTAACCGAGGGTATGGCGAGCACCTTTCTAGAATGTCCAGGTGGAAGCCAACTAAGGAAGATGCCAAACGTCCACACATATTGGCCGCCCTACGGAATGCACTTGAAGATATGACGATAGAAGAGGTGAATTGAGACCTAATTTTTTAATATTTGGTAATAATTTACTAAATTACGTTATGCTAAATGACATTATGCTAAATTTCATACGTTACAGATTGTTTGGGATCCATATCATGATTTGCGACAAGCTAGTCATCCATTTCAACTAGTCACTTTATATCACGGTCTGATAAGTTGTCATGAAATCGATGAGGCTTATATGCCTGATAGAGTGCTCCGTCAATTTGGCTACGTACAAATAGTCCCGAAGCGCACATTAAAAATGATAACTGTTCCGCGAGGTACAAAACTGCTAAACTATATTCTTGCAGCGTTCAACTGGGTCTCAGACTTCTTTACTAAGTGGCAATGTCACGTTATTAGAGAAACTGAATGACAAGTAGCAGTAAATATGACGGAACGTAGCGACGACTACCTCGCCTACTACGCTGGTGTCGGACTACCTATATTGTTCAAACGTGAAGGCAATATTGTGCATGTACGATCAGATCTCCTTGCCAAGTATGTCTTATATACTGCATTGGTCAAGATGGTGAGGCAACTTCTTCACTTTCAGTTTGATATATGTAAATATTTATAACCAAACAAATTTTTTGAATTCTCATGAATAGGCTAGGAAAATGAAGAAGTTGGAAAGAAGCCTCGTAAGTTGCTAGGGTACAAATTATATGGAAATTAATGACGAGCTATAATAAATCGACAACAATGAAGATTTTCCTTTCTTGGAAAATAGAGAGCAATGTACAAAGAGGTGGCATAAAGTTTAGGCCATATTTCAAGACATGTAAAACTTTGCTACAATTTGTATTTTGAGACATGTAAATCTTTTAAGTTTGAAAACTTTGACTGGTTATATTTTGTTGGAATTTTTGATTGGTTATGTTTTGTTTCGAGACTTGTTTAAGTTATAAAACTTCCATACAATTTGTGTTTGGAGACATGTTTGAAGAAAAACTTTTATATAGTTGTTAAACTTTCATACAGTTGTTGGTTATTTATATTTCGGGATAGCTACTTTTATGTATAAATGTGCAGAGACAGTGGCTAAAAACTAGGACTGTCAAATTCTGGACAATCCTGATAGCTATCAGGTCTATCAAAATCCTGACAGTCCTAGTTTTATATATAAATTTGCAGATAGTGGGTTAAAATTAGGACTGTCAAAATTTTGACAGTTCTCATAGCTTATGGGACTGTCAAAATCCTGACAGTCCTAGTTTTATATATAAATTTCCAGTGGGTTAAAATTAGGACTGTCAAAATTTTGATAGTCCACAGAGCTTGTGGGACTGTCAAAATTTTGACAGTCCTAGTTTTATATATAAATGTGCAGATAGTGGGTTAAAACTAGGACTATCAAAATTTTGACAGTCCTAATTTTATATTGGCCTGTCAAAATTTTGACAGTCCTAGTTTTAAAGTATATAAACGTACAGACAGTGGGTTAAAACTAGGACTGTCAAAATTTTGACAGTCCAATTAGCTTGTGGGACTGTCAAAATTTTGATAGTCTTAATAGACCGTGGGACTGTCAAAATTTTGATAGTCCTAGTTTTATATAAAAATATACAGACAGTGGGTTAAAACTAGGACTGTCATTATTTTGACAGTCCTGTTACCTTATGGGACTGTCCAGATTTTGACAGTCCTTTTATATATATCACAGTGGGTTAAAACTAGAACTGTAAAATTTTGACAGTCCTGTTTGCTTGTGGGACTGTCCAAATTTTGACAGTCCTAGTTTTATATAGAGAGTAGATTAAAACTATCTATATAAATATTGGAAAAGATACCAAAGTTCAACATACATGACTTATTGTAAAACATACATGACTCTTTGCACAACATACAAGATTTTGGGATCCTCCATCTTCATCATCATACAGTTCTAGTTTTATTTCATTGCACAATATACAGTTTAATATACATGACTCATTACACAACATACAAAATGATACAGAAGTATAAGATGTATCAATCAATTAGAATATCAAAGTAGTCCTTAGGCAAGATTTTGGGATCCTCCATCTTCATCATATTCTTATAGCGAGCAATTGCATTCGTGTAGGGTGTCGTTCATACGATCGCTTCCTCCGGTACGTATTTATACCAAAGCGTAGAAGGTTGAGGAATAGGAGAATAACCGATCAACCTTGGAATGATAAAGTGTTGTCCGACAAGCCCTATCGAACATAGATCGGATAGTCTGTGTTCGGCCAGGGGAGCGCACATTGGAAAGAAAGTATTGTTAATGCCTTGTGAGATAATTATAATAGATATCTTATACCTATTAGAGAATATGTATGCAGCAGGCGGGACATCCACGTAATGGTCTGGTCCGGTAACTGTTTTCGTACTAGGTATGCTTGCCAACAAATCTCCAACAATTTTTTCGTCGAGTATCTGCCTATAGAAGGGTAGACGAGACTCTAACTCCTCGTACAGCTCTTCCCTAACTTGTCTCCATCCTGCTTCAACTGAATAGCCAAGATGTCTTGCGAGTGCATGATATCCACAATGGCCATCCTTGGGAACATCAACAATAGACCCAATGAAATCCCGTATCTCAGGTAGAAAATTTTGAATGTATAGACTATATGAATCAGAGTAGTTATCTAAACCCTCCGCCGTGACTGCATAATTCATTTTCTGTTTTTTCCCCTTCGAATAGTAAGCTTACTCATTTTCTGTGAAAATACCACAGTTTCGATAACCGACTTTGACTCAACTTGCTCTAAATTGCCTTCAATATGTTCAAACAATGATGGATCTTTTTTAGTTAACTCTATCTCCTTTTTTTTGCTCTACTCATTCTTGAGTGTGATCTTCCCTTAGGAGTTAGAACAACAGTTGGCTCTTACAATCGAGTTATTGTCGGGACTGCAATTTCTTGGATTTTAACCTTAATGGATCTTCTCTCCGGTTCCGATGCGACACACCACCTTGCGTGCAGGAGTTTCACTTATGGCAAAGAAAAGAAATCATCGTGAACTTCCACCGTCGAAATTATCGATAGTTGTCTCCAACGTTGATCAATAACATCTATTAAAATAGGTATAGATTGACAACGATATTCGTTATTCTCATGTACACAAGGAAGGTCGAGTGAATGTCGATATGAACAACCGCAAACCTCAGGATCATAAACAACCAACTTCGACCTACCAATCTCCTCAAATAATAGGCCCAAGACGTTGTGAGATACTACATGGATTAAACCATCCAAGAGGTATTCATGCTTTGCAATATTGAGGCTCATCTCAAATGATGCTACAATCTCGTTCACCATAAAAATAATCATCAAATGAATCGATTGCCAAACGGAGACAAAATTACCGACCGATGACCGTAGATATCTTTTTAAACTTGAGTGTGATCCTTCGACCCGGTTCGTAGTGATTGTGCCATAATGCTTCACCATATTTGCCATGCTAAGACGAATTGTTCTTTATGTGGTTCTAGCCAAGTATCTTTGATATAAGAAATACATGTCGGGTTACTCGTCTCCTTCTTTTGTTTGAACATGTACCATATTGTGTCATAGCTGTCTGTAGTACTTGCTCGCCATACAAGACTCTAATCACTGTAGAATTTTTCGAAGAGAAGTTTGTCGATTTTACCGTCCACATTTTTAAATTTCCTCTTACATTGAGCTTGGATATTTCGATTTATATGCCAAGTACATAGTAGTCTATGCACATGAGAAAATACAATATCTATAGCATTTATTAGCGTATATTCTCTGTCGGTAACAAAAATAGAGGGCTCTTTGTATCCTGTGTAAAGGGATTGTAGTTTCCTCAATGCCCAAGTATAATCCTCTACTGTCTCACTCTTTATGAAACAAAAATCAACTGAAAAGTTTTTCCCGTAGACGTAAACCCAATAATGTGAAAAAGAGGCATCTTGAACTTATTGGTCTTATATGTACAATCAAGGGCCAACACGTCTGTGAAGGATCGAGCCAAGTGTGTGCAATCAGGATGAGCCCAAAATAATGAAATGAGTTCATCATTTTGTGGATATCTTCTATAGTACTCCACGTAGTGATGCTCCCCAAGCAACTTTAATACTTGTTGTATCGCCATTCTTCCTTTCATACTATTATATTTTGCTCTCGCCAAACTATTATAGATTGTCCTTATGGTTGACTTATTCTCATCTTCTTTTTGTCGCACGACAGAATAAATTTGTTTGGGTGCAACTCCGGAAAGGAACAGTTCTTCAACCAACTTTTTCTCATCCTTCTTCAACCGTGCCACGTAGGAATGATCCGTAAGTGTCTCTGGAATAGGATGATTGTGTATTCCATTCTTAACTTTGATTATCCACTTTACATCTTCTACTTTTACAATCAACACCTTAAATGGACAACCATATTTTCTCGTCCCAATATTTTTTTTGGGGATTTTTTTTCAACAACACCCTTTTTTTTATGATGCTGCCTGAATATACCTCCTCTTTCGCGGCCCAGCTCTACATATTTTTGGTCCGGCTGAGATCTGATAGATCTTGCGATGACAATGACTATGTTATATCGTCTTCCAACTTCTCTGCACCAATCTAACGCTTCTTCCTGGGATGCAAATTGAATATCCATTGAGAATACATTCTCCACATCAACCCCAATAGCAGGATGTACCACAAAATCTGTATGAGGTTGGTCCTATAACCAATATAAAATAATCTAAAAATTAATAATTTCAAATAAGTGGCAGTACAAATTAGGACTGTCATAATATTTACTGACTAATATATTGAGTAGACTGTAAAAAAATTTATAGTCTTTAAGATTCAGGACTGTCACTATTTTTACAGTCCACTTAGTATATAGGACTGTCAAAATTATGACAGTCCTATATTTATATAGGACTGCCAAATTTTATACAGTCCTTACACGATGACTGTCGAATTAGGGTTGTCATTTTACGTACCGTACGTGCTTTGGAACAACCGACATGTTCTTCGGAAGGATCGGAGTGCATATTTAATGGATTGCATGATCCAACTTCTTTATCGAAGATAGTTTCATGCATCACTCCTACAATAGTCAAATAAAATTAAATATTTTTCTGACAATCGCAAAACTTATTCATCGTATGTTGTCGAAGACATACCAGAAGAATATTAATTGGACAATCATTAAATCAGAATTTTCTTCCACTTGGGACCATAACTATCAAATTCCAAAGTTAGGTTTAGATTTTTGGACTTGAGAGAATGAGAGATTTCTTTATGTGAAGGTGAAAAACAAAGAAGAGAAATAATTTTTACTTAAATAGGTTGGTGTGGGCTAGCCCTAAGTAACTTTGAGGAGTGGCAAACTTATAATTTTTGGAAATTTTTTAATGGGCTAGCCCTGAGTATATTGTGTAGTGCCCTTATCAAAAACCTTTTTTTTTTAGTTCTGAGAATATTTTCTCTTTCTACTGTTTATTTAAAGGTTAAATTTAAGTTTTAATTATGGTTTTATGTTTCATAGTAGCAAATTATGGAAAAAAGAAAATTGTTAGTTTTAGCTTTCCGTATGGGCTCTGGCCGATTGATATAGGTAAATTTTTGGTTTTAAAAGTAATGGATTAGTTGGACATGATTCTATCATTTGTATGATAAGCTGTCATCGACTGACATTTTCTATATTGAGGATATAAAAATAAGGAGTTAGAGTTTAACAAATAGGCTTAATTGTTCTAATGGACTTGATTGTTATAAAGGAATTTTGTTATAAAAGTAGTTTGGGAAAGAAAGTTTTGACCTTAAATTAAATAAAATGTAGGCTAGGCTTGATGATTGTTTTCTTTCTAAAATTATTTTAGGCTTATATTTAGTAATATTTCTAATAGAATTAATTTTTGGTTATATATTTTAAATGGGCTTTTAAAGTATAAGTATAAATAACTTTTTGGCTTTTATATTGTTTTGGAATAATGAATCAACTTTCTCTTAGCTAAAGTTGGATTATTTAAAGACTAGCTAATTTGTTAATTTTCTCTGTCTGTTGTGGGCCATTGCGGACCTGGTACCTTCATCTCAAAATTCGTGCAAAAATTTGATTATGGATTATTATATATCATTTATATCTATTTGGACTGCTCCATACTCGTTGGTACTAGATTTTTTTATTCTTTATTTTATACCGCTCTTTTTTAAAAATGGATAGATTTTCGATCCCACCTCCGATCAAACTTGCTTGCGATGGGTTGCCTGAAGTGGTTTATCTAGTTCACAGATATGTTGGGTTAGAATTGGAAGAAAGAAATGAAACTTATCTATTACATCATTTGAGATCATCTTGAGAGGTGTGACATTTTGTCACTACCACATTTTAGGAAAAAGGGTATTTTAGTAATTTCCTATTTAAATAAATATTGTGCATGATAAATAATTTTTGTTGTATTATTTAATTGTTGTTGGATGTTATTTAATTATTTTGAACTTATTTTAGTAGACCCAACTAGTTTAGTTTGGACCCATGGACCAACATGAATTAAATAGTTAGACTTGGCCCATTTAGAAAGCCCATAGTTAAGGAGATGGATTAAATTAATTAAATGATTAGACTAGAAGCTTCCTTCCTTAATTATTTCTTCATGAGAGGCCCCAAGGGGTACATTGGACATTTTACAATTGCTTGGGGAAGGGGACATGGCCGGCCTATATTAGAGGGGGGGAAATTTCTCTCTCCTCTCATTCTCATTCCAAATCTAGATCTAGAATTTCCCATTCCCAAATTCCCTCCATTTCCATTCCAATTTCCCACCAAATTCATACCAAATTCATCCCAAATTCTTCCCAATTCACCATTAGAAAGTTGAGAAGCAAGGATCTAGAATGAGGAAGCAAGGATCTACAAAGAGGAACAAGGATCTACAATTTGGAAGCAAGTTCATCTCAATTGGAGGTTTCATTGGGAATCCATCTCCCAATAGGTATAATTCAGTTTTTTCTATTAAAATAGCTTCTCTGAGATTTAATCATGTAAAATCAACACATATGTATGTACTACCCATAGGACTTTGTTTTATGTTCATAGGAGACCCATGGAGAAAGTTATGGTACTTTTTGTGTCAATTTTGTTGGAATTCCGAATTTACATTTTGTTGTGTATGTCAATTGATCCTATAGATCAATTGGGCATGTGCTTATATGTTTGGGGCTTGTGTCATGTCCATATTTGGGTATATGTGGTTCGTATCCCAACTATTTGGTGATACGTGTCATTTTGGGAGTTTTTCTCCGACACGGGGCTTTGTACATGTCATATTTTGACACGGACACATAGATCTACTTTTGACACTTTGATTTATTCATAAATATTATTTGTGACTTGTTTGTGTCCTTCGGGGTACATTTGATTGTGTGTTGGACTCGTGTCACATGCGTATCCTAGATCTAGTGGGATACGGTGTGATACTCTCCAATTTGTTGTGTTTTTGTGTAGATCTAATTATTTATACTTTAAAGTTCTTCATTTATAACTAGTAAATATATATAGATATTATATATTATTTTAGTGTATTTATTATGGTATTTATTGTAGCATAGATCTATATATTTCTATGTGTTCTAATATGGTGTATAAATATATCTATGTAGCTTTCTTGCATGCAATTATATATGTACTTATGTTAATAAAATAATTTATACATAAATGTTTTATAAAATATATTTATGTGTTTAAATGTGTAATTATATTATTTATAATTATTATATAATTATTTGTATATTAATGAATATATTTTTATGTGTGCTTCTAGCCATGTAAAATACATACATTAATATGTGCATGTGTTTGGTATTTTAATTTTGTAGGTTTATATGTATGTATATATAAGTATATAGTTATTAAATTGTTTATATATATATATATATATATGCATTCTGATTTATATATGTATATATATAGGTGTTTTTGTGAGGTATAATACTAATAATAATATATTATTTTATTTGTATAAATATTGGTTTGTATATACATTATTTAGAGTATGCATTATTTGTATTATTAGTATTCTTGTGTGGGTATCTTTTGGGATCTAATTTTGATTCCTAAATTATTGTATTTTATTTTCTATATTATTTATATAGATTTCTTGTGAGGTTGACCTTGGTTTGACCATCTTTGACTTTAGTTGACTTTAGAGTTGAACATAGTTGACTTTTGACTTAGAATTGATTTATTGACCTAGAAGTTGACTAGTTTGATTTGTTCTCTTTTCGGGACCTTGTTTTAATGTGGTATTCTATATTTAGGTCTTCGAAGTACCGAGTCAGACATCTGTGAGACTGTTCTTTGGACTTCAGGCGAGTACATTCTCTGATAGTTTCTCATTTATGATATCCTCTATGTTCGTTGTATCTAGTGTAGATATACATGTTTCTCTTGACACTATGGTTACACGGATTGGTATATCCGGATCTCGTCATGAGATGTTATTCCTTGGTATATGGTGTATATGGTACAAGTATTGTTTCACTGGTTATCTTGTACATGTATAGACACCGATTTTCGGAAGGAGTCGCTCTCTTCTTGGGAAATCTAGTGCCATAGCATACCGTGGTTGGATCTATTATACCAGTTGGGGGTGGGGAGTATTAGTATAGATATGTGATCAAATCCCTATTGAATAAAGTATTGGTAAGCGAATAGTGTTGATCATGCACCGCACGTATGATTAGCCAGGCCGTATTGTATCTTGCCCAAGCCGATCACATGTTAAGCTAGTACTCACACACTTAGTCATTAGTATTATTGTTTCATTGGCATATTGTTCATTATTGTATTTCTTTCCAGTATTTCCTTATTGTCTATATATCTCTTATATCTATTGTGCATCTTGTTTATCCATAGCTATTTACTGTTACATAGTTTTTATCATGGATTAGAACTGCTGTTAGAGATGTACTCTGCTCCTTTCCTGACTGGATATATTTTTTCAGATGACACTGAGGAGTACCCTACCTATTATGGACCCCAGGATGTTGTGGGTTTAGATTCTGAGACCCTGGCTCAAGAGGGACTTATCCCAACTGAGACAGTTGACCCTGGAGTGTAGCTTTGTAGTATGATAGTATTCTTTTGTACTGGATTTGTCTTCAGCTTATTTTTGTTACTCTTCAGACTCATTGATGTATTATTTTTAAACTCATGAGTTGTATGATGACTATTCTATTCTTATCTGATTCGTGCTCATTCTATCTTAGTTCTGTGATTGAGTATTCTATCATTATTGGTGGTTTATTACTTTAGATAGACTATCTAGACAGCGTTCTACCGCCGATTCTGCGGCGTAGGCTGGGCGTTGTTTCCGACTAGTATCCTTATATCGGGTACGGGTCGTGACACATTTTTGGTGGTGGCCCATGCAGGTCTAGCTTCACAAGTATGTGATGTCGTGGTAGTGCGACAACTTAGTTGTACTACTGCGAGCCTGCGATAGGATATAGGATATAGGCTGAGATACTCAATCACATCTAGGAAAATTCTTTTGATTCAACTATTCTCCTTTAACATTGATACTTGATCCCTTAAACTGTCCTTTCCTTGATATCTTTTATCATGTGCCATATTGATCCTCATTCCGTCTTTTTATGAGACATACTCGAAGATACTTGCGGAGGCACGCAAGGTTGAGCGGGATCTGGGTTTGAAGACCAAGAGAGACCGTGATTCTTTTCTGGGGGCCAACGGCAGTGCAATATCTACCAAACGTCCTCATTTCCAGTCCAGACCTTTCCAGCAGCCACAGCATAACCAGACTCCAGCTAGAGCGCCTTTTCACCAGGCACCTCAGCAGCAGAGACAGTTACAGCAAGCTCCATGCAACTTCTGCAAGAAGCCCGGCCATATCTGGGAAGTTTGCAGGAGAAGGCTAGGAGTTTGTTTGTATTGTGGTACTGAAAGGCATCAATCGAGGGAGTGTCCTCGTCGTGCAGTTCAGGGAGCAGCTCCAGCTCCGAGGACACAGACGAGACCACCTGCAGCACAGCCGAGGGGACCGCTTCCGACACAGCAGCAGCATTTTGTCCAGCATCAACAACAGGGAGGTGCTCGACAAGGACGAGCGTTTGCTATGACCGTCGAAGAGGAGGAACCCACCGGAGATGTCATCGCAGGTTCTATTCTTCTTGATTCCAATCCAGCTTTAGCTTTGTTTGATAGTGGTGCTTCCCATAGTTTTGTATCTATTTCTTTTGCTCTGAAGTATGGTTTGGTAGCTGTAAGCCCCTGATTTTTCAAAAATATTAAAATTGGATTTTTAGCAATTTTCTGGAATTTTCTGGGAATTTTCTGAAATTAAAATAAGGGTTTTGAATTATTACATAATTTTTAATTGATAATAAATAACATTAAAATATTATGAAAATAATATTTTTGGGTGTAAAATGGAAAACTGGACTTAGGGCAATTTTTCTGGAATTTATTGGACCCCGGACCTATTTTAAAACACCAAAAAAACTATTTATTTATTTAATTATTAATTAATTATTTATTTTTATTATTATTATTATTATTATTTAAATATTATTTTCAGCCCGGCCCACTACCCCCGGCCCAGCCCACGGCCCGTCGCCCTAACGGGTCGGGTCGGGTCCGCTTGAACCCGGTCGACCCACTCCCCCGCGTCCCTCGCCCAGCCCACGGCCCGTCGCCCTAACGGGTCGGGTCGGGTCCGCTTGAACCCGGTCGACCCACTCCCCCGCGTCCCTCGCCCAGCCCCGCGTCTCCCGCCGGACCCGCCGCCCACCTCCGCGCTGCCCGCGGCCACGCGCCCTCGCCTCCGCGCTGGCCGCCGCCTCCCTCGGCCCACGCCACCGCCTCCCCTGCCCTATAAACCCCCGCCGGCTCACCCCTCTGCTCCGCCACTCACCCTTAGCTCCACCGCCCGCTGCAGCCTCGCCACGCCCCGCGCCACCTTCGTCCCCGACTGCCCTGGCCGTCTCCTCCTCCTCCCCCTCTCCTCGAGCTCCGCCGCACGCCGGCCCCCGACGAACAGAACAGCAGCCGCTGCAGCAGCTGTCGAGAACGCCTCCGGCCACCCCCGCGCCGCCGCCTCCGCCCGATCGCCGCGCCGCCCTCCGCCGCAGCACCCCCGACCGGCCTCCCCGCCCTGAGCCGCCGCAGAGCCGCCGCTAGCGCAGGATTCCCAAAACCCTAGCCCTAGCCCTAATTCCTCTTCGCGTGTCCGACACGAGTCGGACACGACTCTACCCTGATTTCGGGTCCCCTTCAGGTGCGTGTAACTTTCACCTCGTAGCTCCGTTTCTATTTCCGCAAATTGCGTTGCGAAACTTGTATGACCCTCTCGGTGTTCGGATAAACTGTTCGGGGCATCGCGTCCTATGGTGATCGTACACCGCAATCCAAAAACAGGAAAAACCAGACCCTGTTTTACCCCGGAACTGAGTCTGCCCCGCCAAACGGGATGACTTGGTCGCGTGCGGTCTTCACAGATACGTACGCATCGTCGATACGGACGTGTGAGTCTTCATGGAAGCTGATTCGGGTGTGCGTGCACACCGGAATCAACGCGTATCCGCGGACATCGCCCCGTATTCGCCTTTTCTGTAATTCATCCTAACTTCGTGTACACTCGTCAGATCGAGACGAAACTTGCGCCAACGGACTCGTAGCGATACGCTGGTCATGTGGGTCAAGTTTGGTTCAATTCTGAGAACGTTGACGAAATCGCGTGTCGTGGGCCCCATAGGCCCCGCTCGACGGGCGATTTTGTGTTCGGCTCATCGGAATCCAAATCTGGAAGTTCCGTTGGGTTTGTATCAGCGTTCCTGACCTGTTGACACTGAGTTTGGTGAATTTGGAGACCTTTGACCCGGACACATTTTTCGGTGCAAAGCGGGCCCACCGGCGGACCCCGTTTTGACCCGAAACTGCCGTTTTTGCCCTTGTCTCCAAATTGGACCCAAGGACAGGCGTTTCTAGCTATTTGACATCTTCTGAGCGTGATGGTAATGTTTATTTCAGCATTTGGATTCATCTCTGGATATTTTCCCAAGAACCAAATTAATCGGATCCAAACAACAAGCAAGTACCTGCACTTCAAGTTTAAATCTTTATATTATGATAATTATTCCCTGTTTCACTAGTACCATTGAATGTTTACACGTAATGTTAGAAGCTGGATTTCATGTCTTGATTACGGGATTTCATGTCTTGTTTTCGTGTCGGGTGGGAGAATACTGAAAGGCATGTAGTTTACCCTGACTCTTGCCATGTTTAATAGCTGTTGGTACACGACTGTCCATCAGCCGGATCTCGATTATTCGTGATTAATAGCCGTCTATGACGGCCGGTTTATCCTTATAGACCCCTACATGCCAACTAGGTATTCTAAATACACAAGTTCACACACATAGTTTCTTGTCTGGTTACAGTTCCTATTGTCTGGTTGTAATTCATTTTCCTGTCACCTTATTCCTGTTTTATTCATGTCCCTGTCTTACAGCAATTAACTCTTAGTTATTGTTACTATTTATTTATACATATCCTCAACATGATACCTGTCAGTTCTTTTTAATTGTCATGAATATTTAGTTTAAATCTTGTTGTGCATTGTGTACTTTGCTCCTTTCCTGACTGGATCCGTTGTTTTAGGCGATGATGAGGACTTTGCCCTACCTATTATGGCCCCTATGAGTTAGCAGGTGACACATCGAGGAGCCGGTTACCACTCCGGAGACTGCCTTTGAGGAGGAGTAGCCAGTTAGTTATTATTTTATTTTTCCTTTCAGCACATACTCGGGTTTGTCCCCGATTTATCTTCTGGCTTATATTAACTGTGGTTTGGTTGTCACAGATTAAAATATTATAAAATCTTAACATTCCTTTTTCCTGTGATTATTCTTTCATGTTTATTATTGTGGATGAGATAGATACTTATTGACCCCCAGAAATGACCTAGACAGCGTACTACCGCCGACACTGCGGCGTAGGCTGGACGTGCCCACGCACATGTGCCCGAATAACCGGGCGCGGGTCGTGACACATTTTTGTGGTGGCCCATGCAGGTCCAACGACTAAATTGTTCGGTTTCAACTTCGGGACCGAACAGGCCTGCAATAAGAATAGGATAAGTTTAGGATCTCATCCACTTGCTTGAATCGTTCTTGACATCTATGTCGGATTTGAATTAATTCCTTGACTTGCATCCTGCCTTGATTCCTGTGCGTCTTTATCGTTTATTTTTGGATGCAGAGTAAGGGATCTACCAGCAAGCGACGAGGTTCCTACAAGATCACCACGAGATGCTCTACCAGCATGACCGTGGAGAACGTGCAGACTCTTAGAATCACTAATGCACGTAAGTGATTCGTAGATACCGTTTTCTAGTATTATTTTAGCTTGTGCCTATTGGTTCGTGACCTCAGCCCCAACCTAGTAATTTTAAACTTGCTAATAAATGCTTTTGTATCTGATAACTGTAGAGTTTGTAGAATCTTTTGTTATTGTTCTTAATGTAGGTTGTTTGCGAACTTAAATAATTTGTATCTTCTTTCATCACCATCTAGAGCACTTCATTTTGCTGTACTTGACTTATGCTGCTATTTTATAGCCTAGTTTTGCAAGCCTATCCTTTTATTAAGCTTGTTCATGACATATGTATTAGTGGGTCGACACACTAATACAATTGTCTACTCAGAATCAATGTATTACGGTCTGATCAACCTTAGTGCATTTTGATTCGCCCTTCGCACTACTTTGCGTGGATTGAGATATACAGTTGACTAGTATACCTGCCCTAGACATGCCCGAGCATATCGTATCTGTACTAATACGAGCATGCGAATAAATGATTACCAGAATAGAATCTCAATCCATAACCGCCTGACAATTCCCATTAGAATTCCTAAAATGCCTTGAACCCTATACCTCTGTTCTACTATCTCGCCCTTAAAACTCTTTATTATTGATCCTCGTCTTCCCTTATTTCGGAAAGACAAAATCCTGTGTTTTGTATAAAGTTGATTTATAGTGCTAGACATACCCCTCAGACCGGTCAAATTGATGATAACCCTTTATGACTAAGGCAATACCCTAAGTGATGTGTTTTGTGTTGCAGACTTAAAGATTCAATACCATAATTTATTAAGTTAGGACCTAGCTTTACTAGTTGTACAGCCTTAAAGGATATGGGTAAAATTCTAAGTTGGGTAGCGACCGCAATGTTCACCTAAGAGAAACCCGTTATACTGTGACTAAGTGAGTTTGGACAGAGAGAACCCTGCCATAATTTAAATTTCGAGGACGAAATTTTTATAAGTTGGGTAGATTGTAAGCCCCTGATTTTTCAAAAATATTAAAATTGGATTTTTAGCAATTTTCTGGAATTTTCTGGGAATTTTCTGAAATTAAAATCAGGGTTTTGAATTATTACATAATTTTTAATTAATAATAAATAATATTAAAATATTATGAAAATAATATTTTTGGGTGTAAAATGGAAAACTGGACTTAGGACAATTTTTCTGGAATTTATTGGACCTCGGACCTATTTTAAAACACCAAAAAAACTATTTATTTATTTAATTATTAATTAATTAATTATTTTATTATTATTATTATTATTATTATTATTATTATTATTTAAATATTATTTTCAGCCCGGCCCACTACCCCCGGCCCAGCCCACGGCCCGTCGCCCTAACGGGTCGGGTCGGGTCCGCCTGAACCCGACCCGCCCGACCCGCACCGCAACCCGGTCGACCCACTCCCCCGCGTCCCTCGCCCCGCCCCGCGTCTCCCGCCGGACCCGCCGCCCGCCTCCGCGCTGCCCGCGGCCACGCACCCTCGCCTCCGCGCTGGCCGCCGCCTCCCTCGGCCCACGCCACCGCCTCCCCTGCCCTATAAACCCCCGCCGGCTCACCCCTCTGCTCCGCCACTCACCCCTAGCTCCACCGCCCGCTGCAGCCTCGCCACGCCCCGCGCCACCTTCGTCCCCGACTGCCCTGGCCGTCTCCTCCTCCTCCCCCTCTCCTCGAGCTCCGCCGCACGCCGGCCCCCGACGAACAGAACAGCAGCCGCTGCAGCAGCTGTCGAGAACGCCTCCGGCCACCCCCGCGCCGCCGCCTCCGCCCGATCGCCGCGCCGCCCTCCGCCGCAGCACCCCCGACCGGCCTCCCCGCCCTGAGCCGCCGCAGAGCCGCCGCTAGCGCCGGATTCCCAAAACCCTAACCCTAGCCCTAATTCCTCTTCGCGTGTCCGACACGAGTCGGACACGACTCTACCCTGATTTCGGGTCCCCTTCAGGTGCGTGTAACTTTCGCCTCGTAGCTCCGTTTCCATTTCCGCAAATTGTATTGTGAAGCCTGTATGACCCTCTCGGTGTCCGAACAAACTGTTCGGGGCATCGCGTCCTGTGGTGATCGCACACCGCGATCCAAAAACAGAAAAAATCAGACCCTGTTTCACCCCGGAACTGAGTCCGCTCCGCCAAACGGGATGACTTGGTCGCGTGCGGTCTTCACAGATACGTACGCATCGTCGATACGGACGTGTGAGTCTTCGTGGAAGCTGATTCGGGTGTGCGTGCACACCGGAATCAACGCGTATCCGCAGACATCGCCCCGTATCCGCCTTTTCTACAATTCACCCTAACTTCGTGCACACTCGTCAGATCGAGACGAAACTTGCGCCATCGGACTCGTAGCGATACGCTGGTCCTGTGGGTCAAGTTTGGTTTGATTCTGAGAACGTTGACGAAATCGCGTGTCGTGGGCCCCATAGGCCCCGCTCGACGGGCGATTTTGTGTTCGGCTCATCGGAATCCAAATTTGGAAGTTCCGTTGGGTTCGTATTAGCGTTCCTGACCTGTTGAAACTAAGTTTGGTAAATTTGGAGACCTTTGACCCGGACACGTTTTTCGGTGCAAAGCGGGCCCACCGGCGGACCCCGTTTTGATCCGAAACTGCCGTTTTTGCCCTTGTCTCCAAATTGGACCCAAGGACAGGCGTTTCTAGCTATTTGACATCTTCTGAGCGTGATGGTAATGTTTATTTCAGCATTTGGATTCATCTCTGGATATTTCCCCAAGAACCAAATTAATCGGATCCAAACAACAGGCAAGTACCTGCACTTCAAGTTTAAATCTTTATATTGTGATAATTATTCCCTGTTTCACTAGTACCATTAAATGTTTACACGTAATGTTAGAATCTAGATTTCATGTCTTGATTACGGGATTTCATGTCTTATTTTAGTGTCGGGTGGGAGAATACTGAAAGGCATGTAGTTTACCCTGACTCTTGCCATGTTTAATAGCTGTTGGTACACGACTGTCCATCAGCCGGATCTCGATTATTCATGATTAATAGCTGTCTATGACGGCCGGTTTAACCTTATAGACCCCTACATGCCAACTAGGTATTCTAAATACACAAGTTCACACACATAGTTTCTTGTCTGGTTACAGTTCCTATTGTCTGGTTGTAATTCATTTTCCTGTCACCTTATTCCTGTTTTATTCATGTCCCTGTCTTACAGCAATTAACTCTTAGTTATTGTTACTATTTATTTATACATATCCTCAACATGATACCTATCAGTTCTTTTTAATTGTCATGAATATTTAGTTTAAATCTTGTTGTGCATTGTGTACTTTGCTCCTTTCCTGACTGGATCCGTTGTTTTAGGCGATGATGAGGACTTTGCCCTACCTATTATGGCCCCTATGAGTTAGCAGGTGACACATCGAGGAGCCGGTTCCCACTCCGGAGACTGCCTTTGAGGAGGAGTAGCCAGTTAGTTATTATTTTATTTTTCCTTTCAGCACATACTCGGGTTTGTCCCCGATTTATCTTCTGGCTTGTATTAACTGTGGTTTGGTTGTCACAGATTAAAATATTATGAAATCTTAACTTTCCTTTTTCCTGTGATTATTCTTTCATGTTTATTATTGTGGATGAGATAGATACTTATTGACCCCCAGAAATGACCTAGACAGCGTACTACCGCCGACACTGCGGCGTAGGCTGGACGTGCCCATGCACACTTGCCCGAATAACCGGGCGCGGGTCATGACAGTAGCTGAGTCTTTGCTTAGGACTTGCAAGATCATGACCGGGGGAGGCATTATCCTGGTTAATAATATTTGCAAGGATCGGAGAGTTACTCTGGGAGGCCAGGAGTTGAGTGCGTGTCTACTTGTAATGCCACTTCCGAGCTACGATATTGTACTTGGGATGGATTGGTTGAGTAGGCACCGTGCTAGCATAGACTGTAGAGGAGGTAGAGTTTTATTTGGTTCGCCAGGAGAGCCAGAGTTCGAGTTTGCTAGAGGAGCTGCGGAGCAGGGGGAAGGCATTATTTGTGGAGCTATGGTGGAAGACAAGGAGTTGCCGCATCCGTTGATAGCAGAATTCTTGGATGTGTTTCCTGAGGAATTGCCAGGATTGCCACCAGATCGAGATGTTGAATTTTCTATAGACTTGGTGCCAGGTGCAGAACCAATTTCATAACATGTCTATAGAGTAAACAACAATGAGCTGGTCGAGTTGAAGAAACAGGTGGACGAATTGCAGGATAAGGGGTTTATCAGATCGAGTTCTTCACCATGGGGAGCCCCGATATTGTTTGTACCAAAGAAGGATGGATCGGTGCGTATGTGCATTGATTACAGGACTTTGAATAATCTCACTATCAAGAATAAGTATCCTTTGCCACGGATTGATGATCTGTTTGATCAGTTGAGTGGTACGAAGGTATTTTCTAAGATAGATTTGAGATCAGGCTACCATCAGGTGAAGGTGAAGCCGGAGGATATACCGAAGACTGCTTTTAGAACTCGGTATGGTCAGTACGAGTTTATGGTGATGCCGTTTGGTTTGACTAATGCACCAGCGGTATTTATGAACTTGATGAACAAGGTGTTCCACCAATACCTTGACAAGTTCGTGGTGGTGTTCATCAACGACATACTCATATACTCGAGGACACCGGAGGAGCATGAGAAGCATTTGAGGATTGTGTTGGATGTGCTGAGGAAGGAGAAGCTGTATAGGAAGTTATCCAAATGTGAGTTTTTCTTGGACAAAGTAGAATTCTTGGGGCATGTTGTGACTGGTGATGGTATTTCAGTGGATCCGAAGAAGATTTCAGCAGTAGAATCTTGGAAGACTCCGAGTTCAGTAGCAGAGATCAGGAGTTTCTTGGGATTGGCAGGCTATTACAGGAAGTTTGTGCAAGATTTTTCGAGGATTGCCGAGCCGATGACCAGACTCACAAGGAAGGATGTGGAGTTTGTTTGGACGGAGGATTGCCAGGTTGCTTTTGAGGAGTTAAAGAAGAGGTTGACGTCTGCTCCTATTTTGACGTTGCCATCAGGTTCCGGAGGTTTCACTATTTATAGTGATGCATCGGGAAAGGGTTTAGGTTGTGTTCTTCAGCAGCATGGGAAAGTGATTGCCTATGCATCCAGGCAATTGCGTCCTCATAAAAAGAACTATCCTACCCATAATTTGGAGTTGGCAGCCATCATCTTCGCTCTGAAGTTGTGAAAACATTATTTGTACGGAGAGCGTGTGGAGATCTTCACAGACCACAAAAGCTTGAAGTACGTTTTCACGCAGAAGGAGTTGAACATGAGGCAGCGTCGATGGTTGGAACTGATGAAGGATTTTGATATCTCTTTGCAATATCATCCTGGGAAAGCCAATATAGTTGTCGATGCTTTGAGCAGGTATCCGGTAGCTATGTTCTTAACGCAGGATCGATATTTATTGGAGGACTTGGAGAGCTTGGGCATTGAGGTGATTGTTCCTGGGTGTGCTATGCAAATGTGGGGATTGCAGATACACTCAGATTTGATAAACAGGATCAAGGCTGCATAGTATGATGATGTATCTTTGAGGAGTATCAGAGCTCAAGTGAGAGCAGGATTGGAGAATGATTTCACTATTTTAGAGGATGGATCTTTGAGGCATAGAGTTAGATTGTGTATGCCTAGTGGGGAGTTGCACGAGGAGGTATTGTAGGAAGCGCATCGCTCTTAGTATTCCATACATCCAGGTGCTAACAAGATGTATCGGGATATGCGAGAGAGTGTGTGGTGGTATGACATGAAGAGGGAAGTGGCATAGTTTGTATCCAGATGCTTAGTGTGCCAGCAGGTGAAAGCCGAGAGGCAGAGGCCAGGAGGGTTACTTCAGCCATTACCCATTCCAGAGTGGAAGTGGGAACACATTACTATGGATTTTATGTCCGGACTTCCACGATCTCCAGGAGGGAAAGACGCGATTTTGGTCATTGTTGATAGGTTGACCAAGTCGGCCCACTTTTTGCCTTTCAAGGTGGGTTTGTCTACGGAGAAGCTGGCAGAGATTTATGTGAGACAGATCGTTAGGATACATGGAGTTCCCGTCAGCATAGTCTCAGATCGGGATAGTCATTTCACTTCTCATTTCTGGAGGAGTTTGCAGGAGAGTTTGGGCACTCAGCTCAAGTTCAGTACTGCATATCATCCCCAGACAGATGGGCAGTCAGAGAGGACTATCCAGACTCTCGAGGATATGTTGTGCACTTGTGTACTAGATTTCGGGGGTTCTTGGGAGGACCATCTCCATTTGGTAGAATTTGCTTATAACAACAGTTACCAGGCCAGTATAGAGATATCACCTTTTGAAGCTCTATATGGTCGGAGGTGTCGTACTCCTTTGTCTTGGGACGATGTTGGAGAGAGAGTTTTGCTTGGGCCAGAGATGGTTATGGATGCAGCAGAGAAGGTTCAGTTGATTAGAGACAGACTTCGAGTGGCGCAGGACAGACAACGGCATTGGGCCGATAGCCATCGGAGACCTTTGGAGTTTGAGGTATAGTTTAGATTTTGTTTTTGCTTGTTCTTGTTTGTTATAGATTAAGTTTTTAAGATGGTGTTTTGTTCTAGGTGGGTGGTTTGGTATTTCTGAGGATTTCTCTGACACGAGGCACGATTCGCTTCGGTAGAGACGGAAAGCTTAGTCCGCGATTCATCGGACCTTTCACTATTTTAGAGAGGGTCGGTGCAGTTGCTTATAGACTAGACTTGCCACCTGCATTGGAGGGAGTGCACAACGTGTTTCATGTGTCACAGTTGAGACGATACGTGGCAGATCCTAGTCATGTATTGGATCACTCAGAGATAGAGGTGGGCCCTACTCTTAGCTATCCAGAGCAGCCAGTTGAGATTCTGGATCGGAGAGAGAAGGTGCTGAGAAACCAGACTATTCTTTTGGTACGCGTCGCATGGAGGCATCACTCTCCGGGGGAGTCTACCTGGGAGAGAGAGGATGACATGCGAGAGCGTTATCCATATTTGTTTGTACCTTGAGGTATGTTAATTCTCTAGCTATGTTCTGTTCATTGTTATGTTTTGTTCATTAGTTAGTTGTGATTCTTTAGTTCTGTTCTATAATTTTCTGGGGGTAGTTTTCATCTTTAAATTTTGAGGACGAAATTATTTTAAGGAGGGTAGACTTGTCACTACCACATTTTAGGAAAAAGGATATTTTAGTAATTTTCTATTTAAATAAATATTGTGCATGATAGATAAGTTTTGTTGTATTATTTAATTGTTGTTGGATGTTATTTAATTCTTTTGAACTTATTTTAGTAGACCCCACTAGTTTAGTTTGGACCAATGGACCAACATGAATTAAATAGTTAGACTTGGCCCATTTAGAAAGCCCATAGTTAAGGAGATGGATTAAATTAATTAAATGATTAGACTAGAAGCTTCTTCCTTAATTATTTCTTCATGAGAGGCCCCAAGGGGTACATTGGACATTTTACAATTGCTTGGGGAAGGGGGCATGGCCGGCCTATATTAGAGGGGGGGAAATTTCTCTCTCCTCTCATTCTCATTCCAAATCTAGATCTAGAATTTCCCATTCCCAAATTCCCTCCATTCCCATTCCAATTTCCCACCAAATTTATACCAAATTCATCCCAAATTCTTCCCAATTTACTATTAGAAAGTTGAGAAGCAAGGATCTAGAATGAGGAAGCAAGGATCTACAAAGAGGAACAAGGATCTACAATTTGGAAGCAAGTTCATCTCAATTGGAGGTTTCATTGGGAATCCATCTCCCAATAGGTATAATTTAGTTTTTCCCATTAAAATAGCTTCTAAATCTGAGATTTAATCATGTAAAATCAACCCATATATATGTACTACCCATAGGACTTTGTTTTATGTTCATAGGAGACCCATGGAGAAAGTTATGGTGCTTTTTGTGTCAATTTTGTTGGAATTCCGAATTTACATTTTGTTGTGTGTGTCAATTGATCCTATAGATCAATTGGGCATGTACTTATGTGTTTGGGGCTTGTGTCGTATCCATATTTGGGTACATGTGATTCGTATCCCAACTATTTGGTGATACGTGTCATTTTGGAAGTTTTCCTCCGACACGGGACTTTGTACATGTCGTATTTTGACACGGACACATAGATCTACTTTTGACACTTTGATTTATTCATAAATATTATTTGTGACTTGTTTGTGTCCTTCGGGGTACATTTGGTTGTGTGTTGGACTCGTGTCACATGCGTATCCTAGATCTAGTGGGATACGGTGTGATACTCTCCAATTTGGTATATTTTTGTGTAGATCTAATTATTTATACTTTAAAATTCTTCATTTATAACTAGTAAATATATATAGATATTATATATTATTTTAGTGTATTTATTATGGTATTTATTATAGCATAGATCTATATATTTCTATGTGTTCTAATGTGGTGTATAAATATATGTATGTAGCTTTCTTGCATGCAATTATATATGTACTTATGTTAATAAAATAATTTATACATAAATGTTTTATAAAATATATTTATGTATTTAAATGTGTAATTATATTATTTATAATTATTATATAATTATTTTTATATTAATGAATATATTTTTATGTGTGCTTCTAGCCATGTAAAATACATACATTAATATGTGCATGTATTTGGTATTTTAATTTTGTAAGTTTATATGTATGTATATATAAGTATATAGTTATTAAATTGTTTATATATATATATATGCATTCTGATTTATATATGTATATATATAGGTGTTTTTGTGAGGTATAATACTAATAATAATATATTATTTTATTTGTATAAATATTGGTTTGTATATACATTATTTAGAGTATGCATTATTTGTATTATTAGTATTCTTGTGTGGGTATCTTTTGGGATCTAATTTTGATTCCTAAATTGTTGTATTTTATTTTCTATATTATTTATATAGATTTCTTGTGAGGTTGACCTTGGTTTGACCATCTTTGACTTTAGTTGACTTTAGAGTTGACCATAGTTGACTTTTGACTTAGAATTGATTTATTGACCTAGAAGTTGACTAGTTTGATTTGTTCTCTTTCTGGGACCTTGTTTTAATGTGGTATTCTATATCTAGGTCTTCGAGGTACCGAGTCAGACATCTGTGAGACTGTTCTTTGGACTTCAGGCGAGTACATTCCCTGATAGTTTCTTATTTATGATATCCTCTATGTTTGTTGTATCTAGTGTAGATATACATGTTTCTCTTGACACTATGGTTACACGGATTGGTATATCCGGATCTCTTCATGAGATGTTATTCCTTGGTATATGGTGTATATGGTGCAAGTATTGTTTCATTGGTTATCTTGTACATGTACAGACACCGATTTTCGGGAGGAGTCGCTCTCTTCTTGGGGAATCTAGTGCCATAGCATACCGTGGTTGGATCTATTATACCAGTTAGGGGTGGGGAGTATTAGTATAGATATGTGATTAAATCCCTATTGAATAAAGTATTGGTAAGCGAATAGTGTTGATCATGCACCGCACGTATGATTAGCCAGGCCGCATTGTATCTTGCCCAAGCCGATCACATGTTAAGCTAGTACTCACACACTTAGTCATTAGTATTATTATTTTATTGGCATATTGTTCATTATTGTATTTCTTTCCAGTATTTCCTTATTGTCTATATATCTCTTATATCTATTGTGCATCTTGTTTATCCATAGCTATTTACTGTTACATAGTTTTTATCATGGATTAGAACTGCTGTTAGAGATGTACTCTGCTCCTTTCCTGACTGGATATATTTTTTCAGATGACACTGAGGAGTACCCTACCTATTATGGACCCCAGGATGTTGTGGGTTTAGATTCTGAGACCCTGGCTCAAGAGGGACTTATCCCAACTGAGACAGTTGACCCTAGAGTGTAGCTTTATAGTATGATAGTATTCTTTTGTACTGGATTTGTCTCCAGCTTATTTTTGTTACTCTTCAGACTCATTGATGTATTATTTTAAACTCATGAGTTGTATGATGACTATTCTATTCTTATCTGATTCGTGCTCATTCTATCTTAGTTCTGTGATTGAGTATTCTATCATTATTAGTGGTTCATTACTTTAGATAGACTATCTAGACAGCGTTCTACCGCCGATTTTGCGGCGTAGGCTGGGCGTTGTTTCCGACTAGTATCCTTACATCGGGTACGGGTTGTGACACATTTGTACCTATTCCGTGTTGATACATTCGTGTCATGTACGTCGACTACAACTAAACGGAGGCGAGTACATTCTCTGATAGTTTTTTTTATATGGTAGTTTCTATATTACATGTATTTAGTATTGTTATACTTGATTCCTGACATGATGGTATACAGATTGGTATATCCTGGATCCCCATCATGAGATGTTATCCTTTTACGTTTTATTCTTGTGCATGATATTCCTGTACTGGTTTCAGACTTGCCCTGTGATACATGTGTCCTTGTAATCCCCTGATTTTCAAATTTTGATAAATTTGGATTTTTTTAAATTTTCTGGAATTTTTTTGGATTTTTCTGTAATTAAATTCGTGTATTTTAATTATTAAAGGATTTTTAAATGTTAATAAATAATATGAAAATATTATGAAAATAATATTTTATGGTGTAAAATGGAAAACTAGACATAGGGTAATTTTTCGGGAATTTATTGGACCCCGTAAGCATTTAAAAAGTCCTAAAAACTATTTTAAAATTAAACCGAATTGAACCCTAAATAAACCGGGTTTAATTAATTAAACCAAACCCAATCCTTATTGGGTCGGATCCGGGTCTAACCCAGACCCGACCCGCTAGCCCGACCCGACCCGTTTATGTTAGCGGATCGGGCCGGATCCGCCGCTGACCCGACCCGACCCGGCCGCCCGAGACCCGCTAGCCCTTTCTCTCCCAGCCTACCTCTCACTTCGCCTCCGGCAACCGCCGTCGCCACTGCTTTGACTCCCTGCAACCACCACCTCCGCCCGCTTCGCGTCCCCGTCGCTCCGCCTCCCGCACCGGCCGCCTGTCCAGCTCCCTTCCTCCTCCCTATATAAACCCCTTCTTCTCCTTCTCCGGCCCGTACCTCCCCTCTCCGCCGCCCCTGACCGGAACCCTAGCCCGTCCCGCTGCCAACGTCGCCTCCCAGCTCCACCGCACCAGCCTCGCCCAGCCCTTCCTCATCCTTCCTCCCCTCCTCCTACTTCCCAGCCGAGCAGCAGCAGCAGCACGACCCGCCTCCGTCCGGCGAGCCGTCCCCAGCACCCAGAGCCTCCACCCGCCGTGCCTCGTCTCCTTCTGCAGAGCCGCCCCCAGCCAACTCCGGCGAGCCTCAGACACGGACACAGCAAGGACTCGACACAGGATCCTCAGACCCGGTCACAGCCCTAAACCCTAACCCTAGGCGTGTCGGACACGAGACAGACACGAAGGAAACTTGTTGTTTTCAGACCCTGTTCAGGTACTTGTAACTTTTTGCTCGTAGCTCTGATTTCGATTCTGTCAGTTACATCGCGTAGCCTGTATGACCCCCTCGGTGCCCGTATAAACCGCTCGGGGCATCGCGTCCTGTACTGATCGCACACCGCGATCCAAAAATAGAAAAAATAATGCCCTGTTCCACCCCGGAACTGAGTGCGCCCCGCCAAACGGGACGACTTGGTTGCGTGCGGTCTTCACCGATACGTGCGCGTCGTTGATACGGACGTACAAGATTTTGCAGAAGCTGATTCGGATGTGCGAGCACACCAGAATCAGTGCGTATCCGCGGACAACGCCCCGTATCCGACTTTTCTGAATTTTACTGTAACTTAGTGTACACACGTCGGATCGAGACAAAACTTGCGCCATTGGACTCATAGCAATACGCTGGTCCTGTGAGCCAAGTTTGGTTCGATTCTGATAACGTGGACAAAATCGTGTGTCGTGGGCCCCACAGGCTCCACCCGACGGGCAATTTTGAGAACGGCTCATCGGAATCCAATTCTGGAAGTTTCGTTGGGTTCGTATCATCGTTCCTGGCCTGTTGACACTAAGTTGGACAGATTTGGAGACCTTTGACCCTGACACATTTTTCGGTGCAAAGCGGCCCACGTGGACCCCGCCTTGACCCAAAAATGTCATTTTTGCCCTTGTCTCCAAATTGGACTCAAGGACAGGCATTTCTAGCTGATTGATATTTTCTAGATCTGATGGTGATGTTTGTTTCAGCAACCGAAGTACTTCCTGCAATCTTCGCTGAAGTCAGAGCCACAATTGGAACCGGAATCTCAGGCAAGTGTACCTTGCCAATCTTTGCAGTTCTTGTTATTTATTCCTTGACATATATACTTAATATACATGCTTGACCTAGGACCGTGTGACTTACTTAGCGTCCGATTATAGTCGGGTGCCAACACCGTATGCGGTGTTGTGTAAAGTCATCTAGAGATAGATACCAAAATCCTATACTTCTCGTACTTGCATTATCAAGTACGTTTTACCCAGAACACCTGACACTATTCATGATACAGAATCGTCCTGAGATATTCATGGTGATTCTGTATAAGATACAGTTTTCATGACTTATTTCTTTGCTTAGATATTATATGACTGGATGCATTAGTTATGATCCTGCGTGGCATAGAAATGAGATATCGTGGACATGAGATGCATGATTACATTGGGTGGGGAGAGTCACACAACTACAGGTTGATTTTATATTATGCCGGCATCTTAGTCTCACGACGAGCTAGACAACCACATGATATCACTGCTACCGGCTCTTCGACACAGAGCTTATAGTGGTTTCAGCCTGAGTTCTAGTGCTGCTCTTATCTTGCATATCTCTTAGATGGTTATATAGGTTACCCTATTTATTTCATTATTTGCTGCACTGTATTTATTTTGGCATGAGCTTTCTTATACCTTGCTATGTCCCCTGAGGACCTGGATCCGGATTATGTCCCCAGGATTAGCAGACGAGTTCGACCCAGAGATATACAGAACAGGAACTTTAGCAGGAGCAGAAGCAGGAACAGGAGCAGGCACTGGAGCAGTACCAGATCCAGCAGTCGAGTGACTTCTACGGTATTTTCTGAGTATATCCTGTTTCCATACTCAGTACTTTTGTTGATATCTTTATCTATGTATCTTGACAGTTGTACCAGACTTGTATCGGGTTTGTTCCCTGATTTATGTATTTATGACTTGATGATAATGTAAATATTTTCCTTTGGTTGATTTTGATATATTCTTTCTGTGGATGAGAATAGTATATCCTGATTATGGTTGTAATAACAGCTTAAGTATGCCCCGATGGATCCATTAAATTGGGTTTGTCCATCGGTGTGTGCTGCTGGCCATAGCCACGTGTCCGGTCCCTAGATATTTTGGGACTGGGGCGTGACATGGTTTTTGTGGTGGCCCATGCAGGTCAACGACTAAATTATTCGGTTTCAACTTAGGGACCGAACAGGCCTGCAATAAGAATAGGATAAGTTTTTAGGATCTCATCCACTTGCTTGAAACGTTCTTGATATCTATATCGGATTCGAATTAATTTCTTGAATTGCATCCTGCCTTGATTCCTGTACGCCTCTTATTGTTTATTTTGGTTGCAGAGTAATGGATTCACAAGAAAATAACAGAACTCCAGCAAGAACACCAATAGGTGATGTAGTCACCTACGGAGAAGATGAAGTGACGCTATTGAGTGGAGATCCCTCTACTCACCGAAGCAGCCAAGCAGATCCGCAAGCTTCTAGATTTTGGCGTGATGACATTCCACCTCCGCCCCAGTTCACTCCACAGATGTCTGTCTTTCCACCAGGTCCAGCAATGGACGGACTGCAGATGTTCCAGATGTTTTACGTAATGATGCAAGCCCAGCAACAAATCCAAACTGAGGCCCATCGTCGCGAGGCTGAGTACTTAAGGAACAGCATAGTAAATACACTGGAGCAGGTCAACATACCAGCTCGACGAGCAATGACGGGCTCAATCACCGATTTTCGCCAGTTGAAGCCCCGTACCTTTTCTGGCAAGGAGGGACCAACAGAAGTTCATGAATGGCTCACTAACATTCGTCATCAATTAGAAGCAGCTGAGCTTCCCCAGGAACGTTGGATGACTGCCGTCAGAATGCAATTGACGGACAATGCTCATCACTGGTGGCGATCCGAGGAGACCAGGCTCGGACCAGACCGAGTTACTTGGGAAGAGTTCTCCAGACTCTTCCAGGAGATGTACATTCTGGCTATCGCTCGATCAGAACTTCAGGACAAGTTCAATCGTCTCATTCAGGAAGCTACGATGGTGGAAGAGTACAACGCCGAGTTCATTCGTCTAAGTCGCTTCGCCCCAACATTGATTCCGACCGAAGAAGAGAAGGCTGAGAAGTTTTTCGACGGACTCAACATCGAGTTACAGAAACTGATTGGATCCGTTGCACCTACATCTTACCCGGACGTCCTTGCTGCAGCACGATGCATGAAGCGCATCATCAGGAGAGAGACCAGTCTGAAGAGGACATCCCCATCAGTACCATTCGGAGTACCACAAGAAGAAGTTGCAAAAAGACTTCACAGTCACCAGCCACCAGAAACATCTCCAAAGGCAATACCTGTCTGTCCATATTGTCGCAAGCGAGGCCATAAAGAGATCGAGTGCAGACAAAAAAGGAGATTATGTTTAGTTTGCGGATCCAGTCAGCATTTAGTGAAGGAATGTCCTGAGCATAGAGAAGTAGCATCAAAGGTAAACCAACAAGCGTTACCAGTACCGAGGCCAACCTATCCAGCGTTGGGAGCACCACAAACGGAAGTTCAAGAAGTTCTATCACCAGCTCCAGGAGGGTATCAGCCGAGGCCACCTTTGATACCCCAGACACTGCTCTTCCAGCAGGCTCAGCAGCAGCAGAGGAATCGACGGCAAGGACGCGGACAAGCCCTAACGATGACCTTGGAGAACGCGCAAAATTGTGGAGTAGCTAATGCACGTAAGTTCTTATAGTTTTCTGCTTCTAGATTTGCCTTAGATCGTGCCTGCTAGTTCGTGACCCTAGACTTACCCTGATAATCTTAACTTGTTAATAATTGATAACCTAGTGTTAACCTAGTAAATTTTGAACTTGCCAATAATTTAGAATGTTATGTTTTAAAAAGGATAACCTGGTTTTCAAAACTGTAATTTTCTAGATTTCCTTCAATTGGGAAATTTCATAACTTTTAATACTCAGGAAAATAATTTTTCCTAGGTGTTACTCTCAAACATTGATTCTCCTTGATTTTGTTGTGCTTCGAACAATGGTTGCAACCGTATCATCTCTGTTGACCGGTTATTCTTTGATTGCGAGGATGCAATCCTCTTAAGGGGGGTAGATTATAATCCCCTGATTTTCAAATTTTGAGAATTTTAGATTTTTCTGAATTTTCTGGAATTTTTTTAGATTTTTTGTAATTAAATTCAGGTATTTTAATTATTAAAGAAATTTTAAATATTAATAAATAATATTATAATATTATAAAAATAATATTTTATGGTGTAAAATAGAAAACTAGACATAGGGTAATTTTCCGGGAATTTATTGGACCCCGAAAGCATTTAAAAAGTCCTAAAAACTATTTTAAAATTAAACCGAATTGAACCCTAAATAAACCGGGTTTAATTAATTAAACCAAACCCAATCCTTATTGGGTCGGATCCGGGTCTAACCCAGACCCGACCCGCTAGCCCGACCCGACCCGTTTATGTTAGCGGATCAGGCCGGATCCGCCGCTGACCCGATCCGACCCGGCCGCCCGAGACCCGCTAGCCCTTTCTCTCCCAGCCGACCTCTCACTTCCCCTCCGGCAACCGCCGCTGCCACCGCTCCGACTCCCTGCAACCGCCACCGCCGCCCGCTTCGCGTCCCCGCCGCTCCGCCTCCCGCACCGGCCGCCTGTCCAGCTCCCTTCCTCCTCCCTATATAAACCCCTTCTTCTCCTTCTCCGGCCCGCACCTCCCCTCTCCGCCACCCCTGACCGGAACCCTAGCCCTTCCCACTGCCAACGTCGCCTCCCAGCTCCACCATACCAGCCTCGCCCAGCCCTTCCTCATCCTTCCTCCCCTCCTCCTACTTCCCAGCCGAGCAGCAGTAGCAGCACGACCCGCCTCCGTCCGGCGAGCCGTCCACAGCACCCAGAGCCTCCACCCGCCGTGCCTCGCCTCCTTCTGCAGAGCCGCCCCTAGCAAACTCCGGCGAGCCTCAAACACGGACACAGCAAGGACTCGACACAGGATCCTCAGACCCGGACACAGCCCTAAACCCTAACCCTAGGCGTGTCGAACACGAGACAGACACGAAGGAAACTCGCTGTTTTCAGATCATGTTCAGGTACTTGTAACTTCTTGCTCGTAGCTCTAATTTCAATTCAGTCAGTTGCATCACGTAGCCTGTATGACCTCCTCGGTGCCCGTGCAAACCGCTCGGGGCATCGCGTCCTGTAGTGATCGCACACCGCGATCCAAAAACAGGAAAAATAACGTCCTGTTTCACCCCGGAACTGAGTGTGCCCCGCCAAACGGAACAACTTGGTCGCGTGCAGTCTTCACCGATACGTGCGCGTCATTGATACGGATGTGCAGGATTTCGCAGAAGCTGATTCGGATGTGCGAGCACACCGGAATCAGTGCGTATCCGCGGACAACGCCCCGTATCCGATTTTTTTGAATTTTACTGTAACTTAGTGTACACACGTCGGATCGAGATAAAACTTGTGCCATTGGACTCATAGCAATACGCTGGTCCTGTGAGCCAAGTTTGGTTCGATTCTGAGAACGTTGACAAAATCGTGTGTCGTGGGCCCCACAAGCTCCACCCGACGGGCGATTTTGAGAACGGCTCATCGAAATCCAATTCTGGAAGTTCCGTTAGGTTCGTATCATCATTCCTGACCTGTTGACACTAAGTTGGACAAATTTGGAGACCTTTGACCCTGACACATTTTTCGGTGCAAAGCGGCCCACGTGGACCCCGCCTTGACCCAAAAATGTCATTTTTGCCCTTGTCTCCAAATTGGACTCAAGGACAGGCATTTCTAGCTGATTGATATTTTCTGGATCTGATGGTGATATTTGTTTCAGCAACCGGATTACTGTCTGCAATCCCCGCTGAAGTCAGAGCCACAATTGGAACCGGAACCTCAGGCAAGTGTACCTTGCCAATCTTTGCAGTTCTTGTTATTTATTCCTTGACATATATATTTAATGTACATGCTTGACCTAGGAACGTGTGACTTACTTAGCGTCCGATTACAGTCGGGTGCTAACACCGTACGCGGTGTTGTGTAAAGTCATCTAGAGATGGATACCGAAACCCTATACTTCTCGTACTTGCATTATCAAGTACGTTTTACCCAGGACACCTGACACTATTCATGATACAGAATCGTCCTGAGATATTCATGGTGATTCTGCATAGGATACAGTTTTTATGACTTATTCCTTTGCTTAGATATTATATGACTGGATGCATTAGTTATGATTCTGCGTGGCATGGACATAAGACGTCGTGGACATGAGATGCATGATTATATTGTTATGCCGGCGTCTTAGTCTCACGATGAGCTAGACAACCACATGATATCACTGCTTCCGGCTCCCCGACACAGAGCTTGTAGTGGTTTCAGCCTGAGTTCTAGTGCTGCTCTTATCTTGCATATCAATTAGATGGTTATATAGTTTACCCTATTTATTTCATTATTTGCTGTACTGTATTTATTTTGGCATGAGCTTTCTTGTACCATGCTATGTCCCCTGAGGACCTGGATCCGGATTATGTCCCCAGGATTAGCAGACGAGTTTGACCCAGAGATATACAGAACATGAGCTTTAGCAGGAGCAGAAGCAGAAACAGGAGCAGGCACTGGAGCAGTACCAGATCCAGCAGTCGAGTGACTTCTACGGTATTTTTTGAGTATATCCTGTTTCCATACTCAGTACTTTTGTTGATATCTTTATCTATGTATCTTGACAGTTGTACCAAACTTGTATCGGGTTTGTTCCCCGATTTATGTATTTGTGACTTGATGATGATGTAAATATTTTCCTTTGATTGATTTTGATATATTCTTTCTGTGGATGAGAATAGTATACCCTGATTATGGTTGTAATAACAGCTTAAGTATGCCCCGATAGATCCATTAAATTGGGTTTGTCCATCGGTGTGTGTTGCTGGCCATTGCCACATGTCCGGTCCCTAGATATTTTGGGACTGGGGCGTGACAGTCCTGACCTGTCATGGTTTCGATCTACTATACTAGTAGGGGGCGGGGGAGTATTAGTTAGATAAGTGACCATACCTATACCTTGTGCATATACCATGTGAGTGTTAATTATACACCTTACGTACGATTAACCAGGCCATAAACTCTTGTGTAAGTTCCCAAGCCGATCACATATAGAAGATAATACTCACACACTTAGTTGGTACAGTTATTCATGTTTAGTTACTGTACATGATAGATGCTCTATGATCCCTGTTTACTTACATTCAATATTAGTATGCACTATTTCCTGCTCTTACTTTTTTATCTTGTATTTCTTTACTATTTACTGTTTCATAGTCTTTATCATTTATTTGGAACTGCTATTGAAAATATGCTCGTTCCATCCTGACTGGATAATTTTTTTAGGAATTTTATGCCACACTCTCTTGAACTTCTGGATAATGTTTAGTTGAGATTGTTTCTGCAACTTGGACCATGAGATGATAGTCTAGACTAGTTTTATCTATTTTAGTACCATTCTCTAGTTTCATTCTGGTTTGTATTATATTTCTTTGACTTATCTTTCTTAGTACTGTGATTGAGTATATGATAGAACTAGTTATATTTATATGATTTATATTGAGGTCTAGACAACATTCTACCGTCGATGCTGTGGCATAGGCTGGACGTATCCATGTACTCGTGGCCCGATTACCAGGGTACAGGTTGTGACATATTTTTAAGGTGGCCCATGCAGGTCAGACTTCACAATTAGTACGATGTCATGTTAGTACTTATATTTTGTTGTACTACTGTAAGCCTACGATAGGATATGATTGATGGATTATAGGAGATTCTAGGAGGTAGAGTACTCAATCATATATTAGGATTTCTTGAGATATGCCTGGAATGACCCTTGACAATCTTACTTTGAACTTGCCTAAATCTATTTCTCACTTACTTGATCACACTAAATTGAATACCTGTCATTGTTAAACCAAATTCTAGCATTAAGATGAGGTTTATGGAATATAGAAAGAATTATAGAGTAGAACTTGAGCTCATAATTATTTCAGATTGGGAACTAAAGATTGGTTTGAATAATAATATAAGATTATATACTGGGCAAGGATATTACATCGGGGTTTGGAAGATTTAATAGGTTGAGTTGTAAATTTAAGAATAACATAATAGAATTTGAAGAAATAAATCGTTTGATGAACAATTTTGTAAGAATTCGTAAATAATGATTATGACCCATAGAAATTAAGAAGACGATATTGGAAATTAGAGACAGAGAAATTGAGAAGAAAATTATTCAAATTTAAGATAAGGAAGGATGTAATAATGTCTTATTAGTTTAGATAGCTAAGTAATTTCTAGAGGATGTCTCACTATAAGATACGGTTATTCTACGAGAAATAAAATTTTGAAATTTTAAGAAAAGAAATATTTGAGACATGGTATTTGAATTAAAATGATAAATTGGTAGGATTGATGATTTTATTTTGGATTATAAATATTTTGAGATTGTAACTTATTTGGAGGATTTGGTAAGAACGGCGACAACAACACATAAGGTTATGATAAAAAATTGATTTGTGAGATTTTAAAGACTATGATAAATTTGTGATTTCTGGATGATTATTAGCGCGTAATTAAATATTAAAAATGATATTGAAAGTTGCTGGAATGATTTTGAAATATATGGCTTATTGAATTCATTCTTGATTTTGAGGATAGTAGAATTAAAGAGAGAAAATAAATTATACTAGAAGATCCTGACTAATTTATTGGATGGAGTCATTGATATGAAATATAGTTAGAGTTTATATAGATTGATCGAAACTCATAAATGATGATATCGAGGATAAAAATACAAACTTGATAAAATCTTTTAAAGGACAAAGTCAAAATTATCAAACTCTTGCTAGTTGATAATCAATAATATGAAATCATAATGAGTAAGAGGATTGGATACCAAAACAAAGAAGGACACCTTGGAGGTTAAAATTTTAGAATTTTATTGGCTATAGAAATATATAAGAAAAGGTAGGATAATGTAAACCCCCTCGACCAAATTTAGGTCTACCTGGCTTAGATAGAGAGACTAGGGTTAGTTTGGAGCCATTTAGAATTAGAACATAGTATTTTAGTTAATAGACAAATATTTGTATCACTTGGTGCACCTTACCGATGTTGTGATATTTAGAGCGCTACACTAGGAGTTGCTTTCAAACAAATTTTACACACTTTTCCTAGATGTGACAGCCTTCCATTCTGACCTTTGTGTAACTCATAAATACCATCTCTTGTGCTTTATTTTAGTCACACAATATTCATTACAAATATCTATTTTTTTAAATCCAAATAAATCTAACTTTGTATCTTTATCCGTTCCAATCGAAATTGGAGACACAACCTCGACCCGTTTTGTACAACACAATTTATGACAATAATCTATTCTGAGTCTACTACGTCCATGATACTTGTGTCCCACCCAATTTTAATCCTATGCACTTCCAATTAATTAAAGAACACCCTTGACACTAATTTCAATTAAATTGGTGTAATGACTCAATATAGCCCAAAATTAGACCCAACACCAACCCAAACCCCCACTCACACCCTCAAGGTCCATACAAAATACCATACACCATTTTAATCTACTACATCACACCAAATATAGTATTTTTTCTCATCCAATCCCAATCTTCCTTGTTTGTGCAATTTCCAAATTGTTAGGGGCCTTTGTGCAAATAAGCAACTAGGTGTCCACCTCCCATTAGAGCAAAGCAATGAAGAAACCCTCCTTTATTTCTTTGATCGATCACCCCTAATTTTTGCCTTATTTTGTGTGTACAACACACCACTTTACACCTACATCATCACCACCCTCCATTCAAATTTATCCCATCCCAACCACCCATTTCTTCATGAGGATTCTTCACCCATCCCTAGAAATAGCCATGTGGCCGGCCCTAAGCCCCATGCCCTCCTTCTCTCTCTCTCTTATATTAACTCTCCCTCCCTCTCTCGAAAATTCAATATCCACCACCCACATCCAACCGAAACGCTAAACATCATCTTCTTCCTCCTCTTTCTTCTTCCTCCTCCGACCACAGCCTCCACCACGACCGACCAACATCCTCCTCTCCTTCTCCTTCACCGACTAACATCCTCCCAGCCATCTCCATCATAAAATCTTCTTATGACCGACCACCACCGTCTCCCTCTCATCCGTCGGACCTCCAACCACCACATCCATCACCAACGACAACATCCTCTTCTTCTTCCTCCTCTGGCCAACTTCAATAACCACCACCACAGCCTTCATCCCGACCAACTTCCACCTTATCACCTCCTTCCTCCTCCCTCTCCTCACGACCACCACCACCGTCGACAACAACCATCATCCCACAACCATCATCACTACCCTGCTGCATTGCTACCACTGTTGATACTGTCATTGCTGTGCAGTCTAGCCGCTGGAGCACCTCCACCCGCCGGAGAACGGCCACCCATGAGCCACGGGCCGAGCACCCCCTCCCTGTTTAGAGCTAACCCTATGTATGCATATTCACTCCTCCTTATTTTTTTTGTTGTTGTTGCATGAACCATTGTTGTTAGTGAATCCTATTATCTAGTATATATATACATGTGTTGGAGTAGTATTTAGTATATTTCATGAGTTAGGTTGTTAGTATGACATATATTTGTGCAGACATCTCGTTCTTCGGAACGATAGACGTTACATATGTAGATACCACGCTCTTTGAAGTTTTGGATGTTATGCCTACACCTACCCATACGTAACAAGGTTGTCCTCATATTGCATTCACTTAGATGGTTAGTACACTCCATTTTCTTATTCAGTATTTATATTCGTCATAAATTTTTGTATCTTGTTACGTCCCTCTGAGGATATGGTTCCCTTCCAGATTTGGATAAGGTGTACTATCCGACCGTGTACGGGCCCGGACAGAAGACGAGGTACGTGACCGAGGAGGAGCTTGAGGTGTTACCTTCAGAGTTTCCTTGATCACTGGTAGGCCTTTCGCCTAGGGATGGAGCATCTTTATCTAGTTAGTCGATGTTCTAGCCTACTACTCTTATCTGTCCTTTTGTACTCTTATTTCAGTATTGTAGTGGGTTTGTTCCCATAAGACTTATTTGGATTGTTTTATGACATTCAGACTCCACACTTATTTCCAGTATTTATTTGCACTTCTTTTTTATATTTTGTGGATGAGATTAGACATTTATCAGCTGCATGTTAGCATATTAGACTTAATAGTATTTTAGGACAGCGTAGTACGCTTCTTAGGTCCATTAAATTGGGAAATCCTTCAGAGTCATATTAGCTAGCCATTGCCACGTGGTCTGGTCCCGTATATTTTGGGACTGAGACGTGACATAGTTTTAGTAGTGGCCCATGCAGGTCTCTTTATGTTTATCGCTTGTGGTATGGTATCATGCCCAGCGAGCCTGCAATAGAATAGAAGTTATTAGATCTCATCCACCTTGACTACCGTCTTTGAAACTCCTTCGTATTTAATTATTTGAATATTTGCATCCTATTTGTTTATTTTCGTACTCTTTTAATGTAGTTCTATCTCTTGCAGAGAGATAAACTTGCGTAGCGGACGCGAGGCATATGGTGCTATTTTACCATCCGCTACCGTACAGAGGGAGGATACATCCCAGGGACCACCCGGAGAGCAGCCACCACCACAGTCCCGGTGATACCACAGGCCCCGTTGATACACTAGCTCTAGACTTCTCAGGCCGATCTAACGCAGCAGCACAAGGGCCAGACTTCTCAGACTGTCCCGACACAATACCTCGAGGGCCAGACTTCAAGGGCCATGCCGATGTCGCAGCCCGAGAGGCCGACATCTCAGGAGACACCTACGGCACAGCCAGAGGTACCATTGCCACCACCTCCACCCTTTCTGTCATGCCCCGATCTCCCGCAGGCTAAACGGCCGTCCCCGCTGGGTATGAATCACCGCGTCAGCGCTCCCGCGGGACGATCGTTTTGACCCATCTAGGCGTGATGCCGCACGAGCGTAAACCGCGCCCGTGCAAGGCCATGGTTCGTTGGCTGGCGGTAAGAGATCTAAGCCACAGAGTCACAGATATTGTCCGAGTGCAGTAGAATGTATAAACGCATAAGCGAATGGTAACAAGTTCACGGAGTCGACAATAGCGAAAGCATTGAATAACACAAGTTGAAGTAAAGCAATTCTTTATTGATATAAATAAGTGTTACAGGCGGCGTATAGCGGAGATTATAAGTCGCTCAAGCCTCTCTCTCTGAAACAGTAAAAGCGTGCCAAGTAGCTACAATTGTGGAATGATTGTACAGGCAATGATCAGACGATGTTCACAACATTATGTCTTGTATATGTGCTTCAGTTTCGGATATAGCGCTGCTTCGGAGTGATCTCCACGCCTTAGCACGCACGAAGGAAGCATCCGCACCGAACGAGGTTCTCCCGTACCCTGCATACAAACAGGTGGATTATTAATACATTGAATGCACTGGTGGGGAAGCTACTCGCCCGCTCGACAAATCCAGACACATAATACAAGTTCTATGCACCAAATATTTAGTTGTCTTTCTAGTTGCCTTAGGATCAGTTTCATGCAAACATTGAATAGCCTAACTCGTGTGGCCGAGCGCCGTGCAACATGAGAGGAAATACGGCAAGACTTACCAACTTACCAATTGTCCTTCCCTGTCCAAAGCAAACCACGTTAATTCAAGCACAAACATGTATAAGCATTCAGGAGGTATAGCATATGCAATCACAAGTGTTCAGAGCGAGATCACGTTTTGGGTGCACGGGTTACTCTGATTTCTCAGGTGGTTCGCATAAGATATTCAAGTACTCTTTATGCACAAGTGTTGTTATACCATGATCGTTTAGGTGTTCAGTTATTCTCGATGCGATGCAATGACTCGCACGCGGGTAGCCGCTAAGCGAGGATGACTTACCTATATGAACATGAGGTCACTAGCACGACGCCATAATAGACGGTCTAGTCTCAGTACGGAATATCATGCGACGCATAGTTTAGGACGTCCCAGGGCATTCCGTCCTATAGCAGGCGACTATCACGAGTTTCGTCCGGATCGGATCGGTGCCGGTGCCCCAGCGACCGTCCGCGGAACTAAACCTTGTTTCCAAGTTGTCCTGTGACCATGCAAGTCTCTAATCATCAGGTTCTGGTCAGGTACAGGAACAAGTTCGAGGCAGGATATATATATATATGTATATATATATATATATATATATATATATATGGAACAAGTTACATAGAACAAGTTTAAGTCAAGATATATATATATATATATATGTAACTTGTTGAGGCAGGATCAGGATTTCTCTCAATGTCGAGTATCGACTCCAATGAGCCATTTATTCAGTTCAGGACAGTATTGCTCCACGAGCTGGGATTCTTGGATCACAGAATTGGTGCAAGTTCCCTGGTTCGGGAATTGCCTTAGCGACCTAACGGTCCCGGATACATTCAGGTTATTCATGCACGGAACAACTATCAGGTAGTCTTTCGAGGAGAACCTAAATGAATGCATGACAAGCATAGTATTTCACAGTCTGGGCATAGTTATGCAGCAAGCATTGAAACTAGGCAATATATAAAAGCAGGCAAGCATGCACTTGTATAACTTAAGCATTCAAGTTCGCTCGGGCCCGAAGGTAAGCCGAACAAAACCGTACGGGGCCTTTTCGAGCGACGTTATCTAGGGTCGTGCAGTGTAGCAGTAAGGGAGTGCACAGCGAAGAGTGTAATATTTATGTCATTCTACTCGAGGCATAGCAGAGTCTAGTTGCGCAAGGCAAAGGTAGCATATGCGAGTCTGAATATAAGCAATATTTCAGTTCCATGTTCTAACACAAGCAATATAAGTTAGGATTATTCCTTTAGCTAGGTGCGTTGTATTCTTATTAGCATGCAGGGGGTGATTCACCTAGCGACTAGCATGTACCATTCCATATTTTATGTTTGCTGGCTAAGCAAAGACAAGTTTACCGTAGCCACCTACCTTAGCGATGATTCGCCTCGGTCGAGTGATACTCCGAGAGATCCTCTGAAAGCCTAAGTCGTACTCTTGTAGGGACCAAGTCTGGATAATTTCTTGCCTCAACGAGTTGCCTCACTGAGCAAAGCAGGTTGGGACATTTGCACTTTTGCCGTTTGAATCGGCAGTCCGCTTGAGCGGAACGGGGTATTACATTATCCACCACTCAAAAAAAGTCTCGTCCTCGAGACTTCCTGAGGGCAAGCCATACTATCATATTTTTGAATCTAGCCCAAGCGTAGCTATCGGTACCACTAGATCCATTGGAACATATTCCCCTACTCGATGTTTATGTCGTGTTGCGTGTATACTGAGTCAGTCTTATTTGTGCCTTGGCGTGGGACAAGTTTCTTAACACGAGGTACATTTTGATCGATTTTGGATAGCGACCTAAGGCTGAGGCAAACTTATACAAGTCATTATGCTTGTTCAGGAGAATATTCACTTGAACTAGCTTTTGAGATCAACATATCGCGTGTCTGGATCGTGCACATATTCGAAGCATCCCTCAAACACATGCATGTCAACCAGCTTAGCGATAGCAAAGTCTTAGCACTCGAGTTTCACATTTCTTAAGTCTTGGATCGTGCACATATTCGAAGAGTCCCTCAAACACATACAGTCAACCAAACTTAGAGATAGTGAAATCGGACAAGCTACTTGCGAAAATCTCAAAGGTTCAATCCAATTCCATATTATTTCCATTTCAACCAAGTATTTGCACTACTATTAAACACGATCAATCTGATTCAATCGATTAGCGTCCATTCATTCGGGTCAACTTAGCATACGTTATCGTGTCCAAGTCTAACCCTAAGTCTTACTACCCTAGTTGTGGATCTTATTTGTCACGACCCGCACCCGGTTTAGGGGCACGAGTGCGTGGGTACGTCCAGTCTACGCCGCAGCATCGGCGGTAGAACGCTGTCTAGGTCATGTAACTATCTAATCAAACTCACGTGAATACCCAACTCCATAAAGAGACGTGGATATCATAAAATAATGCTAGAAATACTCAATCACATAAACTAAAGCACGATGAGATATCAAGGCAAGCAAGAAATACAAGACAAGTCTAACAACAAAATAATCATACCTGCAATCATTAACTTTGTCACTACCACATTTTAGGAAAAAGGGTATTTTAGTAATTTCCCTATTTAAATAAATATTGTGCATGGTAAATAATTTTAGTTGTATTATTTAATTATTGTTGGATGTTATTTAATTATTTTGGACTTATTTTAGTGGACCCAACTAGTGTAGTTTAGACCCATGGACCAACATGAATTAAATAGTTAGATTTGGCCCATTTAGAAAGCCCATAGTTAAGGAGATGGATTAAATTAATTAAGTGATTAGACTAGAAGCTTCCTTCCTTAATTATTTCTTCATGAGAGGCCCCAAGGGGTACATTGGACATTTTATAATTGCTTGGGAGAGGGGCAAGGCCGGCCTATTAAAAGAGGGGGGAAATTTCTCTCTCCTCTCATTCTCATTCCAAATATAGATCTAGAATTTCCCACTCCAAAATTCCCTCCATTCCAATTCCCTACCAAATTCATTCCAAATTCTTCTCAATTCACCATTAGAGAAGGAGAAAGCAAGGATCTAGAAGAAGAAAGCAAGGATCTACAAAGAGGAGCAAGGATCTACAATTTGGAAGCAAGTTCTTCTCAATTGGAGGTTTCATTGGAAATCCATCTCCTAATAGGTATAATTTAGATTTTCCCATTTAAATAGCTTCTAAATCTGAGATTTAATCATGTAAAATCAACCTATATGTATGTACTACCCATAGGAATTTGTTTTGTGTTCATAGGAGACCCATGGAGAAAGTTATGGTGCTTTTTGTGTTAATTTTGTTGGAATTCCGAATTTACATTTTGTTGTGTGTATCAATTGATCCTATAGATCAATTAGACATGAGCTTATGTATTTGGGGCTAGTGTCGTGTCCATAATTTGGTACATGTGGTTCGTATCCCAACTATTTGGTGATACGTGTCATTTTGGGGGTTTTCCCTCCGACACGGGGCTTTGAACATGTCGTATTTTGACACGGACACATAGATCTACTTTTAACACTTTGATTTATTCATAAATATTATTTATGATTTGTTTGTATCTTTCGGGGTGCAATTGGTTGTGTGTTGGACTCGTGTCATATGCGTATCCTAGATCTAGTGGGATACGGTGTGATACTCTCCAATTGTGTGGATTTTTGAATAGATCTAATTATGTATGGTTTAAATTCTTTAATTATAATTAGTAAATATATATAGATATTATATATTTATTTTGTGTATTTATTATAGTAATTATTGTAGCATAGATCTATATATTTTTGTGTGTGCTAATATGATGTACAAATATAATATGTAGCTTTCTTGCATGTAATTATATATGTACTTATGTTAATAGTATAAATTATACATAAATATTTTATAAAATATATTTATGTGTTTAATTGTGTAATTATATTATTTATAATTATTATGTAATTATTTGTATATTAATGTATATATTTTAGGTGTGCTTCTAGCCATGTAAAATATGAACATTAATATGTGCATGTGTTGTAACTATTAGTATTTAATTATAAGTTTATATGTGCATATATATATAAGTATATAATTATTTATTTATATATATGTATTGTGATTATTATTGCATATATATATATATATATATATATATATATATATATATATATATATATATATATATATATATATATATATATATATATATTTATATTTTTATTTGTTTTGGTGACAGTGGTTTCTATGATAGTGAAACTGTCATTATTTGGTCTGAACAGCAGCCGCTGTAGAGTGGTCAGCATTAATGATAGATCTGTCATTAATGCTGCGATAGTTTTGAGCGACAACCTTTCAGCGATGTTTTTTTTTGTGACAGTTTGAAACTGTCAGCAAACTGTGACAGCAGCGATTTTGTATATGGAGTTTCTGCGACGAATTTTCAGTGACAGTCAAGACTGTCACTATTAAACCTGTTTTTATTTTATCTTATTTTGTTCACTGTTTTCAGTGACGCTTTGACAGTTTTAAATTATATTTTATATATTATTATTGTATATATATATATATATATATATATATATATATGTGTATATATATGTATTTTGTATAATATTTGTAATAATATATTATGTTATTTGTATACATATTGGTTTGTATATATATTATTTTAGGGTATATATTATTTGTATTAGTAGTATACTTTGTGTGAGTATGATTTGGGATCTAATTTTTATTCCTAAATTGTTGTATTTTATTTCTATATTATTTATATAGATTTCTTGTGAGGTTGACCTTGGTTTGACTTTAGTTGACTTTAGAGTTGACCATAGTTGACTTTTGACTTAGAATTGATTTATTTACCTAGGAGTTGACTAGTTTGACTTGTTCTCTTTCCGGGACCTTGTTTTAATGTGGTTTTCCATATCTAGGTCTTCGAGGTACCGAGTCAGACATCTGTGAGACTGTTCTTTGGATTTCAGGTGAGTACATTCTCTGATAGTTTCTCATTTATGATATCCTCTATTGTCGTTGTATCTAGTGTAGATTTACATGTTTCTCTCGACACTATGGTTACACGGATTGGTATATCCGGATCTCGTCATGAGATATTATTCCTTGGTATATGGTGTATATGGTGCAAGTATTGTTTCATTGGTTATCTTGTACATGTACAGACACCGATTCTCGGGGAGACTAGCTATCTTCTTGGGGAATCTAGTGCCATAGCATACCGTGGTTGGATCTATTATACCAGTTAGGGGTGGGGAGTATTAGTATAGATATGTGATCAAATCCCTATTGAATAAAGTATTGGTAAGCGAATAGTGTTGATCATGCACCGCACGTATGATTAGCCAGGCCGCATTGTATCTTGCCCAAGTCGATCACATGTTAAGCTAGTACTCACACACTTAGTCATTAGTATTATTGTTTCATTGGCATATTGTTCATTATTATATTTCTTTCCAGTATTTCCTTATTGTCTATATTACTTTTGTATCTATTTTGTGCATCTTGTTTATCTACAGCTATTTACTGTTACATAGTTTTTATCATGGATTAGAACTGCTGTTAGAGATGTACTCTGCTCCTTTCCTGACTGGATATATTTTTTCAGATGACACTGAGGAGTACCCTACCTATTGTGGACCCCAGGATGTTGTGGGTTTAGATTCGGAGACCCTGGCTCAAGAGGGACTTATCCCAACTGAGACAGTTGACCCTGGAGTGTAGTTTGTAGTATGATAGTATTCTTTTGTACTGGATTTGTCTCCAGCTTATTTTGTTACTCTTCAGACTCATTGATGTATTATTTTAAACTCATGAGTTGATGACTATTCTATTCTTATCTGATTCGTGTTCATTCTATCTTAGTTCTGTGTTTGAGTACACTATCTTTTGGTGGTTCATTATATTAGATATACTTTCTAGACAGCGTTCTACCGCCGATTCTGCGACGTAGGCTGGGCGTTATTTCCGACTAGTACCCTTACCCCGGGTGCGGGTCGTGACACATTTTTGGTGGTGGCCCATGCAGGTCTAGCTTCACAAGTATGTGATATCGTGGTAGTACGACAACTTAGTTGTACTACTGCGAGCCTGCAATAGGATATAGGATATAGGCTGAGATACTCAATCACATCTAGGAAAATTCTTTTGATTCAACTATTCTCCTTTGATATTGATACTTGATCTCTTAAACTTTCCTTTCCTTGATGTCTTACATCTTGTGCCATATTGATTCTTTCTTTCGCTTTGTCTCAGGATGCCGCCTAAGACTAGATCACAGCAGGGGAGAGCAGCTTCTGAGAGGTCTGCGACATCCCGAGTGCCTGCACCAGTCACTTCTCCGGTGATTGGAGTGTCAGCTGCTTTCGGAGGTCCACCACCTACTCAGAGAACTGTGCCAGCTGTATCTGAGGGGCTTCCACCTCCACCTCCTGTGCCAGCAGAGGTGTCACAGATGTTTACACTATTTCGTGAGATGCTCGAGGCACAGAGGGCTCAGTCAGAGGCACATCAGAGGCAGACCGACATTCTACGGTAGGGCATCGAGAGTGCTCATCAGCTTGCTCGTGCTGCAGTTGAGAGAGGAGTTCTGATCCAGCAGCAGGTTGTTCCTCAAGTTGCTCAGCTTCGGCCAGGCAATATTCAGGACTTCAAGAAACTGGAGCCTAGGGTTTTCAAAGGGACGGAGGGCATCGTCTATGCTGATGATTGGCTCGAGGACATTGAGCGTCTTATGAGGGTGTCCCGTCTTTCTGAAGATCTGAAGGTTGAGGCGGTAGGACTTCAACTGTTCGACGTCGCTCGCACTTGGTTCAGGAATGAGCCGGTTCAAGTTGACGCAGGACAATCTTGGGAGATATTCAAGGACCTTTTCAAGAAGAAGTTTTTCGCTCGGATAGACAGGCTTGACTTGGGGAGACAATTTGAGAGTCTCATTCAGGGGAGCATGTATGTGGAGGAATACGCTGCGGAGTTCGGTAGGTTGAGCCAATTTGTAGAGTACTTGGTGAGGGAACCGGAGGTTCGAGCTATTCGTTTCCGAGAGGGTCTAAACTGGGAGGTAAAGATTCTCATTCCATCTTTTTATGAGACATACTCGGAGATACTTGCGGAGGCACGCAAGGTTGAGCGGGATCTGGGTTTAAAGACCAAGAGAGACCGTGATTCTTTTCTGGGGGCCAACGGCAGTGCAGTATCTGCCAAACGTCTTCATTTCCAGTCCAGACCTTTCCAGCAGCCACAGCAGAACCAGACTCCAGCTAGAGTGCCATTTCACCAGGCACCTCAGCAGCAGAGGCAGTTACAGCAGGCCCCATGCAACTTCTGTAAGAAACCCGACCACATCTGGGAAGTTTACAGGAGGAGACTAGGAGTTTGTTTGTATTGTGGTACGGAAGGGCATCAATCGAGGGAGTGTCCTTGTCGTGCAGTTCAAGGAGCAGTTCCAGCTCCGAGGACACAGACGAGACCACCCGCAGCACAGCCAAGGGGACCGCTTCCGACACAGCAGCAGCGTTTTGTCCAGCATCAACAGCAGGGAGGTGCTCGGCAGGGACGAGCGTTTGCTATGACCATCGAAGAGGAGGAACCCACCGGAGATGTCATCGCAGGTTCTATTCTTCTTGATTCCATTCCAGCTTTAGCTTTATTTGATAGTGGTGCTTTCCATAGTTTTGTATCTGTTTCTTTTGCTCTGAAGCATGGTTTGGTAGCTGAGTCTTTGCTTAGGACTTGCAAGATCATGACCGGGGGAGGCATTATCCTGGTTAATGATATTTGCAAGGATCAGAGAGTTACTCTGGGAGGCCGGGAGTTGAGTGCGTGTCTACTTGTAATGCCACTTCCAAGCTATGACATTATACTTGGGATGGATTGGTTGAGTAGGCACCGTGCTAGCATAGACTATAGAGGAGGTAGAGTTTTGTTTGGTCCGCCAGGAGAGCCAGAGTTTGAGTTTACTAGAGGAGCTGCGGAGCAGGACGAAGGTATTATTTGTGGAGCTATGGTAGAAGACAAGGAGTTGCCACATCCGTTGATAGCAGAATTCTTGGATGTGTTTCCTGAAGAATTGCCAGGATTGCCGCCAGATCGAGATATTGAATTTTTTATAGACTTGGTGCCAGGTGCAGAACCAATTTCGCAGCATATCTATAGAGTAAACAACAGCGAGCTGGTCGAGTTGAAGAAGCAGGTGGACGAATTACAGGATAAGGAGTTTATCAGATCGAGTTCTTCACCATGGGGAGCGTCGGTATTGTTTGTACCGAAGAAGGATGGATCGGTGCGCATGTGCATTGATTACAGGGCTTTGAATAATCTCACTATCAAGAATAAGTATCCTTTGCCACGAATTGATGATCTATTTGATCAGTTGAGTGGTGCGAAGGTATTTTCTAAGATAGATTTGAGATCAGGCTACCATCAGGTGAAGGTGAAGCCGGAGGACATACCGAAGACTGCTTTTAGAACTCGGTATGGTCAGTTCGAGTTTATGGTGATGCCGTTTGGTTTGACTAATGCACCGGCGGTATTTATGAACTTGATGAACAAGGTGTTCCACCAGTACCTTGACAAGTTCGTGGTGGTGTTCATCGACGACATACTCATATACTCGAGGACACCGGAGGAGCATGAGGAGCATTTGAGGATTGTGGTGGATGTGCTGAGGAAGGAGAAGCTTTATGGGAAGTTGTCCAAGTGTGAGTTTTTCCTGGACAAGGTAGAATTCTTGGGGCATGTTGTGACTGTTGATGGTATTTCAGTGGATCCGAAGAAGATTTCAGCAGTAGAATCTTGGAAGACTCCGAGTTCAGTAGCAGAGATCAGGAGTTTCTTGGTATTGGCAGGCTATTACAGGAAGTTTGTGCAAGATTTTTCGAGGATTGCCGAGCCGATGACCAGACTCACAAGGAAGGATGTGGAGTTTGTTTGGACGGAGGATTGCCAGGTTGCTTTTGAGGAGTTAAAGAAGAGGTTGACGTCTGCTCCTATTTTGACGTTGCCATCAGGGTCCGGAGGTTTCACTATTTATAGTGATGCATCGGGGAAGGGTTTAGGTTGTGTTCTTCAGCAGCATGGGAAAGTGATTGCCTATGCATCCAGGCAATTGCGTCCTCATGAAAAGAACTATCCTACCCATGATTTGGAGTTGGCAGCCATCATCTTCGCTCTGAAGTTGTGGAAACATTATTTGTACGGAGAGCGTGTGGAGATCTTCACAGACCACAAAAGCTTGAAGTACGTTTTCACGCAGAAGGAGTTGAACATGAGGCAGCATCGATGGTTGGAACTGATGAAGAATTTTGATATCTCTTTGCAATATCATCCTGGGAAAGCCAATGTAGTTGCCGATGCTTTTAGCAGGTATCCGATAGCTATGTTCTTAACGCAGGATCGATATTTATTGGAGGACTTGGAGAGCTTGGGCATTGAGGTGATTGTTCCTGGGTGTGCTATGCAAATATGGGGATTGCAGATACACTCAGATTTTATGAACAGGATCAAGGCAGCACAGTATGATGATGTATCTTTAAGGAGTATCAGAGCTCAAGTGAGAGCAGGATTGGAGGATGATTTCACTATTTCAGAGGATGGATCTTTGAGGCATAGAGTTAGATTGTGTGTGCCTAGTGGGGAGTTGCGCGAGGAGGTGTTGTAGGAAGCGCATCGCTCTCAGTATTCCATACATCCAGGTGCTAACAAGATGTATCGGGATATGCGAGAGAGTGTGTGGTGGTATGACATGAAGAAGGAAGTGGCACAGTTTGTATCCAGATGCTTAGTGTGCCAGCAGGTGAAAGCCGAGAGGCAGAGGCCAGGAGGGTTACTTCAGCCATTACCCATTCCAGAGTGGAAGTGAAAACACATTACTATGGATTTTGTGTCCGGACTTCCACGATCTCCAGGAGGGAAAGACGCGATTTGGGTCATTATTGATAGGTTGACCAAGTCGGCCCACTTTTTGCCTTTCAAGGTGGGTTTGTCTACGGAGAAGCTGGCAGAGATTTATGTGAGGCAGATCGTTAGGATACATGGAGTTCCCGTCAGCATAGTCTCAGATCGGGATAGTCGTTTCACTTCTCATTTTTGGAGGAGTTTGCAGGAGAGTTTGGGCACTCAGCTCAAGTTCAGTACTGCATATCATCCCCAGACAGATGGGCAGTCAGAGAGGACTATCCAGACTCTCGAGGATATGTTGTGCACTTGTGTACTAGATTTCAGGGGTTCTTGGGAGGACCATCTCCATTTGGTAGAGTTTGCTTACAACAACAGTTACCAGGCCAGTATAGAGATGTCACCTTTTGAAGCTCTATATGGTCGGAGGTGTCGTACTCCTTTGTCTTGGGACGATGTTAGAGAGAGAATTTTGCTTGGGCCAGAGATGATTGTGGATGCAGCAGAGAAGGTTCATTTGATCAGAGACAGACTTCGAGTGGCGCAGGACAGACAGCGGCATTGGGCCGATAGCCATCGGAGACCTTTGGAGTTTGAGGTATAGTTTAGATTTTGTTTGTGCTTGTTCTTGTTTGTTATAGATTAAGTTCTTAAGATGGTATTTTGTTCTAGGTGGGTGGTTTGGTGTTTCTGAGGATTTCTCCGACACGAGGCACGATTCGCTTCGGTGGAGGCGGAAAGCTTAGTCCGCGATTCATCGGACCTTTCACTATTCTAGAGAGGGTCGGTGCAGTTGCTTATAGACTAGACTTGCCACCTGCATTGGAGGGAGTGCACAACGTGTTTCATGTGTCGCAGTTGAGACGATACGTGGCAGATCCTAGTCATGTATTGGATCACTCGGAGATAGAGGTGGGCCCTACTCTTAGCTATCCAGAGCAGCCAGTTGAGATTCTGGATCGGAGAGAGAAGGTGCTGAGGAACCAGACTATTCCTTTGGTACGCGTCGCATGGAGGCATTACTCTCCAGGGGAGTCTACCTGGGAGAGAGAGGATGACATGCGAGAGCGTTATCCATATTTGTTTGTACCTTGAGGTATGTTAATTTTCTAGTTATGTTCTGTTCATTGTTATGTTCTGTTCATTAGTTAGTTGTGATTCTTTAGTTCTGTTCTGTATTTTTCTAGGGGTAGTTTTCGTCTTTGAATTTCGAGGACGAAATTATTTTAAGGAGGGTAGACTTGTCACAACCATATTTTAGGAAAAAGGGTATTTTAGTAATTTCCCTATTTAAACAAATATTGTGCATGGTAAATAATTTTTGTTGTATTATTTAATTATTGTTGGATGTTATTTAATTATTTTGGACTTATTTTAGTGGACCCAACTAGTGTAGTTTGGACCCATGGACCAACATGAATTAAATAGTTAGATTTGGCCCATTTAGAAAGCCCATAGTTAAGGAGATGGATTAAATTAATTAAGTGATTAGACTAGAAGCTTCCTTCCTTAATTATTTCTTCATGAGAGGTCCCAAGGGGTATATTGGACATTTTACAATTGCTTGGGAGAGGGGCAAGGTCGGCCTATTAAAAGAGGGGAGAAATTTCTCTCTCCTTTCATTCTCATTCCAAATCTAGATCTAGAATTTCCCACTCCCAAATTCTCTCCATTCCCATTCCAATTCCCTACCAAATTTATTCCAAATTCTTTCCAATTCACCATTAGAGAAGGAGGAAGCAAGGATCTAGAAGAAGGAAGCAAGGATCTACAAAGAGGAGCAAGGATCTACAATTTGGAAGCAAGTTCTTCTCAATTGGAGGTTTCATTGGGAATCCATCTCCCAATAGGTATAATTCAGATTTTCCCATTTAAATAGCTTCTAAATCTGAGATTTAATCATGTAAAATCAACCTATATATATGTACTACCCATAGGAATTTGTTTTGTGTTCATAGGAGACCCATGGAAAAAGTTATGGTGCTTTTTGTGTTAATTTTGTTGGAATTCCGAATTTACATTTTGTTGTGTATATCAATTGATCCTATAGATCAATTGGACATGAGCTTATGTGTTTGGGGCTAGTGTCGTATCCATAATTTGGTACATGTGGTTCGTATCCCAACTATTTGGTGATAGGTGTCATTTTGGGGGTTTTCCCTCCGACACGGGGCTTTGAACATGTCGTATTTTGACACGGACACATAGATCTACTTTTGACACTTTGATTTATTCATAAATATTATTTATGATTTGTTTGTATCCTTCGGGGTGCAATTTATTGTGTGTTGGACTCGTGTCACATGCGTATCCTAGATCTAGTGGGATACGGTGTGATACTCTCCAATTGTGTGGATTTTTGAATAGATCTAATTATGTATGGTTTAAATTCTTTAATTATAATTAGTAAATATATATAGATATTATATATTTATTTTGTGTATTTATTATAGTAATTATTGTAGCATAGATCTATATATTTTTGTGTGTGCTAATATAATGTACAAATATAATATGTAGCTTTCTTGCATGTAATTATATATGTACTTATGTTAATAGTATAAATTATACATAAATATTTTATAAAATATATTTATGTGTTTAATTATGTAATTATATTATTTATAATTATTATGTAATTATTTGTATATTAATGTATATATTTTAGGTGTGCTTCTAGCCATGTAAAATATGAACATTAATATGTGCATGTGTTGTAACTATTAGTATTTAATTATAAGTTTATATGTGCATATATATATAAGTATATAATTATTTATTTATATATATGTATTATGATTATTATTGCATAAATATATATATATATATATATATATATATATATATATATATATATATATATATTATATTTTTATTTGTTTTGGTGACAGTGGTTTCTATGACAGTGAAACTGTCATTATTTGGTCTGAACAGCAGCCGCTGTACAATGGTCAGCATTAATGACAGATCTGTCATTAATGCTGCGGCAGTTTTGAGCGGCAACCTTTCAGCGACGTTTTTCTTTGTGACAGTTTGAAACTGTCAGCAAACTGTGACAGCAGCTGTTTTGTATATGGAGTTTCTGCGACGAATTTTCAGTGACAGTCAAGACTGTCACTATTAAACCTGTTTTTATTTTATCTTGTTTTGTTCACTATTTTCAGTGACGCTTTGACAGTTTTAAATTATATTTTATATATTATTATTGTATATATATATATATGTGTATATATATGTGTTTTGTATAATATTTGTAATAATATATTATGTTATTTGTATACATATTGGTTTGTATTAGTAGTATACTTTGTGTGAGTATGATTTGGGATCTAATTTTTATTTCTAAATTGTTGTATTTTATTTCTATATTATTTATATAGATTTCTTGTGAGGTTGACCTTGGTTTGACTTTAGTTGACTTTAGAGTTGACCATAGTTGACTTTTGACTTAGAATTGATTTATTTACCTAGGAGTTGACTAGTTTGACTTGTTCTCTTTCCGGGACCTTGTTTTAATGTGGTTTTCCATATCTAGGTCTTCGAGGTACCGAGTCAGACATCTGTGAGACTGTTCTTTGGATTTCAGGCGAGTACATTCTCTGATAGTTTCTCATTTATGATATCCTCTATGTTCGTTGTATCTAGTGTAGATTTACATGTTTCTCTCGACACTATGGTTACACGGATTGGTATATCCGGATCTCGTCATGAGATGTTATTCCTTGGTATATGGTATATATGGTGCAAGTATTGTTTCATTGGTTATCTTGTACATGTACAGACACCGATTCTCGGGGAGACTAGCTATCTTCTTGGGGAATCTAGTGCCATAGCATACCGTGGTTGGATCTATTATACCAGTTGGGGGTGGGGAGTATTAGTATAGATATGTAATCAAATCCCTATTGAATAAAGTATTGGTAAGTGAATAGTGTTGATTATGCACCACACGTATGATTAGCCAGGCCGCATTGTATCTTGCCCAAGCCGATCACATGTTAAGCTAGTACTCACACACTTAGTCATTAGTATTATTGTTTCATTGGCATATTGTTCATTATTGTATTTCTTTCCAGTATTTCCTTATTGTCTATATATCTCTTGTATCTATTTTGTGCATCTTGTTTATCCACAGCTATTTACTATTACATAGTTTTTATCATGGATTAGAACTGCTGTTAGAGATGTACTCTGCTCCTTTCCTGACTGGATATATTTTTCCAGATGACACTGAGGAGTACCCTACCTATTATGGACCCCAGGATGTTGTGGGTTTAGATTCGGAGACCCTGGCTTAAGAGGGACTTATCCCAACTGAGACAGTTGACCATGGAGTGTAGTTTGTAGTATGATAGTATTCTTTTGTACTGGATTTGTCTCCAGCTTATTTTGTTACTCTTCAGACTCATTGATGTATTATTTTAAACTCATGAGTTGATGACTATTCTATTCTTATCTGATTCGTGTTCATTCTATCTTAGTTCTGTGTTTGAGTACACTATCTTTTGGTGGTTCATTATATTAGATAGACTTTCTAGACAGCGTTCTACCGCCGATTCTGCGGCGTAGGCTGGGCGTTGTTTCCGACTAGTACCCTTACCCCGGGTGCGGGTCGTGACAAACTTCCAATCCCCAAGTGTGTCAGAAACCAGTCTACTAAGGTCACAGTCTGGAAAAATATTTTCCAGTTAGGAAGGAGCAAAGTACATCTCTAAATAGCAGTTCTATATTAATGATATAAACTATATAGCAGTTCTAGATGGAAATATACCAGAAGCATGTATAGGTACGAGAAATAAAAGAAATACTGGAAATACTGTAAGTAAATACAGGAGAAGAAACAATATGTCCATGAGCAAGAACCTATGACTAAGTGTATGAGTACTAGCTTTAACATGTGATCGGCTTGGGAACTGGATCAGGCTGGTTACATGTGATTAGCTATGATTCTTGTAAGGTCAGGCTAACCGTTGGTTAGCTATGATGTATGTAGAGGTCAGGCTAATCACACGTAACAGCTATGAAGCATGTAAATGGTCAGGCCGCACCCGACGTGAGATGTGGAGTGAGCTATGATGCATGTAAAGTTGGGTATGATCACATATCTACACTAAAATATTCCCCACCCCCGACTGGTATAGTAGATCCAATCATGGTACGCTATGGCACAGGATTCCCTAGGGAGGTAGCAAGTCTCCCCGGAAATCAGTGTCTATACATGCACAAGATAACAAGGAAACAAGTCTTGTACAAGCTACACCATGAATAAGGAATAATATCTCATGACGAGATCCGTGTATACCAATCCGTATAACCAACGTGTCAAGAGCATGGATATCTACACTAGATACAGTGAACATAGGAGATATCATAAATTAGAAACTAATCAGAGAATGTACTCGCCTTGGGTCCTTAGCTGTCAATACCAATGTCCTGTCCCAGAGTATCGTTTGGAGAATCCGACAGTCCTATAAACATATAATAATATCACTTGTATCAGATGCTACACTAACACACAATAAAAATACACTGGCCTCAGGGCTATGCCAGGCATGGCTCTAGTCAACTAGGGTCATCTAGTAGGGATACGTATATAGTACACATTTACGCTCGGAGTATATACCAATAAAAACATTTATAATATATATATAAGTGTCTATTAGTAATTATACAAAATACGTATATGCGTATATACACTAATAGATGTATATAAATATATATATTTTTATATCAAAATACATATTTGTATATATATATCGATCAAATATTTTATATATATATAACTAATCAAAGAATGTATATAATGCCACACTTTTCAAGGTGATCCCAAATGAAATAGCAGTTAGTTCCAATGGGTCCGGAGCAGTCCAAATAGCTAGAAACTATATAAAGAAGTCCAAGATCGGAGTTCGGCACGAAAATCGAGATAAGGATACCGAGTCCTCAATACATAGAGAAACCTACCGGGGTTTAGCTAAGGTTAAGATTAACAAGTTAGCTAATAAGAGAAAATGGTCGATTGTTCGTTAATAAGGTAACACCTTAATTTAATGAAAATCATTTCGAATTTATTTTGAACAATAATTACAAATAAAAGTTTATTTATAAAAATCTAAAATTTATGTAAAGCCATCGTATATTTTTTATATCTATAGTAAAATTGGTTACCAGCCCAATTAAACAAATTTTGATCTTATTTTTATTATTGAAACTATATTTTTAATTAATAACATAAACCCCCAAAATTATTATATTTTACATAATCAAAATCCTTATATTTATTACTAAACTAAATTTTACACATAATAATTAACTAAATTCATACATTAAAAACAATAAAAGTAATTATATTTTATTTACTAAACTAATTAGAAATTAACTAATTGATTAAGAAATTTACTAACTGATTACAAATAACTACTGATTAATAAATTAATACTGATTAATAACTTAATTAATTAATTGATTAATAAATAATTAACTGATTAATTATAACTAATATAAATTAACTACTGATTACTACTAAACTAAACTAATATAATTATACTAATTGATTAATTAATTAACCACTAATCTAATTAACTAACTAATCTATTATATATAACTAACTGATTAATTACAGCCTCTGAAACGAAAAAGGAAAGAGGGAAAGAGGGACTCACGTCGGGGAGGGTTTTTCGGCGTCGGCGCGGTGGGGTCTCGCCGGGATCGGGCCGGCAAGGCGTCGGCGGTGGTCGACGTTCTTCTCGGCGGCGGCGGTGGAACTCGAGAGCGGCGGCGTCGGCTCCGGATCTGAGGCGGCGGCGGATCTGCCCGAGGCGGGGGTGCTCGGTTCAAGGAGGCAGAGTTCGACGGATCCGAGGCGGCGGCGGCGGATCTTCGAGAGCGGCGGCAGGAGCTTGACGCGACGCGGCGGCCACGGCTCGACGCGGGTGAGGAGGTCCGAGGCGGTCACCGGCGGCAGTCGAGATCTAGGTTAGGGTTTTGGGATTGCTGTGTCGGGGTGGATCGTGTCCGAGGCTGGACACGATGGTGGTGTTGTGGTATTAGGGTGGACGTGTCCGGGTATTGGACACAAAATGATGTACTGTGGTAGGGATGTGTCCAGATGGTGGACACGAGGATGATGTTTGCTGTGGTGGAGGTGGATGTGTCCGGGTGTGTCGGACACGAAAATCTGGTTGTAATATTGTAAATCTGGACACAGGAAATAAATTGATACGCTGGGACACCCGGGGTCGGACCCGAGGCCAACACGGCTGACACGGTAATGTTGGACACACGGACACGAGCACACAAAATGGTGATGGTTGATGGCTTGTGGGAATTTGTGAGGGCTAGCTAGGATTTCTTGGGAATGGTGATGAGAGACTTAAATAGGGAGAGAGGGTATGGGATAAAGGGTGAGGATTGGCCCAAATAATGAATGGCCCAGATAGGTATGAATGGGTTCTTCATGTGGGAATGAGGGTGTGTTGGCTAGTTAATGGGAAATGGCAAACTTGTAAAATTTTAAAAGAAAAGATTATAATTTCAGAAAATATTTTAGGAAAGCTAACTGATTCCCAATTAGCTACTAATTAATCCATATTGCAAAATCTTAGAAAGTATGAAATTTATTTATTTACTATCCCAATAATATAAAATTTTATTATGAAAACAACTAGTCCTTCAATAATTTTATTAAACAAATAATTTTATGATTTCAAGCCAATAAATATTCGTAGCTATTGTATTATATTTACATCATTATTTATCTATTTATTTTATAATAAATCGACATTTAGGAAAAATGATTTTTATAAAAGATTTTAAATCACCTTCTAAAATCAAACATTGTTCGAAAATCTAATTCAAGGAGAAAATAATGTATAAACTTGATATTTTAAAATAAATTAAAATTTAAATATTTTGGAAATTTGGAAATCGGAGGTTACAAATCTACCCACCTTAGAAAAAATTTGTCCTCGAAATTTAAGGTTCTCAATAATTGCCTTTACACATTGTATTGTTTCTATCAAAATTTAAATTTCAAACCAAATAATCGTGAAGTAATTCCATATTGCTATTTCACAACCTTTCCAAAAATTTATAACATCATATTCCTGAAAATCTTCAAGTTTAAAATCAAATTCAAATTTTTATCATAATCTCCTCCAAATTAAGTTCGTATCTAAATACTCAAGGATTTTAATATCCAATCCTCCAATTGAATTCCAATCAATGTATATTTATAACATTTAAAAATCTGTATCCCAAAATTTAAATTTTAAACACTAATCCATCAATCATCTTACTCCTCTAACTCAAATTCAATTGATGCTTATTCAAATCTAAATTCTCCTCCCGAGAATTGAATTCGACACTATTCCATTAGCGATTTTATTTCCTAATTTCCTTTTTCCTCAAAATACTCAATAATACGATATTTATGGAATCTTTAATGCAACATTCATAATATAAAATTTCTACCTTGCAATCAATTAGATATAATGATAATTTTCCAAATTTCTCAAAAAAAAAAATTTAATAACCAATTCAATCATATCAAGACCTTCCTAAAATTAGTAATCCTCAAAATTTTTTTTTTTTTGTGAATTTCTTACTTCTCCATTTAAGTTAATGTTTATCCTCGAATTTCAATCATTCCTCGATTTTCGCAAAATCAATGATCCATCAACTCTTTTATAACGACCCCTAAATTCTTTATTTAAATTAATGCTCATCCACAATTCAATTATCTTGTCCCTTTTTGTCAGTCATAACCTTGTCATAGATCTTTGCTATGGTCAAAACCCTAATGATCATGGTTTAAGAAAATTCTACCTACAGCCATGCAATTTAAGAAAATGTATAGGTCATGTATCTTTTTGTCATGGTATTGCAGTCTCTGTCAGGGTGTACTACTAGTTATATTCTAACAAGAAATTATGCATACGAACTACAATATTAGGAAAATCAATCAATTGAAGGACGGAAGAATGAATCATTAGGAGGGAAAGAAAGAACCTGCTAACGTATTACTTGCGGTATCTATTATCTCTAACAAACACTTAACTCTAGCACATTCACTAACTAATTTCCTATTCCTGTACACTGGTACCCATCTCAACTAATCATTAATCCACATGATCCATGAATATATCTGTATTGCACACACCTGTCTATTAATGCCAAAATCTAATGCCAAGAATCTCTAATATAACCATAATTCAATAATGTATCTAAGTTGATACCTCTATCTCTTTAGTACCATACCCGCTGTCGGTTCTCGTTCCTACAATTGTCCATACTAGTCGTTCTTATCACTCAAATATACGTCAAGTGCAACATCATACTAAATACTGCTCTTTCCAATACAATTTTAGATGGACACCCAAGTCAGTCTGCGGTGCCATCTCAATCATGCTCAAGTCACCAGATCCTTACACATGTATATCATCTACTCGTATATTAATATTCGTATCTCTCATCTACCCTAAAATTAATCCTCAAAATAATCATCAAGGTTTAACTTCTCGATCAACTCAAAATAAATTACATATACCTTCTCAAAGTCAGATACTCAATATCGAAATAAAAATTTTAATCACTTCTAAAATCTTTGTAGCCTTGACCATTTTTATTGAATTCATATTTGAAATCCTCAAAAATTTAATGACGTAATCTCAACTCCTCAATTATTCTAAAAATAAAATTTTATTTCCACCTTTTTAATTTATATCTCCACAAATGTATATATCAGTGCTCACGGTCTCTGATACTCAAGGTGCACTCAATGCATCTAGTATCTATAACTGTGTACTAAAATTATACTGCCTGAATCACTTGCACCATTACCTCCAATGATCAAAGTTATCATCACATGTATTTTCTTCTATGATTTTCAATTTATGTCAACTGGTATATCATCTAATTATCATCATACAGAGTGTTTACTGTTATTAACGTCATTCTTGACTAATCCTTGATATAGAATCATTAGCACTCTTGGTATGATATCGCAAGCTTCATTATAGATTATCTCATCAAGCTCTGTAGAACTCATGTTTCTTTACTCTCATGGGTATGTGTATGGTTCCTCATCTCGATTGTTGTATATGTATTTCCTTTTAACCTTTTATAGCCTGTTAAACTAGTCTGTGATACGCTTTACCAATTTTATTACTAATTCCGATATTTTTATTCTCATGACATCTCATTATTACTCCTCATGCATATATATTTCATTACCTTTAACACACCCGATCTAAATCATCAAATTGAATGTCATGCTCCATTAATTCTTAACACAATTTCTTGATACCTAGTTGTTTACATAGATCACTTAATTACAAAATTATGATTATCCAGGATGGGTAATTGGCTCTGATACTAACTCTGAGAATTATCACTGATACTCTATACTCTCCTTCTAATCTCAGTCTCTAATGACACTTATCCCAGAACCATTATTACAGGGTACTATGCTAAGGGTTAACTCTAGATTAAAGCCTACTGCTCACATGTCCAACTAAGAAACACTTACAAACTCACAAGTCACACTCAGTAAAACTAATACAAGACACAACCAAAATTGTAAGTCACTAATTATCACACTAACAAGGATCCTTAAGGAAATAAGGCTCAAAAGAACGGGTTAAGGACTGAAGGTATCTTTACTGCTAGTAAAGAAAAGAAGCGATGGAACAAAGTCCTGGAATAACAGAAATAGATAAGTCTTGAGATGATACTTTAAGAACCAATTTAAGATACAACCTGATAATCATACACGTCTGTCTGAAATCATGACACTCAGAATCCTCGCCACGCCAGTAAGCATAGATGCGATAAACGATAGGTTCCGTAACTAAGGTATGCAACTCTATAATCATGTCATCTAGAATCCTCGTCACACCAACCGGTATGGCTGCGAGAGACTCTAAGTTTCATAACTAAGGTATGTACATCCAAGTCAGGTTCCTACGTTCTCGTCACGACAGCTAATATGGCTGCGATAAACTCTAGGTTCCATAACCAAAGTAGACGTTACCTTTCTCACTGTCCTCATCAATATATGTCATCAGATGATACCGTAAATTTTATCCCGTAAAATTTATCTCAATATGAAATTAACTCAACAACAATACCAAGAATTAAATTTAACAACTGATCAACAAGAATCAAGTTCAATAACAACAAGCGAGAGCGGACGAAAACAAGAAAAGATTTAAATTAGAAATTATAATAAGATTCTCAAGGGGTCATCCCAGGAATCTCTCAAGAATTTTTTGTGATTGAGTATCCTCTCTCATCCTAGTATCCTATGTCCTATATTCTATCGCAGGCACGCAGTAGTATAACTAAGACGTTGTACTACCACGACATCGTACAACTTGCGAAGTCTGACCTGTATGGGCCACCACTAAAAATGTGTCATGATCCGCACCCGGTTTAGGGACACGAGAGCGTGGGTACGTCCAGCCTACGCCGCAGCATCGGCGGTAGAACGCTGTCTAGGTCATCTAACTATCTAATCAAACTCACGTGAATACCCAACTCCATAAGGAGACGTGGATATCATAAAATAATGCTAGAAATACTCAATCACATAAACTAAAGCACGATGAGATATCAAGGCAAGCAAGAAATACAAGACAAGTCTAACAACAAAATAATCATACCTGCAATCATTAACTTCCAATCCCCAAGTGTGTCAGAAACCAGTCTACTAAGGTCATAGTCTGGAAAAATATTTTTCAGTCAGGAAGGAGCAAAGTACATCTCTAAATAGCAGTTCTATATTAATGATATAAACTATGCAGCAGTTCCAGATGAAAATATACCAGAAGCATGTATAGGTACGAGAAATAAAAGAAATACTGGAAATAGTGTAAGTAAATGCAGGAGAAGAAACAATATGTCCATGAGCAAGAACCTATGACTAAGTGTATGAGTACTAGCTTTAACATGTGATCGGCTTGGGAACTTGATCAGGCTGGTTACATATGATTAGCTATGATTCTTGTAAGGTCAGGCTAACCGTTGGTTAGCTATGATGCATGTAGAGGTCAGGCTAATCACACGTAACAGCTATGAAGCATGTAAATGGTCAGGCCGTACCCGACGTGAGATGTGGGGTGAGCTATAATGCATGTAAAGTTGGGTATGATCACATATCTACACTAAAATACTCTCCACCCCCGACTGGTATAGTAGATCCAATCATGGTACGCTATGGCACGGGATTCCCTAGGAAGGTAGCAAGTCTTCCCGGAAATCAGTGTCTGTACATGCACAAGATAATAAGGAAACAAGTCTTGTACAAGCTACACCATGAATAAGGAATAACATCTCATGACGAGATCCGTGTATACCAATCCGTGTAACCAACGTGTCAAGAGCATGGATATCTACACTAGATACAGTGAACATAGGAGATATCATAAATTAGAAACTAATCAGAGAATGTACTCGCATTGGGTCCTTAGTTGTCAATACCAATGTCCTGTCCCAGAGTATCGTCTGGAGAATCCGACAGTCCTATAAACATATAATAATATCACTTGTATCAGATGCTACACTAACACACAATAGAAATACACTGGCCTCAGGGCTATGCCAGGCATGGCTCTAGTCAACTAGGATCATCTAGTAGGGATACGTATATAGTACACATTTACACTCGGAGTATATACCAATAAAAACATTTATAATATATATATAAGTGTCTATTAGTAATTGTATAAAATACGTATATACGTATATACACTAATAGATGTATATAAATATATATTTATTTATATCAAAATACATATTTGTATATATATATCGATCAAATATTTTATATATATATATAACTAATCAAAGAATGTATATAATGCCACACTTCTCAAGATGATCCCAAATGAAATAGCAGTTAGTTCCAATGGGTCCGGAGCAGTCCAAATAGCTAAAAACTATATAAAGAAGTCCAAGATCGGAGTTCGGCACAAAAATCGAGATAAGGATACCGAGTCCTTAATACACAGAGAAACCTACCGGGGTTTAGCTAAGGTTAATATTAACAAGTTAGCTAATAAGAGAAAATGATCGATTGTTCGTTAATAAGGTAACACCTTAATTTAATGAAAATCATTTCGAATTTATTTTGAACAATAATTACAAATAAAAGTTTATTTATAAAAATCTAGAATTTATGTAAAGCCATCGTATATTTTTTATATCTATAGTAAAATTGGTTACCAGCCCAATTAAACAAATTTTGATCTTATTTTTATTATTGAAACTATATTTTTAATTAATAACATAAACCCCCAAAATTATTATATTTTACATAATCAAAATCCTTATATTTATTACTAAACTAAATTTTACACATAATAATTAACTAAATTCATACATTAAAAATAATAAAACTAATTATATTTTATTTACTAAACTAATTAGAAATTAACTAATTGATTAAGAAATTTACTAACTGATTACAAATAACTACTGATTAATAAATTAATACTGATTAATAACTTAATTAATTAAATGATTAATAAATAATTAACTAATTAATTATAAATAATATAAATTAACTACTGATTACTACTAAACTAACATAATTATACTAATTGATTAATTAATTAACCACTAATCTAATTAACTAACTAATCTATTATATATAACTAACTGATTAACTACAGCCTCTGAAACGAAAAAGGAAAGAGGGAAAGAGGGACTCACGTCGGGGAGGGTTTTTTCCGGCGTCGGCGCGGTGGGGTCTCGTCGGGATCGGGCCGGCAAGCCATCAGCGGTGGTCGACGTTCTTCTCGGCGGCGACGGTGGAACTCGAGAGCGGCGGGGTCGGCTCCGGATCTGAGGCGGCGGCGGATCTGCTCGAGGCGGCGGTGCTCGGTTCAAGGAGGCGGCGTTCGACGGATCCGAGGCGGCGGCGGCGGATCTTCGAGAGCGGCGGCAGGAGCTCGACGCGACGCGGCGGCCACGGCTCGACGCGGGTGAGGAGGTCCGAGGCGGTCACCGGCGGCAGTCGAGATCTAGGTTAGGGTTTTGGGATTGCTGTGTCAGGGTAGATCGTGTCCGAGGCTGGACACGATGGTGGTGTTGTGGTATTGGGGTGGACGTGTCCGGGTGTTGGACACAAAATGATGTACTGTGGTAGGGATGTGTCCAGATGGTAGACACGAGGATGATGTTTGCTGTGGTGGAGGTGGATGTGTCCGGGTGTGTCGGACACGAAAATCTGGTTGTAATGTTGTAAATCTGGACACAGGAAATGAATGGATATGGTGGGACACCCGGGGTCGGACCCGAGGCTAACACTGCTGATACGGTAATATTGGACACACGGATACGAGCACACAAAATGGTGATGGTTGATGGCTTGTGGGAATTTGTGAGGGCTAGCTAGGGTTTCTTGGGAATGGTGATGAGAGACTTAAATAGGGAGAGAGGGTGTGGGATAAAGGGTGAGGATTGGCCCAAATAATGAATGGCCCAGATAGGTATGAATGGGTTCTTCATGTGGGAATGAGGGTGTGTTGGCTAGTTAATGGGAAATGGCACACTTGTAAAATTTTAAAAGAAAATATTATAATTTCAGAAAATATTTTAGGAAAGCTAACTGATTCCCAATTAGCTACTAATTAATCCATATTGCAAAATCTTAGAAAGTATGAAATTTATTTATTTACTATCCCAATAATATAAAATTTTATTATGAAAACAACTAGTCCTTCAATAATTTTATTAAACAAATAATTTTATGATTTCAAGCCAATAAATATTCGAAGCTATAGTATTATATTTACATCATTATTTATCTATTTATTTTATAATAAATTGATATTTAGGAAAAATAATTTTTATAAAAGATTTTAAATCACCTTCTAAAATCAAACATTGTTCGAAAATCTAATTCAAGGAGAAAATAATGTATAAACTTGATATTTTAAAATAAATTAAAATTTAAATATTTCGGAAATTTGGAAATCGGAGGTTACATTATTCAAACAATATGGTAAAGTCGGCGGCACCGGTTCATTCACTCGGCACAGGGTCGTCTACCTAATCGCTAGGTCAGCTCACAAGGTCATAGGTACAGGTTCAAGCATATCGCAATTCATCGTACAAAGTTGCTGCACGATGCTCGCCCCAATCCCTAGGGTTAAACCATTGTTCATTAGCACGGGATACTCTACCAAAGCTCGTTTCACTCGGATTTCTAAACATCGATCACAGATTCACCTACTCTCAATAACACGTTCATTGTACGGGGGAAGAGTCCGTTCAATAAAATCCAATATATATCCAAGTTGCAAGACAAGCCTAGTGGTTTGCATATTCTATCTCCTCAAATATATTTTGATAGAATCATATCCATTCCAAGCCTAGTCCACCAAGCCAAGATTCAATTCTAAACCTTAGATTATTTCTCCAAGTTGTTCAACCTGATTCATGTATTTGTTCACAAAACCATCAAACATGATTTATTCCAGGTTCTAGGCTAATTAATCCATTGAAACATTTTCAATCACTACATTCCAAGTTTATCTTATCGTGTCGAACCAGAAGTCAAGACGATCCATAAGTTGTCACGCCTCGGTCTCCCGCAAGTTCGATCATCCACGTTGGACGTGAGATTATCACGTCAACGCTCCCGCTGGATAATCGTCCTAATCCGGATGTGACGCATGTGCGGCATAGAGTTACGCTCATACAAGACAAGAACGTTTGAATGTTATGGCTATCTTCGACACGATCGAGACACCTTATCCTTTAACCTTTTAATTCCATCCAACTGTATATCCATCAAGTCTAATCTATTTATGCAGTGACTATAGTTCGTCTTACAAAATCATCCAACTTCGATATTACCGTTCAACACTTCCGTCTACTTATACTATTCCTCAAGAAACAGGTTTCTATATTCGAGCCCAAGTTATTTCCATTTCAATACGTTCCATTCATCGAGTTCGTTTGGAATAATCATTGAACATGTTCCCTTGAGTCCGATCATCCCCGCCGTACGCGAATCATCACGCCGGCGCTCCCGCAGGATAACCGTTCTCGTTGGGACTGATTTCGAGAGTTACCTTTCCAAACTCGATTTCAAGATTGTTCTTACAAACATCAAGCCTATTTCCATTACCGCTTATATCTCTCATCGAACCACAGTATTCATTCTCGGGCTAACTTATATTGAGCGATATTGTACTCAAGTTCAATCCTTTGGTTTCAATCCGAAATCGCTCGTACAATTCTCAATTTCGAACAAGTTTTTCCGTAACTAAGATATTGGTTTCCATTTTCGAGAATTTCTATTCGATATAAGTCATATTATTTATTCAAGTTATTCTCAATATTGTTCAGTCTGACTATCGCATAGGTTATGGATCCGCTTGGACGTTTCTAGATGATCCATCCACCACTCGGAATTGAGTCATTCCATCAAATCCTTAATCGATGCCCGCATTATCGTTAACTTATTCACCATCCCGTTCCTCAAATTCTAGCACGGTACTCAAGTTTCGCCTGATAGAATCTAATTTCATTATATATTCTGGATTGATAGTCATCCAAGCAACTATATTTGATTTTGTCTTCTAACAAGAATTTTTGTTCGAGCTATTTTCCATAACCAAGCATGATTCCTAATATTCGCCTAAGCGATAAATCTGATGAAGTCTATCAATTTGTAGCTCTAAGTCTGACTTGTATTATTCCTGAACGATATCAAAATCTCGTTTATAACTGGCTTGCACCAAAAGGTCTTGGTGCACGATACTCTACACAACGTAGCCAAAGGCTGAGTGCATAGCTAACCGTTCGGGCAATATTCGTTTCCGCACTAACCAGTTGGATAAACATGTATAGGCATTTTGGGTTTGCACATAAGGCACAAGTCTAGCACGAATCTAATCCCATAAGGACTAGTACAGGATGGCACAAAGGCCCTTGCAACACAATTTCATACAAGCAATCATACCATTCAAATGCAACTTTTTCGAAAGTATTTAGACTTATTGTTTAGAACATCCCATTGAGGCATTGAGAGAGTGTGTGCACATAACCCACGAACGAGCTTTCAAAACAGAGATATTCGAAACAAAATCCAAAGGCGTATAAGCCAGGCTCTGATACCAACCTTTCACGCCCCGATCTCCCGCAAGTATAAACCCCCTGATTTTTCAAGAATTTTTAATTTGGATTTTTCACAATTTTTTATAATTTTTTGGGATTTTTTCTGTAATTAAAACCTAGGTATTTTGACATTAAATGATTTTTAATTACTATTAATTAATATTAAAATATTATGAAAATAATATTTTATGGTGTAAAATGAAAAACCGGACATAGGGTAATTTTCTGTGAATTTATTGGACTCCGGAAGCATTTTTAAAGCCCTAAAAACCGATATAGAATTAAACCTAAATAAACCCTGCCTGAACCCGGTTTAATTTGAATTAAACCAAACCAAACTGACTCAAACCGAACCAAGCCAACCTAGACCTAACGGGTCGGGTCCTGTCGGATCCGAATCAAACCCGGCCCGAACCCGAAACCCTAACCGAACCCTAATACCCCACCGGAATTACTGTTCATCCCTATAAAACCCCTCGACTTCTGTGCCCCGCCACCGGAAACCCCCTCTCTCTTCTCTCCTCTCCTCACCGTCGCAGCCGACGACCCCCTCTCCTGAACCCTAGGCAGCCGCCGCCTCCTCCTTCTTCTTCCACCCGTCCCCCGACCAGTCGACCGATCACCACCTCTACAACTCTCTGCCGCTCGACCACGTCGACCACCCCTCGCCTCGCCGTCCCTCTCTAGCCGTCGACCACCACCCGCATCGCCGCTTCCCCCGCCTCGACCATCACCACCACCACTCCCCGCTCGGCCTCCTTCATCCAGAGCTCCCCGACCCCATCCTCTCAGCCGACGACCTTCGCTCCTCTCCACACAGCCCGCTCGACGTCGCCGACCAGCACCCCGGACGCCCTAGGCTGAGCCGCCTTCCACCGGCGAGTCCACCCAGCATCCTGGACACAGCCCTAGCCCGGACACGGATCCTATGTAGACCGGACACGGTGACCAGGACACGATCCAGCATCCAGGACACGAGAATTCTCGGTTCACGGAGTCCTGTTCAGGTAACCCGTTCTCTCTCCTCGTGATTCTATTTTCTGTTCCGTCAGTTGTGTCGCGTAGACTGTATAACCCTCTCGATGCCCGTGCAACTCGCTCGGTACATCGCGTCCTGTGGTGATCGCAAACCGCGATCCAAAAACAGGAAAACCAACGCCTTGTTTCACCCCGGAACTGAGTGCGCCCCGCCAAACGGGACGACTTGGTCGCACGCGGTCTTTACCGAAATATGCGCGCTGTTGATACGGACGTGCAGGATTTCACAGAAGTTGATTCGGATGTGCGTGCACACCAGAATCAACGCGTATCCGCCGACAACGTCCCGTATTCGCCTGTTCTGGAATACGTCGTAAATTTGTGTACATACGTCAGATCGAGACAAAACTTGCACCATCGGACTCGTAGCGATACGTTGGTCCTGTGACCCATGTTTGGTTCAATTCTGAGAACGTTGACAAAATTGCGTATCGTGGGCCCGACGACTCCACTTGACGGACGATTTTGTGATCGGCTCATCGGAATCCAATTCTGGAAGTTTTGTTGGATTCGTATCATCGTTATGGACTTGTTAACACTAAGTTTGACGAATTTGGAGACCTTTGACCCTGACGCATTTTTCGGTGCAAAGCGGCCCACATGTGGACCCTACTTTGACTAAAAACTGTCATTTTTGCCCCTGTATCCAAATTGGACTTAAGGATAGGCGTTACTAGCTATTTGATATTTTCTGAATATAATGGTAATATTTATTTCAGCAACCGGAGGAGTACCTGCAGATCACACTGAGACCAGTTGGAGTCAGAACCACAGGCAAGTGTACCTTGCCATAATGCAGTATATTGATTCATATTATTCTCTTATTTTATTCATTGCTGACATGCTTGACCTAGGACCATGTGACTTACTTAGCGTCCAATTAATAGTCGGGTGCCAACAACGTACGTGGAGTTGTGTATTGTCATCTAGACATGGATACCGAGACCCTATATTTCTCGTACTTGTCTTATCAAGTACATCATAACCCAGGACACTTGACACTATTCATGAGACAGAATCTTCCTGAGATCTTCATGGTGATTCTGTATAGGATACAGGTTTTATGACATAGACATTATATTCATAGACAGTATATGACTTGCTGCATTAGTTTTGATCTTGCGTGTCATGGACATGAGACGTATGATTACATTGGGTGAGGAGAGACACACAGGCTACAGGCTGATTTATATATATTATTTATGGTGAGGCTTAGACTCTATATCAGAGCTAGGCACTCTACTAGTGTTATATTTATTGTGAGGCCTCAGACTCTATATCATAACTAGGCACTCTACTAGTGATATTACTGCTACCGGCTCCCCGACACAGAGCTTGTAGTGGTCTCAACCTGAGTTTTAGTGATGCTCTCATCTTGCATTTCACTTAGCTGGTTCTTTAGTATGACCCTGTTTACTCATTTATTTTCTGTACTGCATTTATATTGGCTTGAGTTATTTTGTACCTTGCTATGTCCCCTGAGGACCTGGATCCGGATTATGTCCCCAGGATTAGCTGACGAGATCTATCCCGAGGTATACGGGACTGGAGCATTAGCATTAGCAGAAGCAGGTGCCTACATTAGAGCAGAACCAGGACCAGAGGACGATATCATGCCAGAGGACTTCTCCTGATTATTGGCTTGAGATACTCATTTATTTCTGTTTCTAGTTATTTTATTTCCAGTCTATTGCATTGATGTATCAGACTTGTTCTCGGATTGTTCTCCGAGACACTTTTATTGAGATTTGTTAGTTTATTTTATTTACATTTATTCTGGCATTTGATCTGTGTTTATCTGTTGTGGATGAGATTAGAATAGTCTGTGACTTGTATCATTGGACTACAGCTTAAGTATGCCCCGATGGATCCATTAAATTGGGTTTGTCCATCGGTGTGTGCTACTGTCCATTGCCACGTGTCTAGTCCCTCGATATTTTGGGACTGGGGCGTGACAGCAGGCTAAATGGCCGTCCCCGCTGGGTACGAATCACCGTGCCAGCGCTCCCATGGGAAGATCGCTTTGACCCATCCAGGCGTGATGCCGCACGAGCGTGAATCACGCCCATGCAAGGCCATAGTTCGTTGGCTGGCGGTAAGAGATCTAAGCCACAGAGTCGCATAGATTGTCCAAGTACAGCGGAATGTATAAACGCATAAGCGAATGGTAACAAGTTCACTGAGTCGATAATAGCAGAAGCATTGAATAATACAAGTTGAAGTAAAGCAATTCTTTATTGATATAAACAAGTGTTACAGGCGGCGTATAGCCGAGATTACAAGTCGCTCAAGCCTCTCTCTCTGAAACAGTAAAAGCGTGCCAAGTGGCTACAATTATGGAATGATTGGACAGGCGATGATCAGGCGATGTTCATAATATTATGTCTTGTATATGTGCTTCAGTTTCGGATGTAGCGCTGCTTTAGAGTGATCTCCACGCCTTAGCATGCACGAAGGAAGCATCTGCACCGAACGAGGTTCTCCCGCACCCTGCATACAAACTGGTGGATTATCAGTACATTGAATGTACTGGTGGGGAAGCTATTTGCCCGTTCGACAAATCCAAACACGTAATACAAGTTCCGTGCACCAACTATTTAGTTGTCTTTCTAGTTGCCTTAGGATCAGTTTTATGCAAGCATTGAATAGCCTAACTCATGTGACCGTGCGCCGTGCAACATGAGAGGAAACACGGCGAGACTTACCAACTTACCAATTGTCCTTCCCTGTCCAAGGCAAACTACGTTAATTCAAGCACAAACATGTATAAGCATTCAGGAGGCATAGCATATGCAAACACAAGTGTTCGGAGCGAGATCACGTTTTGGGTGCACGGGTTACTCTGATTTCTCAGGTGGTTCGCATAAGATGTTCAAATACTCTTTATGCACAAGTGTTGTTATACCATGATCGTTCAGGTGTTCAGTTATTCTCGATGCGATGGAATGACTCGCACATGGGTAGCCGCTAAGCGAGGATGACTTATCTATATGAACATGAGGTCACTGGTACGGTGCTATAATGGATGGTCTAGTCTCAGTACGGAATGTCATGCGATGCATAGTTCAGGACATCCCAGGGTATTCCGTCCTATAGCAGGCGACTATCACGAGTTTCGTCTGGATCGGATCGGTGCCGGTGCCCCAGCGACCGTCCGCGGAACTAAACCTTGTTTCCAAGTTGTCCTGTGACCATGCAAGTCTCTAATCATCAAGTTCTGGTCTGGTACAGGAACAAGTTCGAGGCAGGATATATATATATATATATATATATATATATATATATATATATATATATATATATATATGGAACAAGTTACATGGAATAAGTTTAAGTCAGGATATATATATATATGTAACTTGTTGAGGCAGGATCAGGATTTCTCTCAATGTCGAGTATCGACTCCAACGAGCCATTTATTCAGTTCAGGACAGTATTGCTCCACTAGCTGGGATTCTTGGATCACAGAATTGGTGCAAGTTCCCTGGTTCGAGAATTGCCTTAGCGACCTAACGGTCCCGGATACATTTAGGTTATTCATGCACGGAACAACTATCAGGTAGTCTTCCGAGGAGAACCTAAATAAATGCATGATAAGCATAGTATTTCACGGTCTGGGCATAGTTATGCAGCAAGCATTGAAATTAGGCAATATATAAAAGCAGGCAAGCATGCATTTGTAAAATTTAAGCATTCAAGTTCGCTCGGGCCCGAAGGTAAGCCGAGCAAAACCGTACGGGGCCTTTCCGAGCGACGTTATCTAGGGTCGTGTAGTATATCAGTAAGGGAGTGCACAGCGAAGAGTGTAATATTCATGTCATTCTACTCGAGGCATAGCAGAGTCTAGTTGCGCAAGGCAAAGGTAGCATATGCGAGTCTGAATATAAGCAATGTTTCAGTTCCATGTTCTAACACAAGCAATACAAGTTGGGATTATTCCCTTAGCTAGGTGCGTTATATTCTTATTATCATGCAGGGGGTGATTCACCTAGCGACTAGTATGTACCATTCCATATTTTATGTGTGCTGGCTAAGCAAAGACAAGTTTACCATAGCCACCCACCTTAGCGATGATTCGCCTCGGTCGAGTGATACTCCAAGCGAGCCTCTGAAAGCCTAAGCCGTACTCCTGTAGGGACCAAGTCTGGATAATTTCTTGCCTCAACGAGTTGCCTCGTTGAGCAAAGCAGGTCGGGACATTTGCTCTTTTGCCGTTTGAATCGGCAGTCCGCTTGAGCGGAATGGGGTATTACACTTTCCACCTCAGATGCCCTCGACGCCTCCGACCGTCCCAGCCGACGACGCCTCCGACCGTCCCAGCCGACGCTGCCTCCGGCCGTCGAAGCCTGCGCCTCCCTCCTCCAGCGCGTCGCCCAGCTCCGGCCGTCGCACAGTGACTCGAAGCCTTAACCCTAGGACACAGGATCCGGACACTTCGTGTCATGTCGGACACGAGAAAATGTCATTTCTGGAGCCCTGTTCAGGTACCTGTTTATCTTTTCTCGCTATCCCGTTTTCGATTCCGTCTGTTGCATCGCGAACCCTGCATGACCCTCTCGGTGCCCGTGCAACCCGCTCGGGGCATCGCGTCCTGTGGCGATCGCAAACCGCGATCCAAAAATAGGAAAACCAACGCCCTGATTCACCCCGGAACTGAGTGCGCCCCGCCAAACGGGACGACTTGGTCGCACGCGATCTTTACCGAAACGTGCGCGCCGTTGATACGGACATGCGAGATTTCGCAGAAGTTGATTTGGATGTACGTGCACACCGGAATCAACGCGTATCCGCCGATAACGCCCCGTATCTGCCCATTCTAGAACATGCTATAACTTTGTGTACACACGTCGGATCGAGACGAAACTTGTGCCATCGGACTCATAGCAATACGCTGGTCCTGTGACCCAAGTTTGGTTCGATTCTGAGAACGTTGACAAAATCGCGTATTGTGGGCCCCACCGGCTCCACTTGATGGGCAATTTTGTGATTGGCTCATCGGAATCCAGTTCTGGAAGTTCCGTTGGGTTCGTATCATCGTTCCTGATTTGTTGACACTAAGTTTGACGAATTTAGAGACCTTTGACCCTGACATCCTTTTCGGTGCAAAGTGGCCCACATGTGGACCCCGCTTTGACACGGAAATGTCATTTTTGCCCCTGTGTCCAAATTGGACTTAAGGACAAATGTTTCTAGCTATTTGATATTTTCTGAATCTAATAGCGATATTTATTTCAGCAACCGGAGTAGTACCTGCAGATCACACTGAGACCAGAGCTACAGTTGGAGCCAGAACCCGAGGCAAGTGTACCTTGCCAAACTCTGCCGTATTGTTACATATTTTCCTTACTTCATTTATATTGCTGTGCATGCTTAACCTAGGACCATTTGATGTACTTAGCGTCCGATTATTAGTCGGGTGCCAACACCGTATGCGGTGTTGTGTATTGTCATCTAGAGATGGATATTCGTGACACTTTAGCTTCTCGTACTTGTCTTACCAAGTACACTATAACCCAGGACACTTGACACCATTCATGAGACAGGATCTTCCCGAGATATTCGTGGTGATTCTGTATAGGATACAGGACTTGACAGAGATACTAGATCCATAGATATTTATGACTTGTTGCATTTAGCTATGATCTTGCATAACATGGACATGGGGCCACATGGACATGAGACGTATGATTACATTGGGTGGGAAGAGACACACAGGCTACAGGTTGATTATATATATTATGACGGTGTCTCAGTCTCACTTTGAGCTAGACAGCTGCCGGTGTCTCAGTCTCTCGTTGAGCTAGACAACCACATGATATCACTGCTACCGGCTCCCCGACACAGAGCTTGTAGTGGTTTCAGCTTGAGTTCTAGTGCTGCTCTCATCTTGTATTTCACTTAGCTGGTTATATAGTGTTCCCATCTTATTTCATTTATTGCTGGAGAGACACACAGGCTACAGGTTAATTTTATATTATGCCGGCATCTCAGTCTCACGCTGAGCTAGACGACCACATGATATCACTGCTACCGGCTCCCCGACACAGAGCTTATAGTTGTTACAGCCTGAGTACTGGTGATGTTCTCACTTGCATTTTATATGGATGGTTACATATTTACCCTATTTATTTTATTGACTATTTTACTACATTATTATGGCTTGTATTTTCTGTACCTTGTTATGTCCCCTGAGGACCTGGATCCGGATTATGTCCCCAGGATTAGCAGTGGAGATCCACCTAGAGTTATACAGTACAGGAGCATTAGCTGGAGCAGAAGCAGGAGCAGGAGCAGTTACTGGAGCAGTACCAGATTTCGTAGACGAGTGATCATCGAGGTTATCTTCTGAGTATATACTGTTTCCATGTTCAGTATTGCTGTAGTTATCTTTATTCTTGTATCCTGACATATGTATCAGACTTATTACCGGGTTATCTCCCGAGTTTATATTTTATTGAGATATGATCTTGCCTCATGATTCTGATATTGTGGTATTTATTTTGTGGATGAGATTAGTATATTTTGACCCTTACTGTTATTTTACAGCTTAAGGGCGCCCCGATGGATCTATTAGATTGGGTTTGTCCATCAGTGTGTGCTGCTGGCCATTATCACGCGTCCGGTCCCTCGGTATTTTGGGACTGGGGCGTGACATAGTTTTTGTGGTGGCCCATGCAAGTCTACGACTAAATTGTTCTGTTTCAACTTGGGGACCGAACAAGCCTGCAAGAAGAATAGGAAAGGTTTATAGGATCTCATCCACTTGCTTGAAACGTTCTTGATATCTATATCGAATTCGAATTAATTCTTGACTTGCATCCTGCCTTGATTCCTGAGTGCCTCTTATTATTTATTTTGGTTGCAGAATTATGGTTCCACACGCCGGCGACGAGACTCATCCAGGAACACCCCAAGGTGTTGTGGTTACCCATGAAGAGGAAGTAACACCAGTAGAAGAAGGTCAATTCGCTCAACAACGTAGTCAAGCAAATCATGCCTCGAAAATTCAGCAAGATGACGTTCCACCATCGACGCACTTTACTCCATAAATGCCCATATTTCCACAAGGGCAGGCCATGGACGGACAGCAGATGTTTCAAATAATCTATGCAATAATGCAAGCTCAGCAAGAGGCTTTGAGTCGCAGCCTAGTAACCGCACTAGAGCAGGCGAATCTACCAGCACGACGACCAACGACGGGCTCTATTTCTGATTTTTGCCAGCTGAAGTCCCGTACCTTCTCAGGCAAAGCGGAGCCCACAGAAGTTCATGAGTGGCTCACCAACACACAACATCAATTAGAAGCAGCCGAGCTTCCAAGAGAACGTTGGATGACTGCCGTCAGAATGCAGTTGACGGACAATGCATATCACTGGTGGCTATCTGAGGAGACACGGCTCGGACCAGACCGAGTCACTTGGGAAGAGTTTTCCAGACTCTTTCAAGAGATGTACATTCTAGCTATCGCTCGATCAGAACTTCACGACAAGTTTAATCGCCTCACTCAAGATAGTATGACAGTAGAAGAGTACAACGTAGAATTCATTCGTCTAAGTCGCTTTGCCCCAACCCTGATCCCGACAGAAGAAGAGAAGGCTGAAAAGTTCTTCGACGGACTAAACATTGAGCTACAGAAACTAATTGGATCCGTTGCACCTACATCTTACCCGGACGTCCTTGCTGCAGCCCGACGCATAGAGCGCGTCATCAGGAGAGAGACCAGTCTTAAGCGATCATCCACACCAGCACCAGCCGGAGCACCACAGGAAGAAGCTACAAAGAGACCTCACATACACCAGCCATCAGAAATATCTCCATAGGCACTACCTATCTGTCAATATTGTCGCAAGCGAGGCCATATTGAGGACGAGTGCAGACGAAAAAGGAAAGTATGTTTAGCTTGCGGATCCAGTCAGCATTCATTGAGGGAATGCCCTGAGCGTCGCGGAAGAGCACCAATGGTTAACCAACCAGCGTTACCAGTACCGAGGCCAACCTATCCAGCATTGGGAGCACCACAAACGGAAGTTGAAGGAGTCCTACCACCAGCTCCAGGAGGGTATCAGCCGAGGCCACCTTTGATACCACAAGCAGCACTCTTCCAGCAGGATCAACAGCAGCAGAGGAATCAACTGCAAGAACGTAAACAAGCTCCAGCGATGACTTTGGAAGACGTACAGACCCATGGAGTAGCTAATGCGCGTAATTTTTCGTTGTTATCTGTTTATAGATTTATTTTATCTCGTGCCTATTGGTTCGTGACCTCAGCCTTAACCTATGTAATTTTGAACTTGCTTATAATTGATAACTGTAGAGATTTTAGAGTCTTTTGTTATTGTGCTTATTTTGGGTTGTTTTGTGAACTTGAATTAAGTTGTACCTCCTTCCATCATCATCTAGCGTACTTATATTTGTACTACCTTGACTTATGCTGCAGTTACAGCCTAGTTTTGCAAGCTAATTTTTATCGAGCTTGTTCATGACATATGTATTATTGGGTCGACACACTAATACAATTGTCTATTCAGAATCAGTGTATTACGGTCTGATCAACCTTAGTGCATTTTGGTTCGCTCTTCGCACGACTACTTCACGTGGATTGAGATATATAGTTGACTAGTATACTTGCCCTCTAGATATGTCTGTGCATATTGTATCAGTTACATAACTGTACTAATACGAGCATACGAACAAAGGATTACCAGAATAGGATTTTAATCCACAATTGTCTTGACAAATCTATTTGAATTCGTTAAACACCTTGATCCTGATACTTCTATTCTATTAACTCACCCTTGAACTCTTAATTATTGATCTTCGTCTTCCCTTATTTTGGAAAGACGAAACCTCATACTTGGTATAAGTTTGATATATAGACAGTACTAGATATACCCCACAGGCCGGTCGCATTGTTGATGACCTTTTTATATATGATTAAGGGAATATCATAGGTGATATGTTTGGTATTAAAGACTTAAGGATTCAATAACATGATTAAATAAGTTGGGGCATAACTTTATTATATGTATAGCCTTAGGTGATAGATGGATAAATTATAAGTTGGGTAGAGACCGCAATGTTCACTAGAGAGGAGTCCTTTAGATTGTAATCAAGCGAGATTGGATAGAGAGAACCCTACCATATTTTAATTTCGAGAACGAAATTTTTATAAGTTGGGTAGATTGTAAGCCCCCTGATTTTCATGAATTTCTAATTTGGTTTTTCATAATTTTTTTAGAATTTTCTGGAATTTTTTCTGTAATTAAAACCTAGTCTTTTGGTAATTAAATGATTTTTATTTACTGTTAATTAATATTAAAATATTATGGAAATAATATTTTATGGTGTGAAATGGAAAACCGGACATAGGATAATTTTTTGTGAATTTATTGGACTCCAGAAATATTTTTAAAGCCCTAAAAACTATTGTGGAAATAAACCAAATTAAACCCGTGCTAACGTCCAACATCCACATGAGAGCCGAAGCCAAGCCCAAGGAGCGTTGACCTAGCCCAAATCCTAGGTCTAACCCTAGTCTAATTTCTGTATGTATAAATACATAATTTTCTATTCTTTTCTCCACAAACAAAAAGAAAAAAAAGAAAATAACAAAAAATCCCTATTTTCCTAAAACTAACCTAACCCTAACCCTAAGCCGCCGCCCCCTCCGGCGAGTCTCCGGCGCCGCTCCGCCCGGCCACGTCTTCCCCTCCCCTCGCCGTGCCCAGCCACCGCCCGTCGACCACTCCGATCTACCTCCACCTCCTTCCTCCTCCTTTTCTCTCCTCTTCCTTCCCCTCAGCAGCCGCCCCCCGCCCGCTCCGGCCTCGCTGCAGCCTCGACGACCTCACCCGATGCCTCCCCGCCGTGCCCCGCCCTCGCCAGCGCCGCCGACCACCGCTTCCCTTCTCCGCCTCCTCCTCCTTCTTCCCCCGCAGCCAGGCCCCCTTCCCCGAGCACGGCTCCCCCTCTCTCCTCCCAGCCGCCCTCGACGCCTCCGACCGTCCCAGCCGACGCCGCCTCCGACCGTCCCAGCCGACGCCGCCTCCGGCCGTCGAAGCCTGTACCGCCCTCCTCCACCGCGCCGTGCAGCTCCGGCCGTCGCACAGCGACTCGAAACCCTAACCCTAGGACACAGGATCCGGACACTTCGTGCCGTGTCGGACACGAGAAAACGTCATTTCTGGAGCCATGTTCAGGTACCTGTTTCTCTCTCCTCGCTACCCCATTTTTGATTCCGTCTGTTGCATCGTGAACCCTGTGTGACCCTCTCGGTGCTCGTGCAATCCGCTCGGGGCATCGCGTCCTGTGGCGATCGTAAACCGCGATCCAAAAACAAGAAAACCAATGTCCTGATTCACCTCGGAACTGAGTGCGCCCCGCCAAACGGGACGACTTGGTCGCACGCGGTCTTTACCGAAATGTGCGCGCCATTGATACGGACGTACGAGATTTCGCAGAAGTTGATTTGGATGTGCGTGCACACCGGAATCAACGCGTATCCGCCGACAACGCCCCGTATCTGTCCATTCTGGAATACGCTATAACTTTGTGTACACACGTCGGATCGAGATGAAACTTGTGCCATCAGACTCGTAGCAATACGCTGGTCCTGTGACCCAAGTTTGGTTCAATTCTGAGAATGTTGACAAAATCGCGTATCGTAGGCCCCACCGGCTCCACTTGACGGGCGATTTTGTGATTGGCTCATCGAAATCCAGTTCTGGAAGTTCCGTTGGGTTCGTATCATCGTTCCTGACTTGTTGACACTAAGTTTGACGAATTTAGAGACCTTTGACCCTGACACGCTTTTCGGTGGCCCATATTTGGACCCCGCTTTGACCCAGAAATATTGTTTTTGCCCCTATGTCCAAATTGGACTTAAGGACAGGCGTTTCTAGCTATTTGATATTTTCTGAATCTAATAGTGATATTTATTTTATCAACCGGAATAGTGCCTGCAGATCACACTGAGACCAGAGCTACAGTTGGAGCCAGAACCCGTGGCAAGTGTACCTTGCCAAACTCTACAGTATTGTTATATATTTTCCTTGCTTTATTTATATTGCTGTGCATGCTTAACCTAGGACCGTGTGACGTATTTAGCGTCTGATTATTAGTCGGGTGCCAATACCGTATGCGGTATTGTGTATTGTCATCTAGAGATGGATATTCGTGACACTTTAGCTTCTCGTACTTGTCTTACCAAGTACACTATAACCCAGGACACTTGACACCATTTGGACTAACAAATGTGCCTGCAGTATTTATGAACCTGATGAACAGAGTCTTCCACCAGTATTTGGACCAGTTCGTGGTAGTCTTCATCGACGACATCTTGGTGTATTTAAAAAGCCACGAGGAGCACGGAGAGCACTTAAGGTTAGTGTTGGAAACGCTGAGACGTGAGAGGCTCTATGCCAAGTTGAGCAAGTGTGAGTTTCTCCTAGACCGTGTCTCTTTCCTCGGACATGTTATTTTAGGAGATGGTATTTCAGTAGATCCAGCGAAGATTTTATCAGTAGAGACGTGGCCGACCCCTACCAATGTCTCGGAGGTGAGGAGTTTCCTAGGACTTGTCGGATATTACTGGAGGTTCGTAGAGAACTTCACGAGGATCGCAAAGCCGATGACCCGCTTGACCCGCAAGGAGCAGGAGTTTATTTGGACAAAGGAGTATCAGACGACGTTCGATGAACTGAAGAAGCATCTGACTACAGCACCTATCTTGACTATATCTTCTGGACCCGGAGGATTTGTTATCTATAGTGATGCATCTGGGAAAGGATTAGGATGCATCTTGATGCAGAATAGTAAAGTTGTGACCTATGCCTCTAGGTAGCTGAGGACCAATGAGAAGAACTATCCCACTTACGACTTGGAGCTTGCCGCAGTGATCTTTTCCTTGAAGCTTTGGAGGCACTACCTATACGGAGAATGGGTGGAGATATTTACAGATCACAAAATCCTGAAGTACGTCTATACTCAGAAGGACCTAAACCAGAGACAAAGACGTTGGCTCGAGGTGATAACATACTTTGAGATTGAGCTATAGTACCATCCGGGAAAGGCCCACGTGGTAGCTAACGTATTGAGCAGGAGGCCCATGGAATTTTTTTTTACTACCCAGCAACACCTATTGAGAGATCTGGAGAAGTTGGTTATAGAGATTATTATGCCCGGAGCAGACAGCCAATTGTCAAGTTTTCAGGTATAATCGACATTAGTTGAGAGGATCAAGGCTGCCTTGTCAACAGATGCCAGATTCCAGAGGCTTCAATAGAGGACAGAGGCCATGATGCAGACAGGATTGCGCATACACGAGGACGAAACTTTGAGATATGGAGATCTTCTCTATGTTCCGAATGGAGAACTCTGTCAGGAGTTGATATCGGAGGCGCACAGTTCAACATACTCTATTCATCCAGGAGGCACAAAGATGTACAGAGACTTGAGGCAGTACTATTGGTGGCATGAAATAAAGAGGGAGATAGCCCACTTTATGGCAAAGTGCCTGGTGTGTCACAGGTAAAGGCTGAGCATCAGAGGTCTGTAGGTTTACTTCAGCTACTCCCGATACCTGAGTGGAAATAGTAGCACATCACTATGGACTTTGTTACGAGCTTTCCGAGGAGTCCTAGTGGTTATGGTGTGGGTGATCGTGGATCGACTCACCAAGTTCGCTCACTTTTTACCTTTTAGAGTTGGGCAGTCTATAGAGGACTTAGCAGATATGTATATGAGGTTGATCGTGTGACTGCATGGGGTGCCAGTCAGTATAGTGTCAGACAGGGATACGAGGTTCATATCTTACTTTTGGTAGAGTATGCAAGAGAGTCTCGGTACCCGCCTGAAGTTTAGCATATTGTATCACCTGCAGACGGATGGCCAGTTCGAGCACACCATTCAGACGCTAGAGGACATGTTGAGGGCGTCCATGCTTGATTTCAGTGGATCATGTGAGGACCATTTATATTTGGTCAAATTTTCCTACAATAATAGCTATCAAGCGAGCATTCAGATGGCTCCATATGAGGCATTGTATGGCAGGAAGTATCGTTCTCCAGTATATTGGTTTGATGTGGACGAAGGCAAATTCTTGGACTAGAGCTGGTTGTTCGTACAGTGGAGAAGGTAAAAAAGATCCAAGGGCACCTGCGAGCAGTACAGGACAGACAGAAGCATTGGGAAAACGCACATCGACGACCCCTAGAGTTCCAGGTTGGAGATCATGTGTTTCTAAAAATATCGCCTACCCGAGGGACCATCAGGTTTGGAGGCAGAGGAAAGCTGAGTCCGAGGTACATCGGACCATTCGATGTGTTGGAGCACGTCAGAGAGGTTGCTTACAGATTAGTATTGCTACAGACATTAGAAGGAGTTCATGACGTCTTCCATGTATCTCAGTTAAGGAGGTACATGTCAGATCTAAGTCATGTGCTTGATCACTCGAAGATCACTGTCGGGCCGAGTTTGTCATATCAGGAGGAGCCTGTAGAGATTCTGGACAGGAGCGAGAAAGTGTTGCGAGGTCAGACTATCCCTCTAGTTTGTGTCGTATGGAGGCATCATGCACCAGGCGAGTCGACCTGGGAACGAGAGGATGATATTCAACAGCATTTTCCCCATCTCTTTGAAGGCCTAGGAATGTAGTAGCATTTAATTTCAGTCAATAGTTTTTACCATATGTCTGTTTTAATTTCAAGGACTAAATGCTTTAAAGATGGTAGATTGTAAACTCCCTCGACCAAATTTAGGTCTACCTTCTTTAGATAGAGAGACCAGGGTTAGTTTGGATCCATTTAGAATTAGAACATAGTATTTTTGATTAATGTACAAATATTTGTATCACTTGGTGCACCTTACCGTTGTTTCGATATTTGGAGTGCTACACTAGTAGTTGCTTTCAAACAAATTTTACACACTTTTCCTAGACGAGCCAGCCTTCTATTTTGATCTTTATGTAACTCATAAATACCCTCTTTTGTGCTTCATTTTAGTCGCACAATATTCGTTACAAATATCTATTTTTTAAAATCCAAATAAATCCAACTTTGCATCTTTGTCCGATCCAATCGAAATTGGAAGCACAACCTTGACCCATTTTGTGTAACCCAATTTATGACAATAATTGATTATGAGTCTACTACGTCCATGATACTTGTGTCTAACCCAATTTTAATCCTATGTGCTTCCAATTAATTAAAGAACACCATTGACACTAATTTTAATTAAATTGGTGTAATGACTCAACCTGACCAAAAACTAGACCCAACACCAATCCAAACCTCCACTCACACCCTCAAGGTCCATATAAAACACCACATACTATTTTAATCCACTATATCACACCAAACATGGTATTTTTTCTCATCCAATTCCAGTCTCCCTTGTTTGTGCATTTTTTAAATTGTTATGGGCCTTTGTGCAAATAAGCAACTAGGTGTCCACCTCCCATTGGAGCAAAGCAATGAAGAAACCCTCCTTCATTTCTTTGACCGGTCACCCCTAGTTTTTACCCCATTTTATGTGTACAACTTACCACTTTACACCTACATCATCACCACCCTCCATTCAAATTTATCCCATCCCAACCACCCATTTCTTCATGAGGATTCTTCCACATCCCTAGAAATAGCCATGTGGTTGGCCCTAATCCCCATGCCCTCCTTTTCTCTCTCTCTTACATTAACTCTCCCCATCTCTCTCTCCAAAATTCAGTAGCCACCACCCCCATCCAACCGAAACTTAAACATCATCTCCTTCCTCTTCCTTCTTCTTCCTCCTCCGACCACAGCCTCCACCATGATCGACCACCAACCTCCTCTCCTACTCCTTCTTTGACTAACATCCTCCTAGCCATCTCCATCATAACCTCTTCTCATGATCGACCACTACCGCCTCACTCTCATCCGCCGGACTTCCAACCACCACAGCCATCACCAACAACAACCTCCTCTTCTTCTTCCTCCTCCGGCCAACTTCATCAACCACCACCACAGCCTTCATCCCGACCAGATTCTACCTCATCACCTCCTTCCTCTCCTCACGACCACCACCACCGTCGACAACCACCAGCATCCCCTGAGCCATCAACACCACCGGAAGCATCACCACCACCTCCTCCACAGTCATCACCACTGCCTCCTTCTAATCCCGTCACCACCATCATCCCCACGGCCATTATCACTACCGTAACCTCTTCTCGCGACCACCACCTCCTCCTTCTAATACCGCCACCACGATCTTCACCACCGCCATCATCACCACCATAGTCATCACCCCGGCCATCACCACCACAGCCATCCCGCCACCACCATCACCTCGTCACCACCACCCCACTGCGTTGCTGCCATTGTTGCTACCGTCGCTGCTGTGCATTCTAGCTGCCAGAGCACCTCCACCAGCCAGAGACCGGCCACCCATGAGCCATGGGCCGAGCACCCCCTCCCTGTTTAGAGCTAACCCTAGGTATGCATATTCACTTCTCCTCCTTTTTCTTATTGTTGTTACATGAACCAATGTTGTTAGTGAACCCTATTATCTAATATATATATATACATGTGTTGGAGTAGTAGTTAGTATATTTCATGGGTTAGGTTGTTAGTATGACATATTTGTGTAGTACCTAGGTGCTTGGACTAAATTATCATATGTGCACCATAACCTATTAGCCAGGACACATGTTTAGTGTTATACGATATTTGGAGATGTAAACGTATTGGTAGCTAACTGTCTTGTTGTGCACAGTATTTGATGACATATGACGTACTCGTACATGGAGACCTAAATGGTTAACACTATCAAACTTGCGTTGGAAAGCAACTTAGTACCTAATTGAACCTTAGTTGATATAGTTGTAATATTTGAGAATGTATGTTTAGAAGGACAAGACACTTGTGTATTTTAGACACGTGCACACTCGACCCTACTAGTTGACCGGTTATAACCCTTACTTGCGTTAGTTTCTAAGTGCAGTGTAGTTATATTTCTATGCGTACTAGTATAATGACTGATGGTTATTACATTATATTATATATATATATATATATATATATATATATATATATATATATATAGGATCGTTGGATTGTTCGGGTGAGGCTTCGGGAGCAGAATTTTGGCATTCACAGCTTGAGGATCCAGACAAGTATACCTTAACTTATTTGCTGTTTAATTCAAGTTATTAAATGTTTTATGAGATATTGTTGCAAATATTATATATAACTGTGCACGTCCGAGAATGACTCGGGTGTAGTCAACGTTTGCGTCGACGTGTAGTGTATTGACTGTAACACCCCGTTCCGCTCAAGCGGACTACCGTCTCAAACGGCAATCGTGCAGCTGTCCCGACCCGCTTTGCCTCGATCAAGAAGCAAAGGATATCCAGACTTGCCCCTACAGGAATCCGGCTTGGACTTTCAGAGGCTCGCTCAGACGTATCGCTCTACCGAGGCGAATCATCGCTAAGGTGGGTGGCTACGGTGAACTTGTCTTTGCTTAGCCAGCACACATAAAATCTGGAATATTTATGCTAGTCGCTAGGTGAATCACCCCCTGCATGCTAATAAATCCAACGCACCTAGCTAAGGGAATAATCCTAACTAATATTGCTTGCTAGAACATGGAAGAGGAAATACTGCTTATATTCAGACCCTCGCATGCTAAGTCCCTTAACGGTTTCATCTCTCGGACTACCTTCGGGCCCGAGCAACGTGCCTGCTTATGTACATAGAAACGCATGCTTGTCTGCTTGAATGTTACCGTATTTGCATCCAAACCCCGAAAGACTACTACGTAGTCGTTCCGTGCCTGAATGTTCCTGCAAGTATCCGGGACCGCTAGGTCACCCAAGGCATCCCCGAACCAGGGGAATGCATCAAGACAAGTAATCACTGTACAGAATCATGATTCAAACATCTCCTGTAATACTGTACCACTGTACTACTGTTCTACTATACCACTGTACCACTGTACTCCTGTTCTACAGTACTCGAGTATCTAGTGAAGGGGAAACTGACCCTGACCCTGACCTGTATGTCGCGGACAACTCGGAAATGAGGCATAGTTCCACGGACGGTCTCCGGGGCACTGGGGCCGCTCCGATCCGGATGGAACTCCACTGTTTCAGCCAACTGTACTGGACGAGATAGTGTGCAGCACCTACCGTTCTTTCGCTGCATACCATCCGCTCCATGGCTGAACTTACTGTATAGTCTACTGTACTAAACGAGATGGCTTGTAGAACCCACTGTACTTTCGTTGCAAACTACTCTCGTTTAAGACTAGTGTCCATAATGGCTTTGCCAGCGACCGTGTTCATATAGATAAGTCATCCTCGCTTAGCGGCTATCCGCGTGCGAGTCACTGCATCGCATCAAGAACAACTAACACCTGAACGATCATGTTAAAATGACCCTCCTGTTTGCATATGCTTGCCTCCTGAATGTTTATACATGCCTCTGCTCGAATTTATACTGTTTGCCTAAATGGTTGCCTTGGACAGAGAAGGAGATGGTAAGTTGGTAAGTCTCGCCGTGTTTCCTCTAACATCGTACGGCGCACTGCCGACACGTTAGGCTATTCAATATCTGCATAAAACTGATCCGAAGGCAACTAGAAAGATAACTGAATAGTTGTGCACGAAACCTGTATTACGTGTTTGGATTTGTCGAGCGGGCGAGTAGCTTTCCCACCAGTGCATCCAATGTACTGATAATCTACCAGTTTGCTTGCAGGGTGCGGGAGAACCTCGTTTGGTGCGGACGCCTCCTTCGTGCGTGCTAAGGCCAGGAGTTCCCTCTGAAGCCTTGCAACGGTGCATCCGGGACTGAAGCACATATACAAGACATAAGTTGTGAACATCGCCTGACCATCGCCTGTACAATCATTCCAAACTGTAGCCACTTGGCACGCTTTTACTATTTCAGAGAGAGAGACTTGAGCGACTTGTAATCTCGGCTATACGTCGCCTGTAACACTTGTTCATATCAATAAAGAGATTATTTTACTTGTTTCAATGCTTCCGCTATATTTGTCGACTCAGTGAACCTGTTATCGAATCGCTATGCGTTCCTAAACTTTGCTGCACTCGGACAATCTGTGCGACTCTGTGGCTTAGAACTCTTGCCGCCAGTCAATGAACCATGGCCTTGCACGAGAGTGGCTCACGCTCGTGCGGCATCACGCCCGGATGGGTTAAGCGATCGTTCCGCGGGAGCACTGGCGAGGGTGATTCCCGCCTAGCGGGAACGGCCGATTGCCTGCGGGAGATCGGGGAGTGACATTGACTTAGTCACTAGCAGACTCACCTACTATTGTGAAGATATTATGATATCTTTCAAGACCTCGACACTTCTTACACTCATCACGATGACAAAATCATGTTGGGATACAAGTTGGCGTACCCGCCAAACTATCGGTACGTGTGACATGCAACACGGTTTAGTGCGTAGTCAGGTTAGTCTAGTTATTTGAGACCGGACATGTAGTTACATAGTATGCACGTCGTGTATTCGACTTATATATTTGTATTGGATGGGGAGAACAATTGGTAGGTGTATGTGATACACACATTAGAATTTGTAGTGTCCAGAGGAGCCACGGATCGAATGACTTCTTTTATTCAAATATTGCGTTCTTCGGAGCGTTACGGACGTATACATATATATATATATATATATATATATATATATATATATATATATATATATATATATATATATATATATATATATACACACACCTCGTTCTTCGGAACAATGAACGTTATATGCATAGATACCACGCTCTTCGGAGTGTTGGACGTTATGCCTACACCTACCCATAAGTACCAAGATTGTCCTCATATTGCATTCACTTAGATGGTTAGTACACTCCCTTTTCTTATTCAGTATTTATATTTGGCATGTATTTTTGTATCTTGTTACGTCCCTCTGAGGACCTGGTTCCCTTGTAGATTTGGACGAGGTATACTATCCGACCTTGTACGGGCCCGGACAGGAGATGAGGTATGCGACCGAGGAGGAGCTTGAGGTGTTACCTTCGGATTTTTCTTGATCACTGGTAGGCCTTCTGCTTAGGGCTGGAGCATCTTTATCTAGTTAGTCGATGTTCTAGCATAGCACTCTTATATGTCATTTCGTACTCTTATTTCAGTATTGTAGTGGGTTTGTTCCCATCAGACTTATTTGGATTGCATTATAACATTCAGACTCTGCACTTATTTCTAGCATTTATTTCAGCACTTCTTGTTTATATTTTGTGGATGAGATTAGACATTTACCTGTTGCATGTTTGCATATTAGACTTGATAATATTTTAGGACAGCATAGTACGCTTCGTCGGGTCCATTAAATTGAGAAATCTTTCGGAGTCGTATTAGCTGGCCATTGCCACGTGGCTTGGTCCTGTGTATTTTAGGACTGGGGCATGACAGATAATGACTTCATTATAATCAAGTGAACAAGAGTAGAATTCATATTCTTTGTAATTATCTTTTTTTCTCCTTGATACCTTTGACCTACCTGCATCTACCAACTTGACTCTTATCTAGAAACTTGTTACTCTATCATCACTAGTAAATAGAATATTGTCTTCTCTTTTGAATCTTATTATCCATCTTACTTTTAGGAATGACCGGTAGGAATGCCCTGATCATCTTGCCCTAGAGTAGAGAATTTTTTTATCATGTGATTATGATAAATTTTGTCTTGTAATGATACTTTGACATTGAAATAGAATTGATAAAGGAAAAGCGGGACTGAGGATAAAAGCAAAATTAAGAGAATAGTGGTAAGAGTGTTGAAAATAGTTATATTAAGGAGTTATTTTGAAATGAAATAAGGATCAAATGCATATGACATATTGAATCTGTAAAAAAAAAAAAATTAGAGGAAGTAATGTTGGGTCATACATGGAAAAAAAATAAGGAATGCAAGTAAAGAAATAATTTGATGTTAAGATGGAAATACTTGAATTTGAACCTTGGACATAAATTCTGAATCGATAATTATGGATTCTAGTAAAAAAAAAAAGATATGGAAATTAGAATTTTATTGCAAGTTCGAAAATGGATTACGGGATCATATGAATATACATTTTAGGATTACTAATTTTGAGACAGATTGAGTTGCTAGTCTAGAACCCCGATTCTAACCAACTATTATATCTTTCTATTTACTTCATTCTTGTAATCATATCAAATCTATTTCAATATTTTACCTTTTTCCTGAACTATCCTAGTCATTCCTTCTTAATTTTTAGGACAATTCGTTAGAGACCTTGATGGTTAGGAAGTCTATGAGTGAAAATCTTGGTGATAATTCTTATTAATAACAGGAATGATATATTTTAAGATTAAAATTTGATAGTGCTAAGATCATCTAAATTTTGAGCACTGTAATATTTGAGAGAAATTGATGGGAATAAATTTATGATAAGAATGACCAATAAGAAAAAGGGATTTAGAGTAGGTGACAGAATTTTTTTTAAAGTATAATTCAACTAGAAGAGATGAGAAAAAAAATTTAATGATAAAGTTTAAAATTTTATAGTCATGGTATCTACCTATTATTAAGGTTTGAGAACTAAAGAGTTAGTCTATGATATAAAACATGTTTTGAATCTTAGACATTAAGTGAATTGGACTCATGGAATCGATTTAAATATCGAAGATTTTAATAGAAAGAATTTTGTATTGGGATAATAAATTCAAAGGATGAATAAGAATTTTCTAGTTCAAAATTTCGAAAACATATTATACGTACGGGTAGAGGAATATGGAATGAAATAAAATGAAGCTCATGGTAAAGAATGTTATAATAGAATTGATTATGGGATCATATAATTGAAAGACGTAAGGTAAGATTGTGGTATATCGTGGTTATGATCTAAATTAAAATCATGATCATGACAGTAACATTTGAAATCGAAGAAAATAATCGAGATATGTTTGTTGTTAAGATAAACACACTCGAAGTTGATAAGTATTTTTTTCGGAGATATAATAAATTTTGATTCAGAAATTCTAGATCTAATTAAATAAAGTTTGAGGAATTCGAAACTTTTATAGATGTTTAGTTTGATTAGGGATCACAAGATTGAGAAAAGTAAAATGAACGAGGATAAAAATGAAATATTGTTTTCAGATAGTAGTAGTGACTACTCTTTTTTCTAGAATTTAAGAAAGTGATTATAGACTTCTTGATTACATTATGAAGGATGTATGTAAATTTTCTAATTCTATTTGTCGATCGTATCTTCCGGATTTGCTATAACTTTTTTGTCTATATCATTTGTTATATTAGGTTTTTCTTCGTTTGGTTACATTAAAAAGGTAACGTGCATTATTCCAATTATTTGTCTTTTTTCAGTGATCATGCTTACTTCCAAAAACTTTAAACTTTCTAAAGATTCAAGGCACAGTCCTTAATTCGCAAACCGGTTCTATCTCAACTATATATATATATATATATATATATATATATATATATATAAGAAAATGATATATATATATATCTTTTCCTATTTTCTTTCTTCTCGACTAATGTTTTCTGAATAGGAAAATTTCGATGACTTATAATATCATTTTCTTACTTGCCCAACTCAGAATTACAATTCTTGTCGTCCTTTTAAATTTCGAGAACAAATTTTTTCTAATGAGGGTAGATTTGTCAAAATTCACTTAATGTAAATTTCGATTTTTAAAATGTCAAAATTTTTTATTTCAAAATTATTTAGTTTTTATAAATATTCTATTTATGTTTAGAAATTACATTATTGGAATTTGTATAAAAGCGTCATAAAATATTCTAGCTTTTAAACTCTTTTTGTCTAATTTCAATTAGGTTCATAATAAATTTTGGATCCATTTGAGATATTAAATAAATAGAATATTTTCTATGGTTTTAGATTACGGTTTACTTAGTAACTAATTTGGGAATATTAGATTTATGGGATATTTCTTTGGTTTAGACTAATGCTTTGATTAGAACTAATTAGATAATAAGTTAATTTTCGAAACTACATGAAAGTTTCTTCTAGTTCTTTGTCCCTTGCTACTAATTGTGCCACTCCGGTCTCCGAGAGAAAGTTAGAAAATCTTATAAAATCGTTTATCTTAGGCTCATTTTCCAATCCCAAACCACCACCCATCAACACCAAATCTTGTCCGGATTCGTGTGTCCATGTCCAATTCTTCCGTATCAGCTGTGTCGGCCTCGGGTGCGACCCCGGGTGTCCATTCAATTCAATTCCATTCTATTCCGTATCCATACACATCCATTACCATAATTCTGTATCCGATAATCCCGGACACATTCCCCATTCCCTGTGTCCAACATGGACACGTTCATCCTCGACCAAAAATATGTAATACACAGAGCAAACCAAATCCTATCCCTAACCTTCGTCGGCCGCCACCACCGTGACCCGGCGTCAGTGAACCGACTCCTCAAATTTTTCCTCCATCCCTTGCTGATGACTAGTGTCCAAGCCGCTGCGCCGTCGGTGACTCCATAGCTTTCGCACTTGACTCATCAACCCCGATGTGTGTTGTCGCTCGCCGCCTCCTCCGTCTGGCGGAACTCGTCGGATTGACCTCGACGACCCAGATCTGTACTGTCGTCGTCGTCTCTCGCCAGATCCGGAGACAATAATCTCATATCTCCATTGCCTCGACCTTTCTCGAGCCCAGCTGCCTTTTGGTCTGCCTCGTCGTCGATCTGCCACCTCGAATTTTCCCTCCTCCTCCCCGAGCGTCCAGATCCGCCCTTGACCGAGCCCTCCTGAGCTCCTCTCGTCTGTGAGCCTCTCTTTTCCTCCCTCTCTCTCTCGTTCTCTTGCACTTTTTTTTTTTAGTTCTGAGAATGTTTTCTCTTTCTTCTGTATATTTAAAGGTTAAGGTTAAGTTTTAACTATGATTTTATGTTTCATTGTAGCAAATTATGGAAAAAAAGAAAATTGTTAATTTTAGCTTTTAGTATATGGGCTCTGGCCGATTGATGTAGGTAAATTTTTGGTTTTAAAAGCAATGGATTAGTTGGACATGTTTCTATCATTTGTATGATAAGCTGTCATGGACCGATCTTTTCTATATTGAGGATATATAAATGAGGAGTCGAGTTTAACAAATAGGCTTTATGGTTCTAATGGACTTGATAGTTATGAAGGAATTTGGTTATAAAAGTAGTTTGAGAAAACAATTTTTACCTTAATTTAAATGAAATGTAGGCTAGGTCTGATGATTATTTTCTTTCTAAAATCATTTTAGGCTTATAATTAGTAATATTTCACAGGAGTACCAGCTTCGATATGTGATCGACTTGAAAATTTGTACAAGAGTTTATTGTCTGGTTAATCATACGTGAGATGTATGATTAACACTCACAAAGTGTATGTACATGGTATGGTGGATCCACCCTGGGAGTGTTAATAATACATGGTATGGTGGATCCTGTCACGACCCGCACCCGGTTTAGGGCCACGAGTGCGTGGGTACGTCCAGCCTACGCCGCAGCATCGGCGGTAGAACGCTGTCAAGATCTTGATATTATCTAGCCAATCTCACACAAGCATCCAATCTCCATAAGGAGGCACGGATGACACAAATAAAATGAACACATACTCAATCACAGGATTACAGCACGATAAGATATCGAACAAAAATTAAATACAACACAAATCCAGAATGTAATCTAACTCAACAAATATCCAAGTCTCATCAAAAATGCCGGAGACAAATCCGGTACCAAATAGTCTACTTAAAGAACTAACTAAAAATAGTAATTTCCGGCTAGACCTTCCGAAATCACAACTAGACTACCAAGTCTGCAGCTACTCACCATATGGTCCATAAAGTGTCGGACAGCGGTCCTCTAAGGCATAGTCTGGAAAAATATTTCCAGTCAGGAAGGAGCAAAGCACAATCTCAAATTACAGTTCCATTAAATTGATAAGGACTATAAAGCATTAAACATGTGATGCTAGCTACTGAGAAGATAGTGAAATAAATACAATGGCAATTAAAGAGAGACAGGCAATGCAAGAGACAGGCAATAGGCAATATGATACAGTCAGTGCATGTATGAAAATGAAAAGAACAAGGAACAATATCATATACGGTGATGTAGTATATGATTTAAAATAGGGAACTGTAATCTATTCTAAGTGTTTGAAATAGTAGTTTCAAAATGTGATCGGCTTGGGAACATGTACGATAGCTACAGGGCCTGGCTAATCATGGGTGAAGAGCATGATTAACACTTACATTGTTCTATACTACAATAAGAGGTTATGATCACATTTCTTACTAACTACTTTCCCGACCCAACAAGTACTGTGGATCCAACCATGACACGTCACGATACACGAGCAAGTCCAATCTATTATGTACGATGTCTAATATACATGTCGTGTACAATGTCAAACGATAATCAAGGTAACATCTCATGACTGCAGATCCAAGCGATACTAGTCCGTGTAACACAGTGTCAAGGATTCAGATGTAACATTTCATGATTATTTAATTTATAGAAATTATCAAGGAATTAAAAATTATCAGAGAATGTACTTGCCTTGGGTCCTTAGCTGGTATTTATGGATGTCCTGTTCCAGAGTATCCCCTGGGTAAACCAACAGTCCTATAACACATCACAATAACACTCGTATCAGGTGCTACCCTAACACACAAATAGAATGTACTTGCCTTAGGGCTATGCCAAACATGGCACTAGCCGACTAGGGTCATCTAGTAGTAATACATATATAAATATACATCTCATTAACTAATCATATATATATAATTTCTATCAATTACAATAATAGATATATGTAAAATATATATACTTTAAATTAAATAATACTTGTATATATATATATAAACATAATAATTAATACTTGTATGTACATACATATAAACATAGTTCATGGAAAGAATACAATACGTATTTATATTGTATACATACAAAAAAGAATTTAATATAATATATATATCTAAAATATATACCAATATAAATACACTGCTATAGTTGTATATTTACCAAAATACGTTCATTTATATATTAACATATGTCAAAATGCGTACATATCATATATGTGCAAAAGTACATTTTTAGAATATACATATATATATAGAAAATATATTAATTGTATGTACAAAATATATATGTATATATATATATACATTTATACTAATTATACATATTTGAAAAGTATTAAGTATATATATATATATATACAAATATATATACATATACCAACCATTATATATTTTTATACCAGAATACCTACATATATATATTAAATGAAATACACGTACTATACACCAAAATACGTTTATGCATAAATATATACTAATAAAACATTTTCATATATCATATATATACATACTAAAGTATACTATGTTTATACCTGTTTAACATTTAATTAAAAATAAACATATACATGTACATATATTAAATTATGCATTACCAATTTTCTTTATATACTATACACATTTCATGTATTTAAAGCACTAATTAAATAATACTATTTATATACATATCTTTAATATACTCATGTGTGTATATATATATGTATATATATATATATAGAGAGAGAAGGAAGGGGAGAAGAAGAACTCTTACAGAGGGGGTGGCTCGATGATGGTGGTGGAGCTCCTGGTCCGCCGGAGTACTGATGGTGGTGGTGGAAACACAGCAGGGAGGAGGAAGAGAGGAGGCGGATGGTGGTGATGCACAGCAGCGGGCCGACGGGGATGTGCAGCGGGGTGCTGCCGGACTGATGGCCGCCGGAGTTCACCGCAGAGGGAGGAGAATGGAGCGCCGGCGTGCAGGCTCGGTTGGGAGAACGAGCAGTCGGCTCCGTCGGAGTTGAGAGGGGGCCGGAGATGTGGATGGATGGATGGAGGACCCGCTGTACAGGTGGAGGGAGGAAGGAGTCGGCTGCTGGGTCGGGCCGCTCGCCGGAGTGCAACGGGCTGTGCGTGGAGGAGTGGAGAGAGAGGCGGAGGGAGAGCCGCCGGACTGAACTGCAGAGGGAGGAGGAACGGTTCAGCTTGGCCGCCGGGGCTCGAGCTTGGCTGATCCGCCGGAGTGGTCAGAGGGCCGCCGGGCCGGGGGAATGGCCGGACAGGCCGGGGTATAGGGATGAACAGTAGCTTTCAGTTTTCCCCCCTTTCCTATTTGAATTTAAACGAAAAACACTAAAGAAGAAGGAGAAAGGAAGAAGGAGAAGGAAGAGAAGAAGAAAAGAAAAGAGAAGAAGAGGAGAAAATTTTGGATGGGGAAGGAGGCTACGTTGGAGAGAGGAGAGAGAGAGGTGGGGGCTTGCTTGGGGATTAGGGTTTTCTAGGGAAATGTGTTGATGGGGCTTTAAATAGTAAGAGGGTGTTGAATCTAATGGTGAGGATGGACCCAATTAAATGGGTGGTCCAGATTGATCATGAATAAATTTCATGTGGGAATGAGGGTGAGGGCTAGTTAAATAATTATTAGGTTCCCTCATTATTTTAAACAAATGAGGTGTTGACACAAAAATACAAATTTGCAAATTAGCCCCCTTAAATTTGGGTATTTGCACAGACACATGAAATAACAAAAATTTGGCGGGCGATTCGGTGTCTGGTGTTTTGTAGGGTCAGGGGGTGCTGTAAGATCGGTATGGGCTCAATTTGCAGGGCACTGGAATTAAATTGGAATTTTCAGAATTGGTTAAAATAGTATCCTCAATTTAATTAGAATAAAATACAAGTTGTGTTCTAAAATTAATTAGGAGTACATGGGGCCAAAATCAGGTCAGGTCATCAATACCAATAATGAAGAAGACTCAGAACAGAATATTACCCTAATTTGGGCCGCACGAAAAATAGGTCAAGATTGCCTCCCATTTCGATTGGAACGCACAACGATACAAAAATAGGAATTTATTAAATAACGTCCGCGACGATTTTTGTGCGGCTAGAAACAAGGTACAGAGAGCATAATTATGAGTTGCAAAAATAGTAGAATGGAAGGCGGGCATGTCTAGGACAAGATTGTGAAATTTGTTGGAAGACAAAAGTCAGGATAGCGCTCCAAATATCGAAGCAAAGGCAATGCGCAAAATATTAAATAAAATGCGGTAATTAATTACAACTCCAAGAATTAAATTCTAACTAAATAATTAAATACAAAAATTTCATAATTCCGACAGGTGTTCATCTACTAGGCTTCTAGGTCAAGTCTACTAGCTTAAAAATAAATGAACACTGTATATAAATATATATATTTAAATTACACATCACACATAATTATCTAAATTAATATACCTATCACGAAATTACTAAATTGTAACTATAATAATATTAATTATTATAAAAAGTCAAAAATATCTCTGTTTTCGGAACGTGGTAGTGACAAGTTTACCCTCCTTAAAAGAATTTCGTCCTCGAAATTCAAAATCCTCAAAGTAGCGTTTAATCATACTCATTACTATTTTCCTCAAATTTTAAATTCATCATCCATGAAATCAGGTAATAACCCACAATGTCCTTTCACAATTTTCAAAAATTCTGAAATTATTGCATTCCGGAAAAATCCTCGAAATGAAATCAAAGTCCATTTTTATCAAAAATTTTCTTGAAAGTTTTAGTTAATAATCCAATACTCAGAATTTAATATCCACTCCTCAAAAATTTGATTTTTTTTTTCAATGCACATATATAAAAATGTAATCTCGTCCCACAAGGTTTGAATTTAAACATTAATCCATCAAAAAAATTTTATTCCTCGATTTCCTCTTTCCTCAAAATACTTAACAATGCGATACTTAAGGGTTCTTCAAATGCAACATCCAAATATAATATTTTAAATTCCTAACTTGCAATCAAATAAATATATTGATAATCTTCCAAAATTTTCCAAATTTAATAACCAATTTAAATATGTCATAATCTTCCTGGAATTTATAACCCACCAATTGTGCAATGTTAATTTCTTAACCCTCTATTTAAATCAATGTTTATCCTCGAATTTTAATCATCTTGTCTCTCTTGTCAAGTCATAACCCCTTCGTGAATCTTCGTCATGGTCAAACCCCCTTAATCATGGTCTGAGGAAAATTTTCCTACAATCATACAACATGCAATCTAAGGGGGATACGTACGGTCATCGTATCTATTGTCATGGTATTGCAGTCTCTGTATCAGGGTGTACTACTAACTACATCCTAACAAGAAAATCATGCATACAAGCTACGGTACTAAGGTATCAGTCAATCAATCAAATAGGGAGGAACAAAAGGAAGGAAGGAACAGAACCTGCTAACACATTACCTGTAGTATCGGTCTCCTTGACCGTCATCGCAAATGCCCCGCCCTGCTGGGGTGGTTCCCTTCGCGGGTGCTGAGCATTATACGGTTCCACAGGTAGCCTAACTGGATCTCTATAATCTGAAGCTGCGCGCTGGCCGGGAAGATAAGGGACTAGAAGACAATCCCTTACTCGATGTCCCGCAGCGCCGCAGTGCAAACAAAGTCCTAGCCTCGTTCTACAGCTCTCCCAAAGGTGACCTGGCTTCTTACAGAAATGACAAGTCTGTTGTGTCTCTCTTGCAGGCTGTTGCTGATTCTGCTGAACACGGACTGGTGCCTGGTACTGTTGTTGATACTGATACGCCCATGGATGTTGCTGGATAGGAACTGGTGCTAGGTACGGCGGTGGATACTGAAATGTCCATGGTTGTTGCTGGATATGAAATGGTACTTGGTACTGCTGTTGGTGCTGAATACGGGGATGCTTGGCCGGTCCTGCGCTACCACTCGTATCTCCAAAAGTATTGTGACTCCTCTTAGGCCTGAGATCCAGATCCTCTTCTGCAATCTGAGCATCCATCAAGATAGCCTCAAAGGTAGCGGTACGCCGACCAGAAGTGTGCGACCTAATCTCTCTTGTCAGTCCCTTTCTAAATTTCCGGGCTCGATCTCCTGGGTCCCGAATCATAGACGATGCAAAACGGCTCAATCTACAGAATTCTGCAGTTTACTCGTCGACCGACATGTTTCCTTGAACTAAGTCATGAAACTGACTTTCCAAGGTTCCCAATGCCACGTCGGGAAAGAACTTCTCCTTGAAGAGCTCTTTGAAGGTCTCCCAAGTAAGTCCTTGTGCAGTAATTCTCGGCTCCGTGCGATACCACGTGAGTGCGATATCGAACATCTGACTGCCGGCGGCTTCTATCTGCAAGTTCTCCGGAATCTGGGTCAATCGCAGGCTCCTTTCTATATCCTCTAGCCAGTCGTCAGCGTAGAGTATCCCTTCAGTGCCTTTGAACTCTCGAGGCATCATCCTTTTGAAGTCCACTATAGTGCCTAATCTTTGTTGCTGCTGGCCAGGAATCTGCTGGTACTGTGCTACTCTCTCCAAAGCTTAGAGAGTCACCTGATGAGCATTCTCCATGTTTTCTCTCATCAGCTAAGTTTGTGCCTGGTGCGCTTCTGCTTGCACTCTCTGAGCCTCAGCTTGAACTCGCTGAGCGTCTGCCGTCACTCTCTGGGCATCTACCATGCCCTGGATCAAGGTAAACAACTGCGTTCCGTCAATGGGCAAACCTCCAGGAATCGAAGTCGGTGGAGGAGGAAGGTTGTCCGTCACAGCTGCGGCAATCTTCTGAGCAGGTGGGGGAGGAGGATTCCCGAAAAGTGCAGACACTCCTACATGCACCGGATATGTAGGAGGAACTACGGTTGTCTGTCCCTCAGGTGGAGAGGTGGCAGACCCCTCTAAAGCTGATGTTCCCGCTCTCATAGACCGTGTCTGCGGCGACATCCTGAAGACAGATCCCAAAGAATCAATTTAGGCAAAAATGCGATATCATCAAGGAAGGACAGTACAGTTCTAAAGAAGCAACATTCAAGATAAAAGATTGGAAATAAATCCTAGTTGTGATTGCACAAGTCAAAGATGCATCCATGGTCTGATACCTCTATCCCTCTAAGTACCACAGTTCTACCAGAAACATACTCACTGCTAGCTTCCTTACCTACTACAACCGTTGATACTAGTTATCCTTGTCACTCAAGTGCATATCAATTCAACACACTATACTAAGTACTGTTCTCTCTCCAATATAATCCTAGATGAACACCTAAGCCAATTGGCAGTGAAATCTCAATCATGCTCAAACCAACATATCCTTACATATACACCTCATCTATTATATACTAGTATATCTCTCCCCCTATAAAATCTTATCCTCAAAATGAAATCCCTCAAAAATAACTCCTTGAATAAATTTTAAGTAAAATGCATACACTTTCCTCAAGACCAATTATCTAAATACTGAAGTGAAAACTTAATCACCTAAAAAATCCTTACAGCTTGTCTAGGTTCATTGAATCGAATCTAAATCCTCAAAAATTTTAATGACAATATCTCAACTTCTCAAAATTCAAAAATTTAATTTGTTTTCAATCTTCAAATTTATAATTTAAATCCATATCTAGTAGTCCAATAGCCCTAGTGTTAATCTTTCTCACTGTCCTCATCGACGTGTATTATAAAATAATACCATAAATCAGTTTGTAAATTTATTTTAATACGAAATCAAAACCTACCATGAAACCAAAATCCTAATTTAATACCTAATTAACAACAATCAAATTCAACATCAATAAGTGAGAATGGAAGGAACAAGGGAATGATTTAAATTGGAAATTTTAACAAGATTCTCAGGGGTCATCCCAGGAATCTCTCAAGGAATTGTGATTGAGTATTCGCTCTCTTCCTAGTATCCTATGTCCTAGATTCGATTGCAGGCACGCAGTAGTATAACAAGGATGCCACACTACTACGACATCGCACAACTCGCGAAGTCTGACCTGCATGGGCCACCACTAAAAACGTATCACGACCCGCACCCGGTTTAGGGGCACGAGTGCGTGGGTACGTCCAGCCTACGCCGCAGCATCGGCGGTAGAACGCTGTCAAGGTCTTGATACTATCTAGCCAATCTCACACAAGCATCCAATCTCCATAAGGAGGCACGGATGACACAAATAAAATGAACCCATACTAAATCACAGGATTACAGCACGATAAGATATCGAACAAAAATTAAATACAACACAAATCCAGAATGTAATCTAACTCAACAAATATCCAAGTCTCATCAAAAATGCCGGAGACAAATCCGGTACCAAATAGTCTACTTAAAGAACTAACTAAAAATAGTAATTTTCGGCTAGACCTTCCGGAATCACAACTAGACTACCAAGTCTGCAGCTACTCACCATATGGTCCATAAAGTGTCGGATAGCGGTCCTCTAAGGCATAGTCTGGAAAAATATTTCCAGTCAGGAAGGAGCAAAGCACAATCTCAAATAACAGTTCCATTAAATTGATAAAGACTATAAAGCAATAAACATGTGATGCTAGCTACTGAGAAGACAGAGATGTTGAATTCTCTATAGACTTTGTGAAATGGGCTCCGCTCCTGGAACCAACTCTATAGACATGTTATTACGGCCCAGGTATAGAGGGAGATTGCACTCCAGAAATCCCAGAGGAGGTGCCTATCCTAGAGGAGAACTTACCAGCCTGTTCTTAGATGTTTTTTTTAGCATTTATTGTTTTTAGACTGAGACTGAGTTGTACTTATTATTTTATGACTTTGTGAGGTCATTTAGACCCAGGATTTGAGTTGGACTTCTTGTGGTTGGTTTAAATAGAACTCTTTTCAATTCTCATCGTGCCATTATGTTTATAGTTGTGATTGAGTATATTATAGAACTGTGGTTTATTTATCATTATCCTCCGTACGGAGTTGAGACTATTGACAGGATATACTATGTTTGTGACCTAGACAGCGTTCTACCGCCGATGCTGCGGCGTAGGCTGGACGTACCCACAACTCATGTCCAATTTCCGGGTGCGAGTCGTGACACGTTTTTAGTGGTGGCCCATGCAGGTCTAGTCTGTAGTCTTAGTCTTAGATTCAGATTAGAGTGATATCGTAGTGGTGCTCGCTTAGAGTATTACTACGAGCCTGTTTTAGGAACTAGGAATTAGGCCGAGGATATGCTCAATCACAATTAGGAAATTTCTGATCCTTATAATACTACTCTTAATGATTAATTCCTTTAGAAATTTTTACTGTCCTTCCTTGATGATATCGTATCTATTGCTTTAATTGAATCTTTCGATCTGTCTTCAGGATGCCGCCAAGAAGGTCCCAGAGACTCGGAGCAGCAGATTCAGAGAGGTCTGCCACCTCTCGCGCTGCCGGACAGACATCAGCAGCACCTCCTACATCTCCAGTGCAAGTGGGAGTGTCTGCAGCAGTCGGGGTTCCTCCACCACCTGTTCAGAGGGTCCCCGCAGCTACGACGGAGCTACCACCACCACCACCACCAGTTCAGTATCTAGAAGGTGTGCCCGTCGATGGAGCACAGATGTTCGCTTTGATTCAGGGCATGGTCGATGCCCAGAGGACGTCGGCAGAGGCCCAGAGAGTGCAGGCTGAGGCACATCAGGCCCAGACAGAGATGATGAGGGTGAACATGGAGAATGCTCACCAAGTGGCTCTCCAGGCTGTGGAGAGAGTCACTCAGCAGCAGCAGCATCCTGGTCAGCAACAACAGAGGCCGGGCACCATTGTGGACTTCAAGAGGATGATGCCTCGGGAGTTCAAGGGGACAGAAGGGATACTCTACGCCGATGATTGGCTAGAGGACATCGAGAGAAACTTGCGTTTGGCGCAGATTCCAGAGGCGCTCCAGATCGAGGCCGCTGGCAGCCAGATGTTCGATATTGCCTTGACGTGGTTTCGCACGGAGCCGAGACTCTTGCGCGGGGGACTCACTTGGGAAGCTTTCAAGGAGCTCTTCAAAGAAAAGTTCTTTCCTGATGTCGCCCTGGGAGCTTTGGAGAGTCAGTTCCATGACTTAGCCCAGGGGAGCTCGTCCGTCGACGAGTATGTCGCAGAGTTTTTCCGCCTGAGCCGCTTCGCGCCATCGATGATTAAAGATCCGGGGGACAGGGCCCGGAAATTCAGAAAGGGGCTGACAAGAGAGATCAAGTCTCGCACGTCGGGACGTCGCACAGCTACCTACGAGGGCATATTGATGGATGCCCAAGTAGCCGAGGATGACTTGGACCTCAGGCCCAAGAGGGGACGCGATGTTTCCGGAGGAGCAAACAGTAGTGCAGGACCAGGCAAGCGTCCACACTATCAGCAGCAGAAGAGGCCCTTCCAACAGCAGCACCAGCAGCACCAGGCACCAGCCCGAGGGCAGGTCCAGCAACAACAGCAGCAGAGGCAGACTCAGCCCGCCATCCAGTGTGCGTACTGCGGGAAGATGGGACATACTAGAGAGATCTGCAGGCATAGATTGGGCTCATGTTTGTCCTGCGGATCGACGACACATCAGCTGAGGGATTGCCCTACCATTCGGACTCGTCCAGGGCAGGGTGGAGTAGCCGTCCAGAGAGGACCAGGCAGGGTGCCTACCGCACCAGGAGGCCAACAACAGAGGGGACCACTTCCACCACAACATCAGAAGTTCGCCCAGCATCAGCAGCAGAGAGATGCACCCCAGGGGCGAGCATACGCCCTGGCAGTCGAGGAGATCGAGCCAGCAGGAGACTTGATCACAGGTTCGGTTCTTCTCGATTGTATTCCTGCATTTACCTTATTCGACTCTGGCGCTTCCCATAGTTTTGTGTCTGTATCATATGCACTTCGACATCATTTAGACACAGAACCATTAGCTAGGACTTGCAAGATCATGACTGGTGGAGGTATTATCCTAGTTCGTGATCACTGCAAGGACCGGAGAGTGTCAGTAGGAGGCCGAGACTTGAGCGTGAGTTTACTCGTCATGCCACTTCCGGGGTACGATATTATGCTCGGAATGGACTGGTTGAGTAGACATCATGCTACTATAGATTGTTATAGAGGCAGAGTATTGTTTAGACCACCAGGAGAGCCGGAATTTGAGGTCGTCAGAGAAGCAGCGGAACAGAGCAGGGGCACATTTTGCGGAGCCAGGGCAGAAGAAGAGGAGTTGCCACATCCTCTGATAGCGGAGTTCCTGGATGTATTTCCAGAAGAGTTGCCAGGCTTGCCGCCAGACAGAGATGTTGAATTCTCTATAGACTTGGTTCCAGGAGCGGAGCCCATTTCACAACATGTCTATAGAGTCAACAACAGCGAGCTGGCAGAACTGAAGAAGCAAGTTGAGGAGCTGCAGGACAAAGGCTTCATCAAATCCAGTTCATCACCATGGGAAGCTCCGGTATTGTTCGTACCGAAGAAGGACGGCACGGTGCGCATGTGCATTGATTATAGAGCCTTGAACAATATCACTATCAAGAACAAGTACCCGCTGTCGAGGATAGATGATCTTTTCGACCAGTTGAGCGAGGCGAGGGTGTTTTCGAAGATTGATTTGAGGTCAGGCTATCACCAGGTGAAGGTGAAGAAAGAAGACACGCCGAAGACAGCTTTTCGGACCAGATACGGCCAGTTTGAGTTCATGGTAATGCCATTTGGTTTAACCAATGCACCGGCAGTATTCATGAACCTGATGAACAAGGTGTTCCACCAGTACCTTGACAAGTTCGTGGTGGTGTTCATCGATGATATTCTTGTGTATTCCAAGACACCGGAGGAGCACGAAGAGCACCTGAGATTGGTCTTAGAGACTCTCAGGAGGGAGAAGCTGTACGGGAAACTCTCTAAGTGTGAATTCTTCCTTGACAAGGTAGAATTTCTTGGGCATGTGGTATCGGGTGACGGAATCTCGGTAAACCCAAAGAAGATCGAGGCAGTGGAGTCGTGGGCTACCCCCAGTTCGGTAGCTGAGATCAGGAGTTTCCTCGGGCTAGCAGGATACTATAGGAGGTTTGTACAAGACTTCTCCAAGATTGCAGCGCCGATGACTAGACTGACTAGGAAGGATGTGGATTTTGTCTGGACGGAGGAGTGCCAGGCCGCATTTGATGAGCTGAAGAAGAGGTTGACGACAGCTCCAATTTTGACGTTGCCATCAGGGACAGGTGGTTTTACCATCTACAGTGATGCTTCAGGGAAGGGTCTGGGATGTGTTCTTCAGCAGCACGGGAAGGTAATTGCCTATGCTTCCAGGCAGTTACGCCCTCATGAAAAGAACTACCCCACCCACGATTTGGAGTTAGCAGCAGTTATCTTCGCCCTAAAGCTGTGAAAACATTACTTGTACCGAGAGCGTATAAAGATCTTCACAGACCACAAGAGCTTGAAGTACGTGTTCACACAGAAGGAGTTGAACATGAGGCAGAGGAGGTGGTTGGAGTTGATGAAGGACTTCGACATCTCATTGCAGTACCATCCAGGGAAGGCCAACGTAGTCGCCGATGCCTTGAGCAGGTATCCGATGGCTATGTACTTGACGACAGATAGGCATTTGTTGGCGGATTTGGAGAGTTTGGAGATTGAGGTGTTAGTTCCCGGTACTGAGATCCAAATGTGGGGATTGCAGATACAGTCCGAGCTGATGGACAGGATCAGAGCTACGCAGTACGATGATGAGACTCTAAGGAGTATCAGAGCACAGGTTCAGATGGGATTGTCGGACGACTTCACTATCGCAGATGATGGTTCCTTACGGCACGGCACGAGGATATGTGTGCCTAGCGGGGAGCTGCGCGAGGAGGTTTTGCAAGAGGCACACCGCTCTCAGTACTCGATGCATCCCAGTGCCAACAAGATGTATCGAGACTTGAGGGAGCACGTATGGTGGTATGGGATGAAGCGCGAGGTAGCACGCTTCGTATCCCGATGTCTAGTGTGCCAGCAGGTAAAGGCAGACCGACAGAGGCCAGGTGGTTTGCTTCAACCTTTACCGATTCCAGAATGGAAGTGGGAGCATGTGACCATGGATTTCGTTTCAGGGCTTCCACGTTCTCCAGGAGGAAAAGACGCGATTTGGGTCATCATGGACAGGTTGACCAAATCAGCCCATTTCCTACCTTTCAGGGTGGGCACGTCGACAGAGAGGCTCGCAGAGATGTACGTGCGACAGATTGTTAGGCTTCATGGAGTTCCAGTGAGCATCATCTCAGATCGAGATAGTCGTTTCACTTCCCACTTCTGGAGGAGTCTGCAGGCTAGCTTGGGCACCCAACTCAAGTTCAGTACCGCATATCACCCCCAGACAGACGGGCAGTCTGAGAGGACTATTCAGACTCTCGAGGATATGCTACGCACTTGCGTTCTAGATCTCGGAGGTTCTTGAGAGGATCATCTGCATCTGGTAGAGTTCGCTTACAACAACAGCTACCAGGCCAGCATCGAGATATCACCATTTGAGGCTCTTTATGGACGGAGGTGTCGTACACCGCTATCGTGGGACGACGTTGGAGAGAGAGCCTTGCTAGGACCAGAAATGGTCGTGGATGCAGCAGAAAAGGTGAAACTCATCAGAGACAGACTGCGAGTGGCGCAGGACAGACAGCGGCATTGGGCCGACGGCCACCGTAGACCCCTTGAGTTTCAGGTATAGATTGTTGTTTTTTTGGTTTGTGTTTCTTTGTTTAGACTGCATGTTGAGACTGTTTTGTTTTAGGTTGGCGATCTAGTATTTCTACGGATTTCTCCGACGCGTGGAATAATTCGTTTTGGTAGAAGCGGGAAGCTTAGCCCACGCTACATCGGACCCTTCGGTATCCTTGTAAGGGTAGGTGTAGTGGCGTATAGATTAGACTTGCCGCCTGCATTGGAGGGAGTGCATAATGTGTTCCACGTGTCGCAGCTGAGACGGTACGTGGCCGACCCTAGTCACGTACTTGATCACTCGGAGATTGAGGTTGGTCCGACGCTCAGCTACCCTGAGCAGCCCGTAGAGATCTTGGACCGCAGAGAGAAGGTGTTGCGGAACCAAACTATTCCTTTGGTTCGTGTAGCATGGAGACATCACTCTCCAGGGCAGTCGACCTGGGAGAGAGAAGACGAAATGCGCGAGCAATACCCGTATCTCTTCTAGACTTGAGGTATATTCCTTTTCTGATTTCATTCTTGTTGTAGTTCAGTCCAATTTCGAGGACGAAATTTCTTTTAGGAGGGTAGACTTGTCACTACCACTTTTCCATATAAGAGCATTTGTGTAATTTAGCTATTTTAAATAATTATGAATTTAATTAATTGCTGAGTTTTGTAACTAATTATATTATTATTTGTAATATTTAGTTTTAGGTCTAACCCTAGAACTCATTAGGACAGACCCTAATGGCCAAACCCTAATTTAAAAACCTAGTTCTAGTGAAACCCTAGAATTCTAATGTTAGGATTGGACCTCAAAACCCTAGACTGACTTAACCTGAGTCTATTAGGTTCTACATGAGAGGGCCAGGGGGTTTAACCTAAAAACTATGCATAGAAACCCTAAAACTAGGTTTAATATAAAAAGGAAGCTCCTCACAAAGCCATCCTTCATGTAGACAAGAGAAACCCTAGCCTCCACAAGAGAAAACCAATTCCCCACCCCATTTTCGAGATTAAACCTAGGGCTTCCGTTTTCTCCTCCTCCAAAGCAAGGAAAGCAAGGAACGTGGGTCAGGAAGCCTTGGAGAAGAAGAACCTCCATTGAGGAAGCCATCTCCCTAGGTAAAACCCTATTTCTATTCGTTTTAATTCTGTTTTCAGATGATCATGGTCATTAGGAACTCACCCTAAGGTGTAGAGTTTGATTTTTAGGGTTTTGTTTAGGATTAAGTACCCCAACAATTGTTTCCCCAATTATTAAGAACCCTAACCCTAGATTTTGGTATGTAGACTGATTTCATCTCATCTGTGTAAGTTGAACCCGAGTTTTAGGGTTTTTGGTTAGAGGGATTCATGGGTTGTATGTAAATTCGTGTTCTGCATGCTAGGTGTTTGTAGAAATGCCAAGAAGGATGAATACCTATCTAATCTACCCTAATAATAACCTAATTCGATGTATGATGTTGATATATATAAATATGCATAGGGGTAGATATGTGGTTGTTTGATTCCTGTGGAGTGAGCAATTTTCTGTGCTGTGTGCATCGATGGGGAAGATGCTGTGTTCTTGCATCAGTGCTTCAGGTATTAGAGCAGGGGGATTAATCACTTAATAACAGTAAATCATATATGCAGGGAACAACATATCTGTATGCCACAATAGCCCTTTGTGCAATCTCTATATTTGGACAGAACTGATCAGCAGGCACATCTCTCCAGTGCAGGTCGACAAACTGCAAATTTGTAGAACGTGCCTCAAGGTTTAGTGTTCTAATGTGTCAAGTATGTATGCCTGTGCACACTCTGGCTAGGTCAGCATTGATACCTTGTATAAGTGCAGAGATAAGTAGTATGTATTTGGGGCACGGGTAACAAAAAGGATGGGGAAGGAGCAGTAGATAGTAATATCAAGAATTAAGGGTGCTCGAGTTGTGGCTGTGTTTATGTATCAGTCAAAATAAGTTGTGTGTGTGTATACTGTCAGTGTGTGTCTATGAAGGTGTAGTATATCTACCTGTGTCAGTGAGAGCCAATGTGACTGTGTATAGGGGTGAGGGAGAGATAATTCCCAGGTTTAATGAGAACTAATGCTGTGTGTTTAAGTATCAGTGAGATGGGGGTTTGATGGCTGCTGTGTACACCTGTATGAGTGGTGAGAGTATGCATCAAGGTAGTGAAGGAGACTGTGCACAGTTGGGAAGTGTGTGGCTGGGTATTCTGTGCATAAAGGTTTAATTTCTGTGTGAGTGATCAAGGATCATAGTGCCTATGGATCCTGCCAGTAGCCATATTGTTTGCCTCAAAGCTTAAGCCATGGATGTGCAAGTCTGAACAAATTCCAGACTGTGAAACTGTGAATGGCTCATTAAATCTATATCTTGGACTGATGTATTCAGCAAATGTGTAAGGAAATAGGCATGTGTTGTGTGAGCACCCCAAAACATGTGTTTGTGTATCCTAGTCCCCTTAAGACTAGAGAACATGTGAGATATGGTTGTGTAGAGCATGTATAGCTGTGTGTTTTGAGTTAGGATATAGGGTGTTCTCAGTAAAGGTTAGGGAGAGTCTGTGTTCTCAGTAAATACCTGTGTGTTTTGGTTGTGTCTTAGTGTAGTGTATTAGTGTAGAGTTTCAGTTTTTGTGGGTAGGTTTACATGTGACTGTGTGAGAGAACTATGAGGGTAAGAAAGCAGGGTCCTGTGTGTTCAGTAGGCAAATCAGGGTGTATATTTATGTGTGTGTGTGCAGTGAGTATCCTAATAACTGTGTTTCAGTATTGTGAATGTTGTATCTGTGTCCATGGGTAATTAGGTGTGTGTGAGTGAGGGATTGTATCATCAACTAGTGAAGTAGAGTTAGTATGCACTGTGTGTAGATAGCTAGGTGAGTGTTCAGTAAGGGGAAAAATAGAGTGCCTGTGAGTGATTGTGAGGACTGTGTGAATTATAGTGTATGTTGTGTCTACCCTAGAGTATCAGTAAGGTAAGGTGGTTTGGGATATTGGGTTGGACTATAGTGTCAATTAAGTAGTAGGTATCAGTCAAATGTGGGTAAATGCTAAGGGTGTTAGTATGGGATAACTCAGGATTGGTTTACCTTGGTGTCAGTTAAGATATATACTCAGTATATATATATGTAAGTTATTTACACACTGATAGCATATAGTATAAGAAATAGTAACTAGTTTCAGCAAGATACCAATATACCACACTATATGAGTTATATATAATGATAATACCTAGTATAATGAATATTAGCTAGTATTAGTAGTATTACTAAATATAATCTAATATTAGTAAGTATAGAACATATAATATAGTGTATTTAACTAGTATTAGTTAACAATAGCTAGTATGAACCTAGAAGCAAGGTATTAACTAGTTGACCAAAAACCTAGAGTTGACTTAGTAACACCTAGTTTAGACCTAGAAATGGCCTAACACCCCATTTCAAATTAGCTAATCACTTTTATTATTCCAAACACCATTTTAATATTGTTATCTTATATATAGGTCATTGTGATCCTACTTTGGACATCGATCCCCACATTTTGCTCAGGACCACAGGCGAGTACATTCTCTGACAGTTTTTATGGTTGATTACTTCTATAAATTGTAGTGTATTACATACTTGATTCCGACACTGTGGATACACGGGTTAGCACCCTAGATCCCCATCACGAGGAGTCGTGGTTGGAATCCATCGTGCTAGCTGGAGGATGGGGAACTATTAGTAGATTATGTGATCATATCCAAACATTATATGTACCATAGCTCACCCCACTTCTCACGTCGGGTGCAGCCTGACCACTTATATGCTCCATAGCTGTTATATATGATTAGCCTGACCACTATATGCACCATAGCTAACCATGCGGTTAGCCTGACCTAAAAGAATCATAGCTAATCATATATAACCAGCCTGATCCAGTCCCAAGCCGATCACATAATAAACTAATATTTCAAACACTTAGCTAGATGTTTTATCTTTATTCAGATTTACTTGTTCTAGCATTCACTATTTATTGCTCATTGCTAGATGCTCTATTGTCTATTTCATTTCTCCAGTACTTCACATGTTCAGCTTTTATTTCCATCTTGTATCTCTTACACTGTTTATAGATTTTGTCAATTTAATGAAACTGCTGTTAGTGCTTGTGCTTCGCTCCAATCCTGACTGGATAACAAAATTTTCAGAGGACCTGGAGGACTTTTGCCCCACTTATTACGGCCCAGGTATAGAGGAAGATTGCACTCCAGAAATCCCAGAGGAGGTGCCTATCCTAGAGGAGAACTTACCAGCCTGTTCTTAGATTTTTTTTTTAGCATTTATTGTTTTTAGACTGAGACTGAGTTGTACTTATTATTTTATGACTTTGTGAGGTCATTTAGACCCAGGATTTGAGTTGGACTTCTTGTGGTTGGTTTAAATAGAACTCTTTTCAATTCTCATCGTGCCATTATGTTTATAGTTGTGATTGAGTATATTATAGAACTGTGGTTTATTTATCATTATCCTCCGTACGGAGTTGAGACTATTGACAGGATATACTATGTTTGTGACCTAGAGAGCGTTCTACCACCGATGCTGCGGCTTAGGCTGGACGTACCCACAACTCATGCCCAATTTTCGGGTGCGGGTCGTGACACAGCGGGCTGTGCGTGGAGGAGTGGAGAGAGAGGCGGAGGGAGAGCCGCCGGACTGAACTGTAGAGGAAGGAGGAACGGTTCAGCTTGGCCGCCGGGGCTCGAGCTTGGCTGATCCGCCGGAGTGGTCAGAGGGCCGCCGGGCCGGGGGAATGGCCGGACAGGCCGGGGTATAGGGATGAACAGTAGCTTTCAGTTTTCCCCCCTTTCCTCTTTGAATTTAAACGAAAAACACTAAAGAAGAAGGAGAAAGGAAGAAGGAGAAGGAAGAGAAGAAGAAAAGAAAAGAGAAGAAGAGGAGAAAATTTTGGATGGGGAAGGAGGCTACGTTGGAGAGAGGAGAGAGAGAGGTGGGGGCTTGCTTGGGGATTAGGGTTTACTAGGGAAATGTGTTGATGGGGCTTTAAATAGTAAGAGGGTGTTGAATCTAATGGTAAGGATGGACCCAATTAAATGGGTGCTCCAGATTGATCATGAATAAATTTTCATGTGGGAATGAGGGTGAGGGGCTAGTTAAATAATTATTAGGTTCCCTCATTATTTTAAACAAATGAGGTGTTGACACAAAAATACAAATTTGCAAATTAGCCCCCTTAAATTTGGGTATTTGTACAGACACATGAAATAACGAAAATTTGGCGGGCAATTCGGTGTCTGGTGTTTTGTAGGGTCAGGGGGTGCTGTAAGATCGGTATGGGCTCAATTTGCAGGGCACTGAAATTAAATTGGGATTTTCAGAATTGGTTAAAATAGTATCCTCAATTTAATTAGAATAAAATACAAGTTGTGTTCTAAAATTAATTAGGAGTACATGGGGCCAAAATTAGGTCAGGTCATCAATACCAATAATGAAGAAGACTAAGAACATAATATTACCCTAATTTGGGCCGCACGAAAAATAGGTTAAGATTGCCTCCCATTTCGATTGGAACGCACAATGATACAAAAATAGGAATTTATTAAATAACGTCCGCGACGATTTTTGTGCGGCTAGAAACAAGGTACAGAGAGCATAATTATGAGTTGCAAAAATAGCAGAATGGAAGACGGGCATCTCTAGGGCAAGATTGTGAAATTTATTGGAAGACAAAAGTCAGGATAGCGCTCCAAATATCGAAGCAAAGGCAATGCGCAAAATATTAAATAAAATGCGGTAATTAATTACAACTCCAAGAATTAAATTCTAACTAAATAATTAAATACAAAAATTCCATAATTCCGACAGGTGTTCATCTACTAGGCTTCTAGGTCAAGTCTACTAGCTTAAAAATAAATGAACACTGTATATAAATATATATATTTAAATTACACATCACACATAATTATCTAAATTAATATATCTATCACGAAATTACTAAATTGTAACTATAATAATATTAATTATTATAAAAAGTCGAAAATATCCCTGTTTTCGGAACGTGGTAGTGACAGATCCACCCATACCATGTGCATGCACCCTGTGAGTGTTAATCATATATTTCACGTATGTTTAACCAGACAATAAACTCATTTGCAAGTTTCTAAGCCGATCACATATCGAAGCTAGTACTCACACACTTAGTTGGTACAGTTATTCCTGTTTAGTTTTTGTACATGATAGATGCTCTATGATTCCTGTTTACTTACATTCAGTATTACTATGTCTTGTTTTCTACTCTTACTTCTTTATCATGTATTTCTTTACTATTTACTGTTTCATAGTCTTTATTATTTATTTGGAACTGCTATTGAAAATATGCTCGTTCCACCCTAACTAGATAACATTTTTAGGAATTCTATGCCACAATCTCTTGGACTTTTAGATGATGTTTAGTTAAGACCATTTTTGTAACTTGGACCATGAGGTAACAGTCTAGACTAGTTTTATCTATTTCAGTACCATGCTCTAGTTTTATTCTGGTTTGGATTACATTCCTTTCACTTATCTTCCTTAGTATTGTGATTGAGTATATGATAGCACTAGTTATACTTATATGATTTACATTAAGATCTAGACAGCGTTCCACCGTCGATGATGCGGTATAGGCTGGACTATCTACGTACTCGTGTCCCGATCATCCGGATGTGGGTTGTGACACAACGCCTTTCCTATTTGCCCTTTTGCTTCAAAGATCAGTTGCTGGCCAAAGAATTTATAGTCTTCATATCTCCACTTTTTGCAGTTCTTTCATAGGACCCAAGAAATGGTCCCCACCATCACTAGTTTAAGGTGATTGATACACTTCCTTCACTAGAGCTGGAAATGATGCATCAAGCTTGTCACCCTCCCAATAATACGGAAGGCATACTGAAAGAAAGACAACACCTGCCTTGCAAGATCCCTATTTTCAAAAATATGTTATATGATTTCAGTAGTTGGATTACCATAATAATGACAATGTGAATTTAGGGGAAACCCTAGTCTCAGCCAAGTTTCAAAGTATCGGAATCGGTATCGGACCATTCCTATGAGTATCGGAATCGGCGGTATCGGTAGTATCGGCGGTTTCGGATCGGAGTATCGGATTTTTTGGTATCGGAAAGCAAACAACTATTAGTAAATTATTAACATTTTGGAGAATATATTTTATACATTTATGCATAATTTAAAGTATTTTCAGTATTGTTTCTTAGTATTTTTGATATTGAATGAAATAGTAGTCATCCTTGTCGATTGATTTATATGTGATAGATAAGTTTTTCTCTTTTATATGTTTTTAGAACCTTACTATGCTTTTACATCCTTTCTAATTGGTCTTTTTAATTCAAATTTTTTTGCCGAATTGACTGAAAAAGAGACCTCTAATGTCGGTATCGGTCAGTATCGGGTATCGGTCGGTATCGGATCGGGACATGCCAAACTGTATCGGTATCGGCCGTATCGGATCGGTATCGGCCGATACTTTAAACTATGGTCTCAGCACACTATTATCTGTAGGAAACTTGTTGTGAAGGATCCACAAAAGTAAGATCGACCACTTTGTAGGATTGTAGGAGTTCCAAATATGTTTGAACTTTGGGGCCTTCGGGTATGGAACAGGGATGTTGGCCCACACCAAGGACAACAAAAACATGCTGGAATTATAAGGAGACCATAAGAGCCGATCCTACCCTTCCTGTAGTCAAATCCTGCCACTGTAAACCATGGCGTCAATGTTATCACCCAACAAAGTAGCAATGCGACCAAGATCCCACTTTCCCTCTTCATTCGATAATTCCTTAATAACATTAAGGTATTCATTTTGGACCGTCCGAGTGATATACCCCACTAGAAGCCATTATTCAAAGAAAATGTTTGATGAGCCCTCCATTACCCGAAGGGTAATTAGCTTTCTCCCCTATGTCCCGTCCATGCATAAGCCTGCACCAAATATGGGAAGCCCTTGCTGAGATGTCCACCTGATTTGGGTGAATCTAATAGAAGTATTTGGCCTTCTTGAACTTCATCCATAAATTTTCCTGTATACGGAGCTTCCCCCATAGCTTCATGGTAAACTCATGACATCTTAAAGCCACCAAATTCCCAAGCCACCCTCATCCCTCAGCCTCGCAACTCTGGTCCAACTTAGACAAGATCATTTATGAATACCATCTTTAGCACCCAAAAAAACTCATCAAACATAACTTCTATTTGCTTGAGGATACTAATCCGGGGGTTACTCGAAGCAGCGAATAAATATGAATAGATGACAAGACTGAGTTAATCAAGACCAGCTTATCTCCATATAAAAGAATTTTAGTGTGTTATCCCTTTATGCAGCCTCGAATCTTGCTAAGAAGTTCGTCGAACATACATGTATTTCTTCTGCCTAGCATAAGGGGACACCCATGATAAATGAGCGGTGGGTGTTTCTCTAGGAATCCAATAGAATCCTATAATTCAGTCACCTACTCCTGAGGGAAAGATGCAGTGATATATATTGCTGACTTGTGGCCATTGATCCAATGTCCTAACACTGCCTCATATGCCTTGAGAAATGACTGCAATAGCTGAATCGAGATCTTGTCCCTTCAAAAGAAAATTTAAAACATCATCTACATATGCAAAAATGGGTCACTCGCGGCAACTACATGACCAGTAGTAACTCGTGTATGTTTGGATAAACAAAGTTTATACAAAACTTTTGCTTACAAACAAGAAAAGAGAAAAGTACAAATAATCCTATACGAGAATATTAAGTACAATAAAATAATTCTGGGAAAGTATTGCTATGGAAGTCTGATCTGCAGTCGATCACTTTGTTCCTTGGACTACACGATGATGAAGAAGTGCTGTAGAAGAAGCTTCAAACTTTCTCTGAACTGAAGGCAAAAGCCGGCCAAAGGAAAGTTGCAAGTAGGATCGAATTCTTGTTGCCAAAGTTGTCAACCAAAACCAATTCCTCCCCCTTAATCCTGTGACCAGGGGTCTATATTTATAGAGATCAATCAAATAACTGTCTGGTTGGCGTAAAAGTCAAATGACTGTCTTATTGGCGTAAAAGGCCAAACTGTGAAGAAGATTGTCTCTTTTACGCTGCGGTTATGACAACTACTACCCACGTTCAAATAATCTTCTGAATCTGCGTATGACACGTATCCCTTTATAAGGTAACGCGTATAACTGCTTCTCGAAGATCATGGTATGCAAGCCACGTAGGTAACTGCCCCTGCGTAAAACTTGATGATCCATGAATAATAGATAACCAGCATAAAATAGCCAATTATCCTTCACGAATGAGGTCTTGAGCGTATTCTGGGCTAAGTAGCCTTATTAACGTACCTTTGCAAATATAGCCGAGTTGGCATATTTCGAGGAGATAGCGTACTCCTATAGTTGAAAATAGCCTGGTTGGCGTAAAATACAAGGATGGTGATGTGAGCGTATTAGTCACAGTCTTAGCTTTTTCAATCATGACAAATTTTAAAAAATAGAATAAAATCTCGTGCATTAAATGCAGAGATATGCCTCGAGCTCTGTACAAGAAACAGCTTTTGACGTGGCGTCTGATTTTGTTTTGTCTTGAGCGTAAAAACTCATTTCTGTCAATGTAGAATAGGCAGCATATTCAGAAGACTCCATTTTTCTTCCTTTGAATGCGTAAAAATGACTTGTATCAAAAATATGTCACAAAATGACAACTTGGGTCTCTGTGCAAAATTATCATCACAGCCGTTCTCTCGATCATTGTGTAGTACTTTTGTCAAATGTCAGGTTCACTGATTTGACTAACAAATTCATCCGTGGAATACAAAGAGTTCCTCGTATAACTTTACGCTGCATTAAAAACAACGTATTTTAAACTTTACGCAGGAAGGTATAGCAACCTTTTATGCAGAACAGCCTTGAAGCTCTGCTTTATGCGGACAGCTCTGAAGCCCTATTTTACGTCAAACAACCTTGAAGTTCTGTTTTACACAGACAGCTCTAAAGCCCTATTTTATGCCAAACAACCTTGAAGCTCTGTTTTACGCAGACAACTCTGAATTCTTATTTTACGCCAAACAACCTTAAAGCTCTGTTTTACGCGGGGAGGAACTTCATGTATGTTGGGAATTTTGACTGTAAAATACGCGGACAATTCTCCAACATATTTCATGCTTCTACAAGACCCCCTTCAAAGTTTTCAAGTTCCTCATAATTTGAAATACTTTGAATGAAGCATGAAATGGTCAAATTTGACTAGTTCTTCAAGGCTAATAAGAAGTCGTTGGAATTTGTATGTTCTCTTCTGCCTATATAAGGACAAGCAAATAAACTTGATTTTCCATACTTCCTTCACCACATAGATGACTGTTGAGATTCATTGGGCTGAACTGAGAAAGAAGAAGATTATGCTCTTCCAGCATGTAAGGAACCGTAAAAAGAGACGTCTTCGAGCAAATATTCTCTGCAATGATGGACCATTGAGGGATATCATAGCTTCCTTTGCTCCTTCTTTACCATGTAATTTGTTATTCTCAGAGATAATGAAGACATATTTTCTGACTCTGTGGACCCATCACTTATTTTTAGAATATAAATGATAGTCTAAGATGAAAGTGATATCAGAGGTAATATGAACATGATATACTTTCGGTAACTGGTTTTACTGAATATATCTATTCAGAGGTAATATGAACATGATTGAATATGATCCAACTAAATTTGTATACAAAACACTATCAGAGGTAATATGGACATGATAGGTTTTGAAGTTTCAAATTAGTTAAACATATTTATTCAGAGATAATATGAACATGATAGAATATGATTCAACTAATATTTGTACATAGTATCATCTGAATAAAATCTTCATCATACTTCATTTATGCAAGGGAGATCAAGCATAATACTTCTTCAGGAATTTTCCATTGATAGGAGCCATTATCAAATCTCTATTAGGCTTAGCTAATCTGTAAGCGCCATTTGAAAATGTTGTTTCAATCACATAAGGGCCCTCCCATTTGGGCTGAAATTTTTTCTTACTTTTATGTATAATGATCATTGGCCTCTTCACAGCTAAAACTAGCTCACCAACTTTGAACACTCTTTCCTTCACTTTTTGATTAAAAGCTCTGGAGATGTGTGCTTGGCAGAACTCAATGCGCTGTTGAGCTTGAAGGCGTCTTTTGTCTAACCCTTCTAGCTCTTGAAGTCTTAAACGATCATTATTTTTCTTAGTCAGCTCATTAGCTACTGCTATTCTGAGTGATGGAATTTGAATTTCAATAGGGAGAACTACTTCACATCCGTAAACTAATAAAAATAGAGTACAACCCGTTGGTGTTCATACCGTTGTGCGGTATGCCCACAGACATTCCTCCAATTTCTCATTCTAATCTTTTTTGTTCGTAGAGACAAATTTCTTCAAAAGTTTGATAATGGTTTTGTTGAAGGCTTCTGCCAAACCATTGGCAGCAGGATTATATGCCGTTGAGGCCACATTTTGTATCTGATTATTATCGCAAAATCGGTGAAATGCTTGACTGATGAATTGAGGTCCATTGTCATGAATTATCCTTCGGGGTATCCCAAAGTGATAAATTACATGATGCTTGATAAAGCTGATAACATTGACTGTCTTTACCTCAGCAAGAGTAATTGCCTCCGCCCATTTGGAGAAATAATCAGTGATAGCTAATATAAACCGATGTCCTCTAGAAGATGAAGGATGAATAGGACCAATGATATCCATACCCCATGCTTCAAAGGGCTATGATGAAATAGTATGATGTAAATATTCAGAAGGTTGATGTATAAAATCTGCATGAACCTGACAGGCTTTACATTTTCTTGCATATTCTACGGCATCTGCAATCATAGTAGGCCAATAGTAGCCCATCCTACTAATACGATCTGTAACTTAGGACCGGATTGATGTGCTCCACATACTCCATCATGAGCTTCTCGGATAACCCGTCTTGTATCATCACTAGAGAGACATCATAACAATAGTCCATCATATGTTCGACGATACAACTTTGTGAAGAAATATTAAAATAGAAACGTAGTGATCGTCTTTTGATAGATGCTGCTTCTTTAGGATCTTCTGGTAAGATTCCATATGACACGAAGTCTATAAAGGGACTTCTCCAATCTCTCTTAGGAGGAACCATGTTTATAACATAGCTGCGTTCTATGTGAAAATTATTTTTCACACAAAACAAATCTCTGTTAAGAAGGATCACCGAATTCTGCCTTCTTACAGGAATAGCTAGATCTGCAGCTAGACTGGCCAGAGCATCAGCTTCCAAATTTTGAGATCAAAGAACATATTCTAAGAAGAATCCTTTAAAAGACATTGTTATCTCGATTGTTGTTCGGTGATAAGGAATGAGATCTGGATTGCGGACTTAACACCGCTGGTGTACCTTGGTGAGTACAGGTGATAAGTTGGAAGACAATCAATATCAGAGATAATATGGACGTGATGATCGATAGCCAAAATCTGAAAGGTTTGCTCAGAGGTCATATGGACTTGGCAAACTCAGTCAGGGAAAAATGTTAGGACAACAGTTTAGAGGTAATATGTACGTGAACCAATGTCCGAAAAATTCACTGAGGAGTGATTTATTAAGTATGGTCTATCTGAACATGAAGATAGACCTAAGGATTGCTCCGCTGGAGAAATTGGTGGGACAATAACTCAGAGGTAATAGGTACATGGCTAGTGTCTAACAAGATTGGTTTTTGTGTGGTCACTGCGGCAGTGTGCTAGTGGACCTGAGGAATGCTCCACTGGGAAAATAGGTGGGACGACAGCTCAGTGGTAATAGGTATATGGCTAGCGTCTAACAAGATTGGTTTTTGAGTGGCCACTGCGACAGTGTGGGATGACAGCTCAGAGGTAATAGGTACATGGCTAGCGTCTAACGAGATTGGTTTTTGAGTGGCCACTGCGGCAGTGTGCGAGTTGACCTGAGGAATGCTCTGCTGGAGAAATTGGTGGGACGACAGCTCAGAGGTAATAGGTACATGGCTATCGTCTAACGAAATTGGTTTTTGAGTGGCCACTACGGCAGTGTTCGAGTGGACCTGAGAAATGCTCCGCTGGGGAAATTGGTGGGACGACAGCTCAGAGGTAATAGGTACATGGCTAGCGTCTAACGAGATTGGTTTTTGAGTGGCCACTGCGGCAGTGTGCGAGTGGACCTGAGGAATGCTCCGCTGGGGAAATTGGTGGGACGATAGCTCAAAGGTAATAGGTACATGGCTAGTGTCTAACGAGATTAGTTTTTGAGTGGCCACTGCGGCAGTGTTCGAGTGGACCTGAGGAATGCTCCGCTGGGAAAATTAGTGGGATGACAGCTCAGAGGTAATAGGTACATGGCTAGCGTCTAACGAGATTAGTTTTTGAGTGGCCACTGCGGCAGTGTACGAGGAGACCTGAGAAATGCTCCACTGGGAAAATTGGTGGGACGACAACTCAGAGGTAATAGGTACATGGCTAGCGTCTAACGAGATTAGTTCTTGAGTGGCCACTGCGGCAGTGTTCGAGTGGACCTGAGGAATACTCCGCTGGGGAAATTAGTGGGACGACACCTCAGAGGTAATAGGTACATGGCTAGCGTCTAACGAGATTAGTTTTTGAGTGGCCACTGCGGCGGTGTGCGAGTGGACCTGAGGAATGCTTCGCTGGAAAAATTAGTGAGACGACAGCTCAGAGGTAATAGGTATATGGCTAGCGTCTAACGAGATTGGTTTTTGAGTGGCCACTGCGGCAGTGTGCGAGGGGACCTGTGGAATGCTCTGTTGGAGAAATTGGTGGGACGACTGCTCAGAGGTAATAGGTACATAGCTAGCGTCTAACGAGATTGTTTTTTGAGTCGCCACTACGGCAGTATGCGAGTGGACCTAAGGAATGCTCCGCTGGAGAAATTGGGGATCCATCATCCGTTGCATATCTAGGACTTCTGGATATATATGACGGCTTTTACAAGAATTTGTAACAAATGGGAAAATATTGCGCATAGGCACTTGTTGGGGATGAAGACCCCAGAGTGTAGAGATGTACGTCTAGATTATCCCGTTGGGGATGAGGGGAGTACAAGTCTAGTTTAGATGTAGTACTTTTTCAGGAACTTGTCGTTGATAGGCATCATGAGCAAGTCATCGTTGTATTTTACTAGCCGGTATATGCCGTTGGAAAACACGATTTACACAATGAACGGGCCCTCCCATATAGGTTAGAATTTGAAGGCCGTCTTGTGTGTCATAACCATCGGTCTTCTTACTGTTAAGACGGGGTCACCCACTTGGAACATTCTCTATTTTACTCGTTTGTTGAAGGCTCCAGAGAGGCGTGCTTGATACAGCTCTATGCGTTGTTGAGATAAGAGTCATTTCTCGTCGGGTGATTCCAACTCCTATAACTGTCGACGGTAGTTGTCGTCCATTGTTAGCCGGTTGGAGAGAGCTACTCGTAGTGAACGGATCTGGATCTCGAGGGGGAGGACCGCTTCGCTTTTGTACACCAGAGAGAAAGACGTATTGCCAGTAGCTGTCCGGACTGTTGTACGGTAGGCCCAGAGACATTCCCCCAGCTTCTCATTCCAGTCGTATTTGTTGGAAGACACGAATTTCTTGAGGAGCTTTATGATGGATTTGTTGAACGCTTCTGCCAGACTGTTTGTTGCTAGGTTGTAGGCAGTCGATGCCATATTCTGAATCTGATTTTTATCACAGAACCAGTAGAATGCATGGGTTGCAAACTGTGGACCATTATCATGGATGATCCTTCGTGGCAGGCCGATACAGTATATGACGTAATGCTTACGTTTGATGTTTTGACTTCAACAAATGGGACAGCTTTCGTCCACTTATAGAAGTAGTCGATGATCGCTAAGATGAACCAATGTCCTTTCGATGAAGGCGAACTGATTGGCCAGATGATATCCATTCCCCCCTTCTCAAACGGCCAAGATGCTACCGTTGGGTGTAGGAACCCAGATGGCTGTTGGATGAAGTCTGCGTGGACTTGGCATGCTTGTACTTTCTCGCATAATCGACAATATCTTCTACCATCGTAGGCCAATAGTAGCCCATTCTCCAAAGACGGTCATGTAGCTTCGGATCGGGTTGATGCACCCCGCAGACGCCGTCTTGAGATTCGAAGAGGGCTTGTTTAGCCTCTGTGTTCGATAAGCATCGTAGCAGAAGGCCGTCATAGGACCGACGATATAACGTTTTGGTCTCCGTATCGTAATAGAAACAAAGGGAACGTCTCTTGATTGAAGTTGCCTCCTTCAAGTTCTCACGGAGAATTCCATCGATTGCATAGTCAATGAATGGAAAACTCCAATCCTGAGTATTGGTGTCGACCTCCGCTTCATAGATGAGGCATAGGCATAGGTTGTTCTTGGGACAGACCAGCTCTTGGCCGATCACATCGATTGGCTGATGGGTATTATTTTAGTACCACCCAGGAATCAGCGAGCCTGGCTAAGATGTCAGCCTCGATGTTTTGCAACCGAGGGACATGCTAAATAAAGAACATCTCAAATATTGCGATAATAACAAGTGCAGCTTGGTAGTAGGGGATTAAGTCTTCGTTTCGGACTTCATATACTCCCTGGACCTGATTGACGATTAACTGAGAATCGTCGTAGGCCTCCAAGTACTCTACTCCGACTTGCTTAACGAGCTGGAGTTCGATGATTAGGGTGTTATACTCTGCCACATTATTGGAGCATGACTCCGTGAGAGAGTACGCACGATTGATGACGAGGCCGTATGGGGAGATCAACACTATCCTGACCCCAGCGATGATGCCGCCTTTGGGTCCTGCTCTTGAAGCACCGTCAAAGAACATTCGCCAGACAGCTTCGTGTAAAGTGACGTTGGCGTCTGCCACTTCGTCTGAATTTTTTTTATATAGCTTTGAGATTTCTGACCCCATGTTGGTTGCCAGAAAGTCAGCCAATGCTTGACCCTTGGCAACCTTCTGTAGGACGAACACTATATCATATGGGGATAATAGTATTACCCAGGTAGCCAAGCGGGAACTGAGTGTCCCAGGTTTGATCATGAGGACCCTGAGGGGGTTGACTCGTGAGATTACATGAATGGTCTGTCCAGTCACGTAATATCAAGTTTTTTGGATAACGAATACCAGAGCAAGGTACTCCTTCTCAACGACGGTATACCTATGCTTTGGGCCACCATCATCCGGCTGAGGTAGTATATGGCCTTCTCGTGGCCTGCATCACTATTCTGTACTAACAGGGCACCGAGAGAGTGATCCATCGCGCGTACATAGAGCAGAAATGACTTTCCCATGACTGGGACCACCACCACAGAAGGATTTGATAGGTAGTCTTTGATGTTGTTGAACGCTCGTTGGCACTCTTCATTCCAAACAAAGGAGACACCTTTCTTCATGATCTTTGTGAACGGCCGACAACGTATGGAGAGTTTTGATATGAACCTCATGATGTATAACAACCTCTCTTGAAGGCCGCAGAGTTTCCAGAGGTTCTTTGACGGATTCATCTCCTGGATGGCCTTGGTCTTGTCGGGGTCTATGTGAATATCCCGGGAAGTGATGACGAAATCCATGAATTTGCCGCTGGAGACTCCAGGAAGAACTTGGTGTTTGAGCTTTTGCAGTTGTATGTTGAATCACCATTATTTGGTGCGTACTCCCCATCATGGTATGCATTTCTTTAAGTGATGTTTTCAATGTAGTGATGCGTTGTTCAGTACTTCCAGATGGGGAAGCTTTTTCATGTTCGTCTCCAACAGCATAAATTCCCATTTCTCTAGATGCCACTGAGGGATTAGTATAGATCTCTGTAGAGATTGAATCTATACTTTCAGCATCTGGTTCAGAAAACTGGTGACTCCCAGTGTCAGAATCTGAAGAATATGAAGCTGATTGTCGTGACCTCGAGCGAGTGTTTCAAAAAACACCTTCTTCAAAAGTCTCGATGAGTCTGTCAAATCTCCTTTAGTTTGGAGTTCTGCAGGGATGACGTCTTGAACTCGACCTTCCTCTAGGAATAGCAAAGCCATGTTTACTGAAGCAAATGTTGGTTCTTCTTCCAGAAGAAGAAGAAGGCTTGTTCTGCCTTTTTACATGAGTAGCATATGATCCATCATCTGTTTGAGGAGTGTATCTTCCCGTGAAACGAGTCTTCTTTACGCAGACAGACCTATCCTGGCGTAATTTGGATTTTTGCATAGGTTCGTGTAAAATAGGAAAAATCCTGAAACGGCTTTCAGCATCACGCGTAATCTGTAAAGTAGGAACTTTCTTCTCTTGTGGGCGTAAAAGCTTAGAGGTTGAAGGATTCGTCACTTGTTTTCCTTTGTTGTTATCAAAGGGTACATCTGCCTCATCATAGACGGGAGATGTAATTTTATGCGCAGGGCGTATTTGAAATTTTAGGATTGGCACTGAGGCCTTGCCAGAAGTTTTGTCTACCATATCACAGATGGGAGACGAAGGTTTACGCGCAGGGCGTGTTTGAGACTTTTGGATTGGCACTGAGGCATTGCCAGAAGTTTTGTCTACTACGTCACAGACGGAAGACAAAGTTTTACGCACAGGGCGTGTTGGCTGTGTTGTCACAACTTTGTTGATCAGTGAATGAAAACTTGCAGGAAGGGTAGAGGACGTCTTAGGCATCCACACTTTATGCAGCTTCCTGTTGTTATGAACAGAGGTGGAAAGAGAACTACCTCCTGCATGAAGCATGTCTTCATAGGCAGATTGGTCGAACTGGACGACCAAAGTCTTCTTCGTCGATCCGATGGATACAACATCGTGTTGAGCAATTGCTTTCTCGTCAGAGGAGAAAGTCGTCCCCAGCTGAGTCACCGTTTTGTTTGGATAAACAAAGTTTATACGAAACTTTTTCTTACAAACAAGAAAAGAGAAAAGTACAAATAATCCTATACGAGGATATTAAGTACAATAAAATGATTCTGGGAAAGTATTGCTATGGAAGTCTGATCTGCAGTCGATCACTTTGTTCCTTGGACTACACGATGATAAAGAAGTGCTGTAGAAGAAGCTTCAAACTTTCTCTGAACTGAAGGCAAAAGCCGGCCAAAGGAAAGTTGCAAGTAGGATCGAATTCTTGTTGCCAAAGTTGTCAGCCAAAACCAATTCCTCCCCCTTAATCCTGTGACCAGGGGTCTCTATTTATAGAGATCAATCAAATAACTGCCTAGTTGGCGTAAAAGCCAAATGACTGTCTTGTTGGCGTAAAAGGCCAAATTGTAAAGAAGATTGCCTCCTTTACGCTGCGGTTATGACAACTGCTACCCACGTTCAAATAATCTTCTAAATCTGCGTATGACACGTATCCCTTTATAAGGTAACGCGTATAACTGCTTCTCGAAGATCATGTCATGCAAGCCACGTAGGTAACTGCTCCTGCGTAAAACTTGATGATTCATGAATAATAGATAACCAGCATAAAATAGCCAATTATCCTTCACGACTGAGGTCTTGAGCGTATTCTGGGCTAAGTAGCCTTATCAATGTACCTTTACAAATATAGCCGAGTTGTCATATTTCGAGGAGATAGCATACGGCGTACGCATATAGTTGAAAATAGCTTGGTTGGCGTAAAATACAAGGATGGTGATATGAGCGTATTAGTCACAGTCTTAGCTTTCCCAGTCATGACAAATTTTAAAAAATAGAACAAAATCCCGTGCATTAAATTCAGAGATATGCCTCAATCTCGTGCATAAAATGCATAGATATGCCTCGAGCTCTGTACAAGAAACAACTTTTGACGTGGCATCTGATTTTGTCTTGTCATGAGCGTAAAAACTTATTTCTGTCAATGTAGAATAGGCAGCGCATTTAGAAGACTCCATTTTTCTTCCTTTGAATGCGTAAAAATGACTTGTATCAAAAATATATCACAAAATGACAACCTGGGTCTCTGTGCAAAATTATCATCACAGCCGTTCTTTCAATCATCGTGCAGTACTTTTGTCAAATGTCAGGTTCACTGATTTGACTAACAAATTCATCCGAGGAATACGAAGAGTTCCTCGTACAACTATACGCTGCATTAAAAATATTGTATTTTAAACTTTACGCAGGAAGGTATAGCAACCTTTTACGCAGAACAGCCTTGAAGCGCTGCTTTACGCAGACAGCTCTGAAGCCCTATTTTACGCGAAACAACCTTGAAGTTCTGTTTTACGCAGACAACTCTGAAGCCCTATTTTACGCCAAACAACCTTGAAACTCTATTTTACGCAGACAGCTCTGAAGCCCTATTTTACGCGAAACAACTTTGAAGCTCTGTTTTATGCAGACAGCTCTGAATCCCTATTTTACGCCAAACAACCTTGAAGCTCTGTTTTACGTGGGGAGGGACTTCATGTATGTTGGAGATTTTGACTGTAAAATACGCGAACAATTTCCCAGCATATTTTATGCTTCTACAAGACCCCCTTCAAAGTTTTCAAATTTCTTGTAATTTGAAATACTTTGAATGAAGCATGAAATGGTCAAATTTGACTAGTTCTTTAAGGCTAATAAGAAGTCGTTGGAATTTGTATGTTCTCTTCTGCCTATATAAGGGCAAGCAAATGAACTTGATTTTCCATACTTCCTTCACCACAAAGATGACGGTTGAGATTCATTGGGCTGAACTGAGAAAGTAGAAGATTATGCTCTTCCAGCATGTAAGGAGCCGTAAAAAAAGACGTCTTCGAGCAAATATTCTCTGCAATGATGGACCATTGAGGGATATCATAGCTTCCTTTGCTCCTTCTTTACCATATAATTTGTTATTCTCAGAGATAATGAAGACACATTTTCTGACTCTGTGGACCCATCACTTATTATTAGAATATAAATGATAGGCTAAGATGAAAGTGATATCTGAGGTAATATGGACATGATATACTTTCGGTAACTGGTTTTACTGAATATATCTATTCAGAGGTAATATGAATATGATAGAATATGATTCAACTAAATTCGTATACAAAATACTATTAGAGGTAATATGGACATAATAGGTTTTGAAGTTTCAAATTAGTTAAACATATCTATTCAGAGATAATATGAACATGATAGAATATGATTCAACTAATATTTGTACATAGTATCATCAGAATAAAATCTTCATCATACTCTATTTATGCAAGGGAGATCAAGCATAATACTTCTTTAGGAATTTGCCATAGATAGGAGCCACTATCAAATCTCCATTAGGCTTGGCTAATCTGTAAGCGCCATTTGAAAATATTGTTTCAATCACATAAGGGCCCTCCCATTTGGGCTGGAATTTTTTCTTACTTTTATGTGTAATGATCATTGGCCTCTTCACAGCTAAAACTAGCTGACCAACTTTGAACACTCTTTTCTTCACTTTTTGATTAAAAGCTCTGGAGATGCGTGCTTGGCAGAACTCAATGCGCTGTTGAGCTTGAAGGCGTCTTTCGTCTAATCCTTCTAGCTCTTGAAGTCTTAAACGATCATTATTTTCCTTAGTCATCTCATTAGCTACTGCTATTCTAAGTGATAGAATTTGAATTTCAATAGGAAGAACTGCTTCACACCCGTAAACTAATAAAAATGGAGTACAACTCGTTGTGTTCGTACAGTTGTGCGGTATGCCCACAGACATTACTCCAATTTCTCATTCCAATCTTTTTTGTTCGAAGAGACAAATTTCTTTAAGAGTTTAATAATGGTTTTTTTGAAGGCTTCTGCCAAACCATTGGCAGCAGGATTATATGTTGTTGAGGCCACATTTTGTATCTGATTATTATCGCAAAATCGGTGAAACACTTGACTGATGAATTGAGGCCCATTATCATGAATTATCCTTCGAGGTATCCCAAAGTGATAAATTATATGATGCTTGATAAAGCTCTGGAGATGCGTGCTTGGCAGAACTCAATGCACTGTTGAGCTTGAAGGCGTCTTTCGTCTAATCCTTCTAGCTCTTGAAGTCTTAAACGATCATTATTTTCCTTAGTCATCTCATTAGCTACTGCTATTCTAAGTGATAGAATTTGAATTTCAATAGGAAGAACTGCTTCACACCCGTAAACTAATAAAAATGGAGTACAACTCGTTGTGTTCGTACAGTTGTGCGGTATGCCCACAGACATTACTCCAATTTCTCGTTCCAATCTTTTTTGTTCGAAGAGACAAATTTCTTCAAGAGTTTGATAATGGTTTTTTTGAAGGCTTCTGCCAAACCATTGGCAGCAGGATTATATGTCGTTGAGGCCACATTTTGTATCTGATTATTATCGCAAAATCGGTGAAACGCTTGACTGATGAATTGAGGCCCATTATCATGAATTATCCTTTGAGGTATCCCAAAGTGATAAATTATATGATGCTTGATAAAGCTGATCACATTGACTATTTTTACCTCAGCAAGAGGAATTGCCTCCGCCCATTTAGAGAAATAATCAGTGATAGCTAATATAAACTGATGTCCTCTAGAAGATGAAGGATGAATAGGACCAATTATATCCATACCCCATGCTTCAAAGGGCCATGATGAAATAGTAGGATGTAAATATTCAGAAGGTTGATGTATGAAATCTGCATGAACGTGACAGGCTTAGCATTTTCTTATATATTCTATGGCATCTGCAATCATAGTAGGCCAGTAGTAGCCATCCTCCTGATATGATCCTGTAACTTAGGACCAGGTTGATGTGCTCCATATACTCCATCATGAGCTTCTCGGATAACCCGCCTTGCATCATCACCAGAGAGACATCGTAACAATAGTCCATTATATGTTCGACGATACAAACTTTGTGAAGAAACATTAAAATAGAAACGTAGTGATCGTCTTTTGATAGATGCTGCTTCTTTAGGATCCTCTAGTAAGATTCTATATGACACGAAGTCTATAAATGGACTTCTCCAATGTCACGACCCGCACCCGGTTTAGGGGCACGAGTGCGTGGGTACGTCCAGCCTACGCCGCAGCATCGGCGGTAGAACGCTGTCTAGGTATTGATACTATCTAACTAATGTCACGCAGGCATCCAATCTCCATTAGGAGGCACGGATGACACAAATAAGATGAACACATACTCAACCACAGAATCACAGCACGATAAGATTTCGAAACAGAAATTAAAATTAAACACAATACAAGTCCACAAGAAATAACTTAACTTAACAATATCCAAGAATCATCAAAATGCCGGAGACAAATCCGGTACCAAATAGACTGTTAAAAGAACTAACTATGAATAATAATTCTGACTAGACTTCCAGAATCAACTACTACCAAGTCTGCAGCTACTCACCATAAGTGTCGGGCAGCGGTCATCTAAGGCATAGTCTGGAAAAATGTTTCCAGTCAGGAAGGAGCAAAGCACAATCTCAAATAACAGTTCCATTAATTGATAATGTCTATAATACAATAAAACATGTCATGCTAGCTACTGAGAAGACAGTGGAATAATGTAATGACAGTTTAAGAGAGACAGGCAATAGGCAATGAAACACAGTCAGTGCATGTATAAAAATGAAAGGAACAGTATCATATACGGGTGATGTAGTATATGATCTAAAATAGAGAACTGTAACTATTCTAAGTGTTTGAAATTGTAGTTTCAAAATGTGATCGGCTTGGGACATGTACAATTGCTACAGTCTGGCTAATCATACGTGGGGTATGATTAACACCAATAATATAAACTTGTACGATAGGTATTTTGATCACATTTCTCACTAGCAATTTCCCCGCCCCCAACTAGTACTATGGATCCAATCATGACACGTCACGAATACACAACATTGTCTAATATATTATCTACAATGTCTAATATAAATGTCAATGTAAATGTCAACGTAAATGTCGTGTATAATGTCAATACGATAATCAAGGTAACATCTCATGACAAAAGATCCAAGCTATACTAGTCCGTGTAGCACAGTGTCAAAGATTCTGTTGTAACATTTCAAGATCATTGAACTTATAGCAATTATCAAGAATTGGAAATTATCAGAGAATGTACTTGCCTTGGTCCTTAGCTGGTATTTATGGATGTCCTGTTCCAGAGTATCCCCTGGGTGAACCAACAGTCCTAAAGACACATTACAATATAACATTTGTATCAGAAGCTACGCTAACACACAGTCTATAAACACTGGCCTCAGGGCCATGCCAGACAGGGCACTTAGTCAACTAGGGTCATCTAGTAGGACTACATATTTAAATAATCATCTTATTAATTAATTACATATAATTTCCATCAATATCAATAATAGATATATGTATAACTATATACTTTAAAAATAAATAATACTTGCATATAAACATAATAAAATAATACTTGTATGTATATATATATACATAATTCATGAAATATATCTAAAATATATACCAATATAAATTACTTGCTATAGTTGCACATTTTTACCAAAATACGTTCATTTATATATTTTTGTTCATTTATACCAAAATACGTTTTTATTATGTACTAGTACCAAATTAATTATATATATAGATATATATATATATATATATATATATATATATATATATGTACATATCAATGTAACACAGATATATATAACTACTGTTTAAACATTTATTAAAAAAATACATAATTACATATACAGTTAATTAATACATACCTGTACTTATACAATTAAATATGTACAAAAGAAATAATATACATATCTGTAATTAACATTACTAATACATTGTGTATTTAACTATTAAATAAATAAATGCTACGCATATTCATGCATTTAAAGCATCAATTAAATACATACGTAATTATATAGTTTAATTACCTACTATACTCATATAATTGATTACTAATAAATAATATAATATACATTTACATATTTATACATTTATTGGAAAAATATACCAAAATAAATTCATACTAGCATATAATGTCATAAAATAAACCTATGTATATATATACATATATATACAATTTAAATTAAAATACATATACTAATATTATATATATACTAATTAAACAATTAATAAAATAATACTATATACACATTAATATACATACATGTATATTTATATATATTAATTATATATGCAAACATGTATATACATATGTATATATATATATATATATATATATATATATATATATATATATATATATATATATATATATATATATATATATATATATATATATAAAGAGAAAGAAGGGGAGAAGAAGAAGAAGCTCACTGTGTAGTTGGGGGTGGCCGCCGGAGTTCGGCCGGGGTGATGGTGACGGTGGTCCAGAGGCAAGCCAGCGGGAGGAGGAGATGGCAGCGGGTCGACCTGGCCGCCGGGGTCGGGGTCAATGCTCGGCCGGGGTTGAACACAGCAGGGGCTCGGGATCCAGGCCGCCGGACTGAAAGAGTTGGCCGCCGGAGTTGTCAGCCGCCTACCGAGTCGAGGGAGAACAGTAGCGGCCGGAAGAGGTGAGCAGGCCGCCGGAGGAACAGCTACGGGCCGCCGGATTTCTGTGCGTGGAGGAGATGGAAGGGCACAGCCGGCCGGCAGTTGCCGCGGGGGAGCCGCCGGTGCGAGGGCCGCCGGAGGAACAGCTACGGGGAGCCGGCCACTGTGCACAGGGAACAGTGTTCCCCCCCTCCTTAGTTGAATTTGATTTCAAAAACAAATAAAAGAAGAAGAAAAAGAAGAAGAGAAAGAAAGGAAGAGAAGGAGAAAGGAAGAAGGAGAAGAGAAGAAAAATCCCACGTTGGAGAGAGGGGCTTGGGAGGAGGTGGTTTTCTAGGTTGCCTAGGGATTAGGGTTTAGGATGGGACATGTCATTAAATAGGAGAGAGGGTGTTTTGATGGAGGGTGAGGATGCACTCAATTAATTGAGTGGTCCAGATTGAACATGAGGGAAATAATTCATGGGTGGATTTAGGGTGAGGTTAATTAAATAATTAAGGATTCCTCATTGGTTAAAAATAATTGGGTGTTGGCACAAAATGCCAATTTGCAATTTAGCCCCTTAAATTCGGGGAAATTGCACAAACACATGAAATGACGAAAATTGGGCGGGCGATTCGGGGTTCGGTGTTTTGTAGGGTCAGGGGGCACTGTAAGATGGGTATGGGCTGAATTTGCAGGGCACTGGAATTAATTTGGGATTTTAAAATCAGATAAAAGGGTATCCTCAAATTAAATAGAAATAAATGCAAGTTGTGTTCAACAATTAATTAGGAGTACCTGGGGCCAAAATCAGGTCAAGTCATCAATACCAATATTGAAGAAGACTCAGAACAGAATATTACCCTAATTTGGGTCGCACGAAAAATAGGTCAAGATGGCTTCCAATTTTCGATTGGAACGCACAACGATAAAAAATAGGAAATTAAAAATAAACGTCCGCGACGATTTTTGTGCGGCCAGAAACAATGTACAGGGAGCAAAATTATGAGTTGCAAAAATAGCAGAATGGAAGGCGGGCATGTCTAGAGCAAGATTGTGAAATTTGTTGGAAGACAAAAGTCTGGATAGTGCTCCAAATATCGAAGCAAAGACAATGCGCAAAATATTAAATAAAAATACAGTAATTAATTATAAACACCAAGAATTAAATTCTAAATAAAATAATAAAATCTAGAATTCTATAATTCGGACAAGGGTTCGTCTACTGGGCTTCTAGGTCTTGTTTGCTAGCTAAAATAAAATAATTTAACACTGCATTTAATTATATATTTAATCACACATCGCACAAATAATTATTTAAATCAATATACTATTATGCAATTAATTAATTAAAATAACATAATATTAAATACTGTAAAAATTCGAAAATTCCCCTGTTTTCAGAATGTGGTAGTGACAAGTCTACCCACCTTAAAAGAATTTCGTCCTCGAAATTTAAAATCCTCTTACTAGTGTTTAAATCATACACACTTATCATTCCCTCAATTAAATTCATCAACCACGAATAATCCACAAGGTCTTTTCATAATTTCAAAAATCTGAAATTATTGTATAACCTGAAAATCCTCAAAGTAAATCAAAGTCCATCAAAATTTCTTGAAAGTTTTGAGTTATAATTCAATACCCGGAATTTTAATATCCACTCCTCAAAATACTCAACAATATGATATTTAAGGATTCTCCCAATTGTCACATTCAAATATAAAGTTCTTAAATTCATAACTTGCAATTAAATAAATACATTGATAAATCTCCCAAAATTTCCAAATTAATAACCAACTTAAACATGTCATAATCTTTCCTGGAATTAATACATCATAATTTCCGTCGTGTTAAATTCTTGACCCTTTATTTAAATCAATAATTATCCTCAAATTTTTAAATCCTCGATTGTTTTATTTATGTATTTACTACCATCAAAATTAAATTCCTCAAATCATATAATCATGAACTACTCCATATTGTTATTTCACAATAAATTCTTTCAAAGATTCTATAAATAGCATATCCCTAAAAATCTTCAAAAATAAATCAAATCACATTCTTATCACAATATTCTCCAAAATTTTAAGTTTATAACGAAATACAAGAATTTAATATTCAATCCTCTAATTGAACTCTAATCAATGCATATTTCAAAAATTGAATCTCGTCCCAAATTTGAATTTAACACTAATCCATTTGTGTTCTTTATCCCTCGATTTTTTTTTTCTTCCCATAATACGCAGCGATGTAATATTTATGGAACCTCCAATACAATATTCAAAATATAAGTTCACAACTTGCAGTCCAACAAATATATCGATGGCTTTCTTAAATTCCTCAAATTCACTAATAAATTCAATCATTTCATAATTTTCTAAAAATCAATGATTTAACAAAAACTTCAATTACGCCATATTAAATTCCCAACTCTTTATTTAATTTAATATTTTCCCTCAAAATTTTAGGCACCTTGTCTCTCTTTGTCAAGTCATAACCTCTTCGTTAATCTTTTACTACAGTTAAATCCTCAACAATCAAAGTCTAAGAGAATTCTACCTACACCCATACAATATGCAACCTAAAGGAATTATGTATGATCATGGTGTCTTTTGCCAGGGTATTACAGTCTCTGTAACAGGGATACTACTAACTACATTATAACAAGAAATCATGCATGCAACTATGGTACTAAGGAATCAACCAATCAATCAAGTAGATAGGAACAGAATGAAGGAAAGAACAGAACTTGTTAACACATTACCTGCAGTATCGGTCTCCTCGACCGTCATCGCAAATGCTCGCCCTGCTGGGGTGGTTCCCTTTGCGGGTGCTGAGCAACATGCGGTTCTACAGGTAGCCTAACTGGATCTCTATAATTTGGAGTCGCGCGCTGTTTGGAAGAATAAGGAACTCGAAGACAATCCCTTATTCGATGTCCCGCAGCGCCACAGTGCAAACAAAGTCCCAGCCTCGTTCTACAGCTCTTCCGAAGGTGACCTGGCTTCTTACAGAAGTAACAAGTTCGTTGATCCTGCTGTACAGGAACTGGTGCCGGGTACTGCTGTTGATACTGAAATGCCCTTGGTTGTTGCCGAATTGGAACTGATGCCTGGTACTGCTGTTGATACTGAAATGCCCTCGGCTGCCACTGGCCAGGATACTGCTGGGCAACTCTCTCAACTGTCTGTAGTGCCATCTGGTGAGCGTTCTCCATGCTCTCTCTCATCAGCTCGGTTTGTGCCTGGTGCGCTTCTGCTTGCACCCTCTGAGCCTCAGCTTGAACTCGCTGAGCGTCTGCCGCCATTCTCTGGGCCTCTACCATGCCTTGGATCAAGGTGAACATCTGTGCCCCGTCAATGGGCAAACCTCCGGGAATCAGAGTCGGTGGAGGTGGAAGGTCGTCCGTCACAGCTGCGGCAATCTTCTGAACAGGTGGAGAAGGAAGATCACCTACGTGCATTGGAGATGTAGGAGGAACTACGGATGTCTGTCCATCAGGTGGAGAGGTGGCAGACCCCTCTAAAGCTGATGTTCCCGCTCTCATAGACCGTGCCTGCGGCGACATCCTGAAGACAGATCCCAAAGAATCAATTAGGGTAAAATGCGATATCATCAAGGGAGGACAGTACAGTTCTAAAGAAGCAACATTCAAGATAAATAGATAGATTGGAAATAAACCCTAGTTGTGATTGCACGGTCAAGATGTATCCATGGTCTGATACCTCTATCCCTTAGGTACCACAGTTTTATCACAAAACACACTCACTGCTAGCTTCCTTACGTACTGCAATCGCTGATACTAGCTATTCTTATCACCCAAGTGCATATCAAATGCAACACACTACACTAAGTACTGCACTTTCTAATACAACCCTTGATGATCACCCAAGTCAGTTTGCAGTGAATTCTCAATCATACTCAAGCCAACCGATCCTTACACATGCATCTTATCTACTTATATTATAATATATCTCCCACTATAAGATTTTTATCCTCAAATAAAATTCCTGAAAATAACTCTTCGAATAAACTTTAAAGTAGAAATGCATACACTTTCCTCAAGGTTAATTACTTAAATACTGAAATAAAAACTTAATCACCTTAAAGATCCTTACAGACTTGTCTAGGTTCATCAAATTGAATCTGAATTCCTCGAAAATAAAATTTTAATAACCATATTTCAACTCTTCAATTTCAAAATTTTGCAATTCATTGAAATCTTCAAAATAAGATTTTATTAACATAATATCTCAACCTCTCAAAATTCTTAAAGTTTGAAACTCATTTTCAATCCTCAAAATTAAAATTAAAATCCACCTTTCGTAGTCCAATAGCTCTAATGTTAATCACTTTCACTGTCCTCATTGACGGACATCATTAAATAGTACCATAAATCAGTCTATAATTTCATCTTAATATGAAATCAACTCTATAATGAAGCAAAAATCCTAATTTAATACCTAATCAATAACAATCAAATCAATATCAACAAATGAGAATGGACGAAACAAGGGAATGATTTTAAATTGGAAGTTTTAACAAGATTCTCAGGGGTCATCCCAGGAATCTCTCAAGAAATTATGATTGAGTATTTGCTCTCGTCCTAGTATCCTATATCCTAGATTCTATAGCAGGCACGCAGTAGTATAACAAGGATGTCACACTACTACGACATCGCACAACTCGCGAAGTCTGACCTGCATGGGCCACCACTAAAAACGTGTCACGACCCGCACCCGGTTTAAGGGCACGAGTGCGTGGGTACGTCCAGCCTACGCCGCAGCATCGGCGGTAGAACGCTGTCTAGGTATTGATACTATCTAACTAATGTCACGCAGGCATCCAATCTCCATTAGGAGGCACGGATGACACAAATAAGATGAACACATACTCAACCACAGAATCACAGCACGATAAGATTTCGAAACAGAAATTAAAATTAAACACAATACAAGTCCACAAGAAATAACTTAACTTAACAATATCCAAGAATCATCAAAATGCCGGAGACAAATCCGATACCAAATAGACTGTTAAAAGAACTAACTATGAATAATAATTCCGACTAGACTTCCAGAATCAACTACTACCAAGTCTGCAGCTACTCACCATAAGTGTCGGGCAGCGGTCATCTAAGGCATAGTCTGAAAAAATGTTTCCAGTCAGGAAGGAGCAAAGCACAATCTCAAATAACAGTTCCATTAATTGATAATGTCTATAATACAATAAAACATGTCAGGCTAGCTACTGAGAAGACAGTGGAATAATGTAATGACAGTTTAAGAGAGACAGGCAATAGGCAATGAAACACAGTCAGTGCATGTATAAAAATGAAAGGAACAGTATCATATACGGGTGATGTAGTATATGATCTAAAATAGAGAACTGTAACTATTCTAAGTGTTTGAAATTGTAGTTTCAAAATATGATCGGCTTGGGACATGTACAATTGCTACAGTCTGGCTAATCATACGTGGGGTATGATTAACACCAATAATATAAACTTGTACGATAGGTATTTTGATCACATTTCTCACTAGCAATTTCTCCGCCCTCAACTAGTACTGTGGATCCAATCATGACACGTCACGAATACACAACATTATCTAATATATTATCTACAATGTCTAATGTAAATGTCAATGTAAATGTCAACGTAAATGTCGTGTATAATTTTAATACGATAATCAAGGTAACATCTCATGACTGCAGATCCAAGCTATACTAGTCCGTGTAGCACAGTGTCAAAGATTCAGTTATAACATTTTAAGATCATTGAACTTATAGCAATTATCAAGAATTGGAAATTATCAGAGAATGTACTTGCCTTGGTCCTTAGCTGGTATTTATGGATGTCCTATTCCAGAGTATCCCCTGGGTGAACCAACAGTCCTAAAGACACATTATAATATAACATTTGTATCAGAAGCTACGCTAACACACAGTCTATAAACACTGGCCTCAGGGCCATGCCAGACAGGGCACTTAGTCAACTAGGGTCATCTAGTAGGACTACATATTTAAATAATCATCTTATTAATTAATTACATATAATTTCCATCAATATCAATAATAGATATATGTATAACTATATACTTTAAAAATAAATAATACTTGCATATAAACATAATAAAATAATACTTGTATGTATATATATATACATAATTCATGAAATATATCTAAAATATATACCAATATAAATTACTTGCTATAGTTGCACATTTTTACCAAAATACGTTCATTTATATATTTTGTTCATTTATACCAAAATACGTTTTTATTATGTACTAGTACCAAATTAATTATATATATAGATATATATATATATATATGTACATATCAATGTAACACAGATATATATAACTACTGTTTAAATATTTATTAAAAAAATACATAATTACATATACAGTTAATTAATACATACCTGTACTTATACAATTAAATATGTACAAAAGAAATAATATACATATCTGTAATTAACATTACTAATACATTGTGTATTTAACTATTAAATAAATAAATGCTACGCATATTCATGCATTTAAAGCATCAATTAAATACATACGTAATTATATAGTTTAATTACCTACTATACTCATATAATTGATTACTAATAAATAATATAATATACATTTACATATTTATACATTTATTGGAAAAATATACCAAAATAAATTCATACTAGCATATAATGTCATAAAATAAACCTATGTATATATATACATATATATACAATTTAAATTAAAATACATATACTAATATTATATATATACTAATTAAACAATTAATAAAATAATACTATATACACATTAATATACATACATGTATATTTATATATATTAATTATATATGCAAACATGTATATACATATGTATATATATATATATATATATATATATATATATATATATATATATATATTTATATATATATAAAGAGAAAGAAGGGGAGAAGAAGAAGAAGCTCACTGTGTAGTTGGGGGTGGCCGCCGGAGTTCGGCCGGGGTGATGGTGACGGTGGTCCAGAGGCAAGCCAGCGGGAGGAGGAGATGGCAGCGGGTCGACCTGGCCGCCGGGGTCGGGGTCAATGCTCGGCCGGGGTTGAACACAGCAGGGGCTCGGGATCCAGGCCGCCGGACCGAAAGAGTTGGCCGCCGGAGTTGTCAGCCGCCTACCGAGTCGAGGGAGAACAGCAGCGGCCGGAAGAGGTGAGCAGGCCGCCGGAGGAACAGCTACGGGCCGCCGGATTTCTGTGCGTGGAGGAGATGGAAGGGCACAGCCGGCCGGCAGTTGCCGCGGGGGAGCCGTCGGTGCGAGGGCCGCCGGAGGAACAGCTACGGGGAGCCGGCCACTGTGCACAGGGAACAGTGTTCCCCCCCTCCTTAGTTGAATTTGATTTCAAAAACAAATAAAAGAAGAAGAAAAAGAAGAAGAGAAAGAAAGGAAGAGAAGGAGAAAGGAAGAAGGAGAAGAGAAGAAAAATCCCACGTTGGAGAGAGGGGCTTGGGAGGAGGTAGTTTTCTAGGTTGCCTAGGGATTAGGGTTTAGGATGGGACATGTCATTAAATAGGAGAGAGGGTATTTTGATGGAGGGTGAGGATGCACTCAATTAATTGAGTGGTCCAGATTGAACATGAGGGAAATAATTCATGGGGGGATTTAGGGTGAGGTTAATTAAATAATTAAGGATTCCTCATTGGTTAAAAATAATTGGGTGTTGGCACAAAATGCCAATTTGCAATTTAGCCCCTTAAATTCGGGGAAATTGCACAAACACATGAAATGACGAAAATTGGGCGGGCGATTCGGGGTCCGATGTTTTGTAGGGTCAGGGGGCACTGTAAGATGGGTATGGGCTGAATTTGCAGGGCACTGGAATTAATTTAGGATTTTAAAATCAGATAAAAGGGTATCCTCAAATTAAATAGAAATAAATGTAAGTTGTGTTCAACAATTAATTAGGAGTACCTGGGGCCAAAATCAGGTCAAGTCATCAATACCAATATTGAAGAAGACTCAGAACAGAATATTACCCTAATTTGGGTCGCACGAAAAATAGGTCAAGATGGCTTCCAATTTTTGATTGGAACGCACAACGATAAAAAATAGGAAATTAAAAATAAACGTCCGCGACGATTTTTGTGCGGCCAGAAACAATGTACAGGGAGGAAAATTATGAGTTGCAAAAATAGCAGAATGGAAGGCGGGCATGTCTAGAGCAAGATTGTGAAATTTGTTGGAAGACAAAAGTCTGGATAGTGCTCCAAATATCGAAGCAAAGACAATGCGCAAAATATTAAATAAAAATACAGTAATTAATTATAAACACCAAGAATTAAATTCTAAATAAAATAATAAAATCCAGAATTCTATAATTCGGACAAGGGTTCGTCTACTGGGCTTCTAGGTCTAGTCTGCTAGCTAAAATAAAATAATTTAACACTGCATTTAATTATATATTTAATCACACATCGCACAAATAATTATTTAAATCAATATACTATTATGCAATTAATTAATTAAAATAACATAATATTAAATACTGTAAAAATTCGAAAATTCCCCTGTTTTCAGAATGTGGTAGTGACATCCAATCTCTCTTAGGAGGAACCATATTTATAACATAGCTGCGTTTTATGTAAAAATTATTTTTCACACAAAATAAATCTCTGTTAAGAAGGATCACCGAATTCTGACTTCTTACAGGAATAGCTAGATCTGCAGCTAGACTGGCCAGAGCATCAGCTTCCAAATTTTGAGATCGAGGAACATGTTCTAAGAAGAATCCTTTAAAAGACATTATTATCTCAATTGTTGTTCGATGATAAGGAATGAGATCTGGATTGCGGACTTAACACTGCTGGTGTACCTTGGTGAGTATGGGTGATAAGTTGGAAGACAATCGATATCAGAGGTAATATGGACGTGATAATCGATAGCCAAAATTCGAAAGGTTTGCTCAGAGGTCATATGGACTTGGCAAACTCGGTTAGGGAAAATGTTAGGACAGTAGTTCAGAGGTAATATGTACGTGAACCAATGTTCGAAAAATTCACTGAGGAGTGATTTGTTAAGTATGTTCTATCCGAACATGAATATAGACCTAAGGATTGCTCCGCTGGAGAAATTGGTGGGACGACAACTCAGAGGTAATAGGTACATGGCTAGTGTCTAACAAGATTAGTTTTTGAATGGTCACTGCGACAGTGTGCGAGTGGACCTGAGGAATGCTCCACTGGTGAAATAGGTGGGACAACAGCTTAGAGGTAATAGGTATATGGCTAGCGTCTAACGAGATTGGTTTTTGAGTGGCCACAGCGACCGCGTACGAGTTGACCTGAGGAATGATCCGCTGGGAAATTGGTGGGACGACAGCTCAGAGGTAATATGTACATGGCTAACGTCTAACGAGATTGGTTTTTGAGTGGCCACTGTGGCAGTGTGCGAGTGGACCTGAGGAATGCTCCACTGGGGAAATAGGTGGGACGACAGCTTAGAGGTAATAGGTATATGGCTAGCGTCTAACGAGATTGGTTTTTGAGTGGCCACAGCGACAGCGTACGAGTTGACCTGAGGAATGATCCGCTGGGGAAATTGGTGGGACGATAGCTCAGAGGTAATATGTACGTGGCTAACGTCTAACGAGATTGGTTTTTGAGTGGCCACTGCGGCAGTGTACGAGTGGACCTGAGGAATGCTCCACTGGGAAATTGGTGGGACGACAGCTCAGAGGTAATAGGTACATGGCTAGCGTCTACGAGATTGATTTTTTGAGTGGCTACTGCGGTAGTGTACGAGTGGACCTGAGGAATGCTCTACTGGGAACCGCTGGGAAAATTAGTGGGACGACAGTTCAGAGGTAATAGGTACGTGGCTAGCATCAAACGAGATTGGTTTTTGAGTGGCCACTGCGGCAGTGTGCGAGTGGACCTGAGGAATACTCCGCTGGGGAAATTGGTGGGACGACAGCTTAGAGGTAATAGGTACGTGGCTAGCATCAAACGAGATTATTTTTGAGTGGCCACTGCAGTAGTGTGCGAGTGGACCTGAGGAATGCTCTGCTAGAGAAATTGGTGGGACGACAGCTCAGAGGTAATAGGTACATGGCTAGCGTCTAAGGTGATTGATTTTTGAGTGGCCATTGCGGCAGTGTGCGAGTGGACCTGAGGAATACCCCGCTCGGGAAATTGGTGGGACGACAGCTCAGAGGTAATAGGTACATAGCTAGCATCTAACGAGATTGGTTTTTAGTGGCCACTTCGGCAGTGTGCGAGTGGACCTGAGGAATGCCCCACTGTGGAAATTGGTGGGACGACAGCTCAGAGTTAATAGGTACATGGCTAGCGTCTAACGAGATTAGTTGGTGGGACGACAACTCAGAGGTAATAGGTACATGGCTAGCGTCTAACGAGATTAGTTGGTGGGACGACAACTCAGAGGTAATAGGTACATGGCTAGCGTCTAACGAGATTCATTTTTGAGTGGCCACTACGGCAGTGTGTGAGTGGACCTGTGGAATGCTCCGCTGGAGAAATTGGTGGGACGACAGCTCAGAGGTAATAGGTATATGGCTAGCGTCTAACAAGATTGTTTTTTGAGTGGCCGCTGTACGGCAGTGTGCGAATGGACCTGAGGAATGCTCTGCTGAGGAAATTGGGGATCTATTATCCGTTGCGTATCCAGGACTTCTGGATATAGATGATGGCTTTTACAAGAATTTGTAACGAATGGGAAAATATTGCGCATAGGAACTTGTTGGGGATGAAGACCCCAGAGTGTAGAGATGTACGTCTAGATTATCCCGTTGGGGATGAGAGGAGTACAAGTCTAGTTTAGATGTAGTACTTTTTTAGGAACTTGCCGTTGATAGGCATCATGAGCAAGTCGCCGTAGTGTTTTACTAGCCGGTATATGCCGTTGGAAAACACGGTTTACACAATGAACGGGCCCTCCCATATAGGTTATAATTTGAAGGCCGTCTTGTGAGTCATAACCATCGGTCTTCTTACTGTTAAGACGGGGTCACCCACTTGGAACATTCTCTATTTTACCCGTTTGTTGAAGGCTCTAGAGAGGCGCACTTGATACATCTCTATGCGTTGTTGAGATAAGAATCATTTCTCATCGAGTGATTCTAACTCCTGTAAATGTCGGCGATAGTTATCGTCCGTGGTTAGCCGGTTGGAGAGAGCTACTCGTAGTGAAGGGATCTGGATCTCGAGGGGGAGGACCGCTTTGCTTCTGTACACCAGAGAGAAAGGCGTATTGCCAGTTATTGTCCGGACTGTTGTACGGTAGGCCCAGAGACATTCCCCCAGCTTCTCATTCCAGTCGCGTTTGTTGGAAGACACGAATTTTTTGAGCAGCTTTATGATAGTTTTGTTGAACGCTTCTGCCAGACCGTTTGTTGGTGGGTTGTAGGCAGTCGATGCCACATTCTGAATCTAATTTTTATCACAGAACCAGTAGAACGCATGGGTTGCAAACTGTGGACCATTATCATGGATGATCCTTCGTGGCAGGCCGATGCAGTATATTACGTAATGTTTGACGAGGTTAATTACGTTTGATGTTTTGACTTTAACAAATGGGACAGCTTTCGTCCACTTGGAGAAGTAGTCGGTGATCGCTAAGATGAACCAATGTCCTTTCGATGAAGGCAGATTGATTATCCCGATGATATCCATTCCCCCCGCCTCAAACAGTCAAGATACTACCGTTGTGTGTAGGAACTCAGATGGCTGTTGGATGAAGTCTGCGTGGACTTGGCATTCTTGGCACTTTCTCGCATAATCGACAGTATCTGCTACCATCGTAGGCCAATAGTAGCCCATTCTCCGAAGACGTTCATGTAGCTTCTGATCGGGTTGATGCACCCCGCAGACGTCGTCTTGAGCTTCGGAGAGGGCTTGTTTAGCCTATGCGTTCGATAAGCATCGTAGCATAAGGCCGTCATAGGACCGACGATATAACATTTTGGTCTCTGTATCGTAATAGAAACGGAGGGAACGTCTCCTGATTGAAGTGGCCTCCTTCAGGTTCTCGCAGAGAATTTTATCGATTGCATAGTCAATGAATGTAAAACTCTAATCCTGAGTATCGGTGTCGACCTCCGCTGCATAGATGAGGCACAAGCATAGGTTATTCTTGGGACAGACCAGCTCTTGGCCGATCACATCGATTAGCTGATTGGTATTATTTGGTACCGCCCAGGAATCTGCGAGCTGGGCTAAGACGTCAGCCTCGATGTTTTGCAACCGAGGGATATGCTAAATAAAGAATATCTCGAATGTTGCGATAATACCAAGTGTAGCTTGGTGGTAGGGGATTAAGTCTTCATTTCAGACTTCATATACTCCCTGGACCTGATTGACGATTAGCTGAGAATCGTCGTAGGACTCCAAGTACTCTACTCTGACTTGCTTAGCGAGCTGGAGTCCGATGATTAGGGTGTTATACTCTGTCACATTATTGGAGCATGGCTCCATGAGAGAGTACGCACGATTGATGACGAGGCCGTATAACGAGTTTGGTTTTTGAGTGGCCACTGCGGCAGTGTGCGAGTGGACCTGAGGAATGCTCCGCTAGGGAAATTGGTTGGATGACAGCTTAGAGGTAATAGCTACATGGCTAACGTCTAATGAGATTGGTTTTTGAGTGGCCACTACAGCAGTGTTCGAGTGGACCTGAGGAATGCTCCGCTGGAGAAATTGGTGGGACGACAGCTCAGAGGTAATAGGTACATGGCTAGCGTCTAACGAGATTGGTTTTTGAGTGGCCACTGCGGCAGTGTGCGAGTGGACCTGTGGAATGCTCCGCTGGGGAAATTAGTGGGACGACAGCTCAGAGGTAATAGGTACATGGCTAGCATCTAACGAGATTGTTTTTTGAGTGGCCACTACGGCAGGGTGCGAGTGGACCTGAGGAATGCTCCACTGGGGAAATTGGGGATCCATCATCCGTTGCGTATCCAGGACTTCTGGATATAGATGATGGCTTTTACAAGAATTTGTAACGAATGGGAAAATATTGCGCATAGGCACTTGTTGGGGATGAAGACCCAGAGTGTAGAGATGTACGTCTAGATTATCCCGTTGGGGATGAGGGAGTACAAGTCTAGTTTAGATGTAGTACTTTTTTAGGAACTTGCCGTTGATAGGCATCATGACCAAGTCGCCGTTGTATTTTACTAGCCGGTATATGCCGTTGGAAAATACGGTTTACAATGAACGGGCCCTCCCATATAGGTTAGAATTTGCAGGCCGTCTTGTGAGTCATAACCATCGGTCTTCTTACTGTTAAGACGGGGTCACCCACTTAGAACATTCTCTATTTTACCCGTTTGTTGAAGGCTCCAGAGTGGCATGCTTGATACAACTCTATGCGTTGTTGAGATAAGAGTCATTTCTCGTCGAGTAATTCTAACTCTTGTAATTGTCGGCGGTAGTTGTCGTCCGTGGTTAGCCGGTTGGAGAGAGCTACTCGTAGTGAAGGGATCTGGATCTCGAGGGTGAGGACCGCTTCGCTTCTGTACACCAGAGAGAGGCGTATTGGCAGTAGCTGTCCGGACTGTTGTACGGTAGGCCCAGAGACATTCCCCCAACTTCTCATTCCAGTCGCGTTGGTTGGAAGACACGAATTTCTTGAGGAGCTTTATGATGGTTTTGTTGAACGCTTCTGCCAGACCGTTTGTTGCTGGGTTATAGGCAGTCGATGCCATATTATGAATCTGATTTTTAAAACAGAACCAGTAGAACACATGGGTTGCAAACTGTGGACCATTATCATGGATGATCCTTCGTGGCAGGCCGATGCAGTATATGATGTAATGCTTGACAAGGTTAATTACGTTTGATGTTTTGACTTCAACAAATGGAACAACTTTCGTCCACTTGGAGAAGTAGTCGGTGATCGCTAAGATGAACCAATGTCCTTTCGATGAAGGCGGACTGATTGGCCCTTTGATATCCATTCCCCCCGTCTCAAACGGCCAAGATGCTACCGTTGGGTGTAGGAACTCAGATGGCTGTTGGATAAAGTCTGCGTGGACTTGGCATGCTTGGCACTTTCTCGCGTAATCGACAGTATCTGCTACCATCGTAGGCCAATAGTAGCCCATTCTACGAAGACGATCATGTAGCTTCTGATCGGGTTGATGCACCCCGCAGACGCCGTCTTGAGCTTCGGAGAGGGCTTGTTTAGCCTCTGCGTTCGATAAGCATCGTAGTAAAAGGCCGTCATAGGACCGACGATATAATATTTTGGTCTCTGTATCGTAATAGAAACGGAGGGAACGTCTCCTGATTGAAGTGGCCTCCTTCAGGTTCTCGCAGAGAATTCTCTTGATTGCATAGTTAATGAATGGAAAACTCCAATTCTGAGTATCGGTGTCGACCTCCGCTGCATAGATGAGGCACGGGCATAGGTTGTTCTTGGGACAGACCAGCTCTTGGTCGATTACATCGATTAGCTGATATGTATTATTTGGTACCGCCCAGGAATCAGCGAGCCCGGCTAAGATGTCAGCCTCGATGTTTTGCAACCGAGGGACATGCTAAATAAAGAACATCTCGAATGTTGCAATAATACCAAGTACAGCTTGGTGGTAGGGGATTAAGTCTTCGTTTCGGACTTCATATACTCCCTGGACCTGATTGACGATTAGCTGAGAATCGTTGTAGGCTCCAAGTACTCTACTCCGACTTGCTTAGCGAGCTGGAGTCCGATGATTAGGGTGTTATACTCTGCCACATTATTGGAGCATGGTTCCGTGAGAGAGTACGCACGATTGATGACGAGGCCGTATGGGGAGATCAACACTATCCTTACCCCAACGATGATGCCGCCTTTGGGTCCTGCTCTTGAAGCACCGTCAAAGAACATTCGCCAGACAGCTTCGTGTGAAGTGACGTTGGCGTCTGCCACTTCGTCTGAAATTTCTTCATATAGCTTTGAGATTTCTGACCCCAGGTGGGTTGCCGGAAAGTCGGCCAAGGCTTGACCCTTGGCGACCTTCTGTAGGATGAACACCATATCATATGGGAATAATAGTATTGCCCAGGTAGCCAAGCAGGAACTGAGTGTCCCAGGTTTGATCATGAGGACCCTGAGGGGGTTGACTCGTGAGATTACATGAATGGTCTGTCCAATCACGTAATGTCAAGTTTTTTGGATAACGAATACCAGAGCAAGATCTTCATAGTCCCGCTCGCTCCAGCAATCATGCATTTCCGACTTTGCCACCAGTAGTGCGCATTGGATACTAGTAATAATTGCACACACGACACCATCTTAAGCCTCGTGATGTTGAGGAGTCCAAGATGCTCCTCTACTTCAGCTACCCAATCTACCGCGACGGTGGCTTCTTTTGTCTAATTGAACAGAATATTGTAAATCTTCTTGAATTCTGCAATATCTATGGCAAAACTTTTCTTCTTCGCTGGTTGGGTGTCATCCGCCCCAACGATGTCCACTTTCCTTGTATAAGGGCCAATTGGAGTAGCTACAGGCGTAGCATTAGAATTATTAACCACAACTGTTTACAACATCTATTGTAGATCATTGATTTGTCTTTGTTGGGCCTCTCCCAACTTTTGTTGTGCTTCCAGCATGCGCAATATCTGATCCATCTGATCTGTCAAAGGGGCCGATGATGTCGGCACTCTCGAACTACTTGGGTTCCCTTGTCCAGACTTCATCATTTCTGAACCACACAGATGGAAAACGTTAGTCTCATAAAGTATTATGGACTTATTCTATGGAGCATCTCATTTTGCGAAAACAAAAATTTAAGGAATCAAAATTATTCACTTATTTTATTTTCGAAAACTGGAAACCAAAAAGTTACCAAGAAAGTAAAATTGTGCTCCGATACCAATTTGTCACGCCCCGGTTCCGCAGAACCGAACATCCTCGCTTGGGCTTTCCATACATGTAGAGCCGTCGTCCTCGCTTAGCGTGATGTCGTACAAGCTTGGGGTTGCGCTTGTATAAGGCGTGCTCGTACTTATTTTTTAACACAGATATTTGAAGATAGATTATACATTATTCATAGAGAAATTGAACACACATTTGAAATAGAAATAGTTTTTTATTGATAATTCTCTGAAATAAAAATATAAGGCCCTCGAACGACCGAGATAAAAATGCCAGACTTAGCTTACAACTTGCAGAAATATTAAAATAAGATACAACATTGCTCCATACATCATATTCCTTATTAAAATATTAAAACTCATGGACTACCTTCAGTTAGAGTCTTTTTCTCCACTTGGAAGCTTCAAGTGCAAGGCTTCTAAGGAGTCAGACCAAACCCTTTAATGTTCCCTCGTAGCAGCCAAATTGCCAGCACCTGAGGATGCCACCAAACGTGGGTCAGTACGTAACATGTACTGGTGAGCGGCCGCAGCCAATATTACCTAAAAAGCCAACACTAAGTAGATATGTGAAATCAATAGTTATTATTGTGATCTTGCTATGTTGCCTTAAGTTCAATTAATAATTCATATCTCAAGAACATAAGGAACAGATATATTTATCACCATATTTGGTGATTCTTACCCACGGTCATTCAGCCATCTCTGTTTAGGAATAATAAGTTACTCTGCCTGCACAAGACATTATTGTTACTGGATTTGATTTAACAAATTAAGAAACTACAAAGAAGAGTCCTATGAGACAATCTAAGTACAAATTTATTTTTTTGGGCGCGACAATGGAGGCTTAGGAGTGTAACAACTCTCTTTACTCCATGGATGATCTGATGCAGAAGCTTTTCTCTCTCCCTTGAGTGTTGATTCCTCGATAGCCAGCCAGCCCTTTGCATGGATATGGTTCCCTACTATTTATAGTCATATTTGTGGCTGCATGGATTTTGGGCCGCATGGATGGCGAGGTTTGCCACGTGTCCCCTCTCAACGGAAGGGTGCTAAAAGTATGCACAAAAATCGGGCTTCGCTGCCACATGAACATTTGTAGGAATTTTGTTGTTTGTTGAGTATTTGGGCTGTTCTCAACTACGTAGGCACGACTTGGTCAAATGGACATGTGACCGCTATTTGAATGGAGAGGACCACTCTGTTGTAACAACAAGACTTGGTTGACGTAGAATCTAGGACACATGTGGCCAAAGACACATGGGACGCACGGAGTCTGGAACGCACGGGACCAAAGACGCATGGACCGCATGGAGTCAGGAATACACGGGGCCAGAGACACATGGGCCACATGAAGTCTGGAACGCATGAGACCAGAGACGCATAAAGTCTGGAAGCATGGAGTCTGGGACGTATGGGCCAGAGTCGCATGAGATCTTTTGTCGTTTTGTACACGTGGCTCTGCACCATCCTTGGGACTTCTGCCTCTTAGTGTGTTCTCGTCATTCAAGGCAATCAGGAAAATACTTTTTTGTCAGAATTCTGTGTCAGGTGCCATCTTTGCTGTCAGGACGTCATGTCAGGTCGTCCTGCAGCTAGTTGTCAGGAAGCTTGTTTACACCGCATGTGTGTTCTTTTTCTGGGCCGTATGGTGTCCATGTGATCCATCTATTGAGTTTTTATTTGGAGGGCGCATGGACGCCAGTCTTATGGTTGCTTCTTTTCCATGCTTCTACAAGACCTCATTCAAAGTTTTTAAGCTGATAAGTTTAAAATACTTTGAATAAGAAGCATGGATGGGGTATGTTCGGGTCACATGGGCGATCAATGTCAGGTTGTCAACTATGCATTTAATTACAAAATTTGCCTTGATCCTTGTATGGATTTTTTTCAGATTTTGAGCCACCCTTTCACACAGATGCCAATACTTACGGCTGTAAGAGGAAGCCCAACCGAGCGTGGCTGTCAGTGGATAAGGGTAAAATTTGAAGGGTCTATTTTTGTTTTTTGGTGGCCTACAAATAAGGGTTTGAGGGGAAGAGAGAGAACTTCTTGCTTCTATTGAGTTATGTCTTCCATATCGTCTCTTTCCTTCCTCCGTATCCGGTCGTCTCCTGAGAGCGTCTTCCATGGCCCCGAAGTTATCGTCTTCTTCCAAGCAGGATCTCGTCATGAAAAAAATTATGCCTCGTCAACTAGGGCCGAGGACGAGGCCTCATCCTTTCACCTTGACGTTCAGCCGCCCATCCCCGATAAGGGTCGGAGAAGGAGAACTCTGGATATGCGAGCATTTTGCACCCAATCCATTATACAGGTCCTCGTGTATGACCATGTCACATGCCTTATGTGCGGCTTTCCCTTTGGCTTCGTGCGCAAGTCTTGAATCGACCGCATGGACACGCTATCGTGGCTTGGCCACATGGAGGTTCTGCCATGAGTTGGCCACATATCTCCTCTCGTGACTTGGCCGCATAGAAGTACTGTTATGACTTAGTTGTATACAACTTTTATGGGTCGGCCATATGCCATCTTGATGTCTCTAATTCTAACTCTTTATTTTATAGTAATTTTGTCCATGGCTCCGTCGAGAGATGAGCTGATTGGGCGGGCTCAGGCTACCTTGGGCGTTAGTCTCGATCATATAGTAGCCAATTTTCAGGCTCAGATCAACAAGGATCAGCCTGAGACGAGGCTGAAGTTGATAGCTAGCCAGTCTTGGTTCTACTTGCTCAGCCAATTGAACTCTGGAAGGATTGATGACTCTCTTCTGAAGCCGATCTTCCTATTTGGGGATGCCCTCACCATCTCGGATCCAAAGGTAGTGAGAATTAAAGAGACCTGGGATTTCATCTCTAGTGGGATGCAGGTGCATATTCTTGCGATGGAACGCCATTGGCCCTTATCAGCTTTCAACGTGGCACCCCTTCGAAGGAATACGCCGGGTAGCCTAACCCCGGACCAGAGTGAAACCAGGTCGGCCGTATCGGTTTCAACTCAAAACTAAAGGGAGCAGCAACGAGCAAGGAATCATTTTCCTACTCTATTTGTGGACTAACACCTGGCACTTTCTCTAACGAGATGGGGCCGAATATCCGATATTATGAAGCGGACACCTTCTTGAACCAGTTCGTAACTAAGGAGACTTATCCCAAGGGCAAAGTGTATTTGCTCAGTTGGATGCGTCACTAGCCCTCTTAGGTTAGTTTGACGCAGTTGGTGTTAGAGAGATATGAGCAGACTCTGAAGGCAGTCGACCTTTCCATGAGATGTATGATGTCTCGCGGTTTCCCTTAGGTGATGAACCAAATAAGGAGTACACCCCCACTAATGAAGAATTCATGGAGTTGGAGCAGCAACATACAGGATTTCTTGCTGTATACCGAGAGCTGTTATGTCACCATAGCACTTGCCAACAAGTTTTGAAGAAGAAGGACAGGAGCTCGGAGGGGAATCTGTCTCCACATTAAATCTTGGACCAGTCACCTCTTCGCCATTGATGCTTCGGGTCATGTCACCGTTCGGAGCCCTCATACTCTGAGAGGTGTCAATGATCAAGTACGCAACACCAAGAGGACTGCTGCCACTGGTGAGGGATTTGGTAGTCTGGGTGATAGCTTCAGTTATTATTACCAGGATAACCAACCCTTGTCTGAGAAGGCCATTTTAGCTGGATTTTTGATGGTATGATTGTGGACCTGTGTAGTCTCAGGAGGCTCTGGGTTGATTGAGTGGGTCAGCCGCAACCTCATACTCCCTGCTGTGAAGCTGGTCTTCTGACATAAGCTCACTTTACTTCCAGCGATGGTCTGCAGCATCCATCATGGGCTTCGTGCTTTGACAAGCAAGTTGATGGCCTGTGACCCCTAAGGGGATTTTAATAAGTTCAAGATGCCTTATCACTACATGATGAGTTAGTGTTAATGCATTACCCATCTTTGATGCATCCTGGTGCTGAGGGCACTGCGATGGAGGCTGACGCATTTATTTTCCGATATGGTTGGATACCCTGGGTTCATATTGAGGTTCCCGCTTGTCAGCACATGCTCGCTCATGTGGATGACTATTCTTTCTTCATTTCAGTCCCAATATTTACGGACAATGAGGTGGACCGGGTTCACTGTGATGGTGGTACCCATAACCTAGTTTTATACCTGAAGCTCTTCCACTGGTTACTCTCTATACGGCCTTTCCACTTGGTGTATCAGAACCGTAACCTTGTCTTCCTGGAACTCTACCTACCAAGTAGGTTTGCTCGGCAGTTTTGGTACTCCAGCTCTTTTTAGGTAACCCAAGATCTCGCGGTTTCGAGGATAACGTTCTCAATGGAGCCTAAGCCTGGGCCTATTTCTTCGTGACCAGTACCCAGATCCAGTTTACTCTGCCGAATAGCAGAATTTCAGATCGTATCAGCTATGCAACGGCTATTTTCTATGGGGCTGTGAATACACCTCCCCCTGGCTTTGATCGCGATACCAACTTCATAGTTGGTACTAAGATAGTTACTCGGAGAAGGGAACCAAGGAGAAGTCGGGAGAGAAACAAAGGAAAGGCCATTGCGGCAGATTTTGACTCTACTACGGGAGAAGAGGAAGCTTCTGACCATCCTTCCCCTTCCGCGAACTATTCGACGAAGAGTGGGGCTTCCCTGATACGGAGCCCTCCACCCAAGCGGAGAAGCCAGGGATATTAGAATCAGCTTGTTAGAAAGTCCCCGAAGCTGGCTGAGGTAGAAGAAGAAGAGGAGGAGGTGAGTCCCTCCATGGTAGATTCTGAAGCAGTCCCCACTTTGGATGTCTTGGGGTATTTGTAGATCCTCTCCGTTTAATCCCTCATATACCCTTATACAAGAATTTTGGTACTGACCTGTTTAATAATGTGCTGACTCAGGAGGAGAGGGATCGTCTACGATGGACAGATTTCCTGTCAGTCTCTTACCCGAAGCCCGAGGATGAGACTTTCCCTGGGTGTGACACGGATACCTCGTAGCCTGCACCTGAGAATTCAGGGTTGCAGTAGATGAATGCAGGCGTGTTAGAACCTGCCTTTAGAACGTCAGGAGACCAAGAAACGGGTACATGCATGGTGGATCCCTTTATGTCATCTGGGCATGTCTCTGTGGACGATGTGGAGGCTATTGGGAGGGCTATGAATACCCTGGGTGGCCGCAACCCCCCTCCGCCTTCCTCTAATATGTTCTTCTGGCTATTTACCCATGAAGGGGCATTCTGGCTTCAACTTTACTTTCTTCGGGCGAAACTGATCACTGGTTGTTCTAGGTCTACAGGTTCAACTCCTTCCTTGGTAAGGGTGAACGTGGAGCCAGAGGAGGACGTCAAAGAGAAAGCCAGCGGGCTTGTCGCGAGGATGCCCGATCTCTTTTTTGGCAGATTCGGGAAAAATGAGCCTACCGTAGACATCACTCGGGTGATGGGCCCTTCTATTGCGGTGGTTGTGGGTTCTTTCAGCGCGACGACCGTTCACCAAGCTGTTAATGTTGGGGGTCCTGCAGCCGTGGCCTCTCTGGCTAGAGAGTTGACAAACGGTTCTGGGGAGGCCGCTCCGGATATTCCTGGTACAGGATAGTCATATGGTACTGGTGCACCGCAACCTGGGGATGGTGTGTAGGCAGGTGTTGCGGCCGCAGGGTGCTCTAGTATTCCCGTCGTCGATCGCCCCTTCAGTCCACTCTCGCTTGCTCAGTTGCCAGGTGTCCTGGCATTTCTGAAGGCTATGAAGGACTGGAACGTGAGTCATACAACTGGTCACTCCTCTGCCACCTCTTCACCCTCAAAGTTGTTAGGTGTTGTTGCTGTGCGGCCTGCTGCACCCGTGGCTTCTTTCTCTTGTCGGCCACCTTAGACTCCGGTAACGTCAGAGGAGATTAATGAACATGCCTAGATCACCATTCGAAGTTTTTATATATTTTTAAAGCAAGGCGTTCAGGGTGTATTGGAGCAAAATAGGTCCTTCGACTGGGAAAGATGCTGTGCCGAAGGCCAAGCAAACTCTTTTAGGGGAATTCTCGGTTTAGAAGCGGTGGGGGCCCTTCTGGACCTAAAGCTTGCGGAGGTGGAGGGATGCCTGATAGAGTTACGGCAGCATCAGCAACCCCCTCCGCCTTCCTCTGATAAGTTCTTCTGGCTGTTTACCCATGAAGGGGTGTTCTGGCTTCAACTTTATATTCTTCGGGCGAAACTGATGACTGATTGTTCTAGGTCTACAGGGTCAACTCCTTCCTTGGTAAGGGTGAACGTGGAGGCTGAGGAGGACGTCGAAGAGAAAGCCAACGGGCTTGTCGCGAGGATGCTCGATCTCTTTATTGGCAGATTCGGGAAAAATGAGCCTACCGTAGACATCACTCGGGTGATGGGTCCTTCTACTGCAGTGGTTGTGGGTTCTTTCAGTGAGACGACCGTTCACCAAGCTGTTAATGTTGGGGGTCCTACAGCCATGGCCTCTCTGGCTAGAGAGTTGACAAACGGTTTTGGGGAGGCCGCTCCGGATGTTCCTGGTACAGGATAGTCATATGGTACTGGTGCACCGCAACCTGGGGATGGTGTGCAGGTAGGTGTTGCGGCCGCAGGGTGAACTGGTATTCCCGTCGTCGATCGCCCCTTCAGTCCAATCTCGCTTGTTCAGTTGCCAGGTGTCCTCTGCCACCTCTTCACCCTCAAAGTTGTTGGGTGTTGTTGTTGTACGGCCTGCTGCGCCCGTGGCTTCTTTCTCTTGTCGGCCACCTTGGACTCCGGTAACGTTAGAGGAGATTAATGAAAATGCCCAGATCTCCATTTGAAGTTTTTATATATTTTTAAAGCAAGGCGTTCAGGGTGTATTGGAGCAAAATAGGTCCTTCAACTGGGAAAGATGTTGTGCCAAAGGCCAAGCCAACTCTTTAAGGTGAATTCTCGGTTTAGAAGCGGTGGGGGCCCTTCTGAACCTAAAGCTTGCGGAGGTGGAGCGATGCCTGATTGAGTTACGGCAGCATCAACAAGCTGACTTGAGGGTACTAATAGCCTGTGAATATGAGGAATTCTTGACGGGGCTGGGTGAGAAGAAGGACCTCATAGCTTTGTCTAGGGAAGGCTTACTGGATGACCTCTAAAAGTTGTGACAAGAGCATGATCGACTGGGCAATCTTAGGTAGGATTACCTTGCCAGGTAAGGGAACTTAACCGAGGATATTAGCCAATCTTGACATGCTAGGGAATAATCTCTGGGAGGCCCAACAGGAAGAGGAGGGTAACCGGGCCGAGGTAAGCCAGGCTGCAAAAAAATACCTCCGCCTTGGAGGTCATGGTACAGAAGCTAGATGACCGGTATGACGCCTATGTCCGCTTTGAGGATCCCGAGGTCCTGGAGAAAGAGGTTGAGCACCGAGTCACCGGACGCCGAGACAGTCAGATTGCTCATCTCCATGGAAGGATCTTGGAGTTGTGCTCCCATGATGAGTAGTAGTAGTTTCTGTTTTCTGAGACTACTCTTTTCTTTTTTTTATCCTTGTAGTTTTATTCCATTTACTTATATGAAATAAAAGTTTCTTTTCTGTCGTGATCGTCTAGCTGACTGGAAAGAGGATTGAGCACTTCTTGCACTTCACGTGTTGTCGTGTGCCCGACGTGTTCACACCGATGTGTCAGTCCGGTTCTCTGAGAGGATCATGCCAGATCTCGATAATGGCAGTTTTTGCTACGTAAGGATGAATCATCGCGTCTTACTGAGGAGATCGTTGCGAGCGGTCAATTTTTTGCCTATAAACAGCGAAAGATCTGTAGGCCGCTCGCATCAGCACTTTTTTTTGGGCGTGATGGCTTCTTGAAGTGCTCCGAAGGAAACCGACACGTCTCTCCCCATGGCCCTAGTCGCCTCTAACTCCTACTCTAGCGGACTTGAGCCGCTACGTACCGGAGAAACGTCTGTCTCCCGAGTGCAGAAGACAGATATCTTCTCAGAACTCCTTGAGTCCCCATCCAACTTGGAGGAGCGGGCTTTTGTAGATGCTTCTCATCTGTCGTTCGCGTCCTTAAACCCTTGTTTCTTTTATCTTCTCGCAATGTACATCAATAATTTGGAGGACTCTGACTCCTCTTCCATTTCATGTTTGTATTCTTTCCTGCTTTTTATTTTAATGAACGGGGAAATTAATTTCATTGCTGTTGTGACATTCACGGTACTAGTGCTAGGGATAATATGAATATAGCACTATATCGTAGCTTTTTAAGGATATCCTACTGGGGATTTGGGGGGACCTATTACTCTTTTGGGTATTTGAGGTGCGAGTAATAGATTCAAAATAAACCCTATTAGAGGTAATATGGACGTGATAGATTTTGTGGACCCATTAATTTTTGTGCATGTTAGTGCCAGTAATAGATTTAAGACAAGCCCTGCCAGAGGTAATATGGTTGTGGCAGTTTTTGTGGACTTTAAGGATATTCCGCCGAAAGATTTTGGTGGATCTATTACCCTTTTGCGCACTTGAGGTGTGAGTAATAGATTTAAAATAAACCCTTATCAGAGGTAATATGTACGTGATAGGTTTCATGGACCCATTACTTTTTGTGAACGTTAGTACAAGTAATAGGTTTGAGATAAGCCCTGCTAGAGATAATATGGACATAGCAGTTTTTGTGGACTTTAAGGATATCCCTCTGGGGGATTTTGGTGGACCTATTACTCTTTGGTGCATTTGAGGTACGAGTAATATATTCAAAATAAACCCTATCAGAGGTAATATAGACGTAATAGATTTTATGGACCTATTACTTTTTGTGCACGTTAGTGCAAGTAATAGGTTTGAGACAAGCCCTGCCAGAGGTAATATGGATGTGGCAGTTTTTGTGGACTTAACACCGCTGGCATACTCCGGATTGGATACGGATGATAAGTTGGAGGAAAATTGATATCATAGGTAATATAGACGTGATGATCGGTGGTCAAGGCCGAAAAAATTTTCAGGGGTAAAATGGACACGGCAGACTCTGCCAGTGTAGTATATTAGAGCGACCGTCCTGAGGTCCTGTGGACATGAACCAATGCCCAAGAAGATACGATATAGTTTGGTAATAGAGGAGTGCCAGTCTAATTTAGACGGAGTACTTTTTGAGAAATTTGTCGTTGATAGGCATCAGAAGCAAGTCGCCGTTGGGTTTTGCTAGCCGGTATGTGCTGTTGAAAAATACAATTTCCACAACGAACGGGCCCTCCCAATTAGGTTAGAATTTGTCGGTCGTTTTGTGAGTCATAACCATCGGTCTTCTTACTGTTAAGATGAGGTCACCTACTTGAAATGTTCTCTATTTTACCTGTTTGTTGAAGGCTCCAAAGAGACCCGCTTGATACAGCTCTATGCATTGTTGGGCTAAGATACATTTCTCGTCGAGTGCTTCCAACTCCTGTAACCTTCGGCGGTAGTTTTCGTCCATGGTTAGTTGGTTAGAGAGAGCTACTCATAGTGAAAGGATTTGGATCTCAAGCGGGAGTACTGCCTCACTTTTATACACCAAAGAGAATGGCGTATTCCCAGTAGTTGTCCAAACTTTTGTTCGGTAGGCCCAGAGACATTCATCCAGCTTCTCGTTCCAGTCGTATTTGTTGGAAGATACAAATTTTTTAAGGAGTTTAATAATGGTTTTGTTGAACGCTTCCGCCAGACCGTTTGCTGCGGGATTTGTATGTCGTAGAGGCTATGTTTTGGATTTGGTTCTTGTCACAAAATTAATAGAATGCGTGACTTGTGAACTGTGGACCATTATCGTGGACGATCCTACGCGGCAAGCCGAAACGATATATGACATGATGCTTGACGAAGTTAATAACATTTGTTATTTTGGTTTCAGCGAGCGGAACAGCTTTCGCCCATTTGGAGAAGTAGTAGGTGATCGCCAAGATGAACCGATGTCCTTTTGATAAAGGCGGACTGATTGGCCCGATGATGTCCATTCCCAATACCTCAAATGGCCAAGATACAACTGTTGGGTATAGAAACTCGGATCGCTGGTGGATGAAGTCCATGTGGATTTGGCATGCTTGGCATTTCCTTGCGTAATCGACAGCATTTACTACCATCGTCGACCAATAGTAGCCCATTCTCTGATGACGGTCCTGTAGCTTTGGACCAGGTTGATGTGCCTCGCAGACGTTGTCGTGAGCTTCACGGAGGGCTTATTTTGCCTCTGCGTTCGACAGGTATCAGATCATAAGACCGTCGTAGGACCGATGGTACAATATTTTTGTTTATATATCATAATAGAAACGGAGGAAGTATCTTCTGATTAAAGTAGCTTCATTTGTGTTTTCATGGAGAATTCCATAGACTGTATTGTCGATGAATGGAAGCCTCAAGAGTTGGTGTCGACCTCCGCTGCATAGCTGAGGCATAAGCATAGGTTAATTTTGGAATATACCAACTCTTGACCGATTACTGTGATTAGCTGATGGGTGTTGTCTGGGACTGCCAAGGAGGCGGTGAGGCCGGCTAAAGCATCTACTTCGATATTCTGCAACCGAGGGACATGCTCAATAAAGAATATCTCAAAAGTCATGATGATGTTATGTGAAGCTTGGTGGTAGGGGATCAAGTCTTCATTTCGGACTTCATATACTCTCCGAACTTGATTGACGATAAGCTGATAATTGCCGTAGGCTTCTAAGTACTCTACTCTGACTTGTTTGACGAGCTGGAGTCCGATAATTAAGGCGTTGTACTCTGTCACATTATAGGAGCATGGCTCCGTGAGAGAGTATCTGCGTTTGATGACGAGGTCGTATGAGAAGATGAACAATATCCCGACCCCAGCGATGATGTTGCCTTTGGGCCCTACTCTTGAAGCATCGTTAAAGAATATTCATCAAACTGCTTTGTGTGAGGTAACGTTGGCGTCTGCAACTTCATCTGGAATCTTTTTATAGAGCTTTGAGGTTTCTGACCGCAGGTGGGCTTCCAGAAAGTCAAAAAATGCCTGACCTTTGACGGCCTTCTGTGGAACAAATACCATATCATTTGTAGATAATAGTATTACCCTAGTAGCCAAGCGGGAACTGAGTGCCCAAGGTTTGTTCATGAGGACCCTGAGGGTGTTGACTCGCGAGATTACATGAATGGCCTGTCCAGTCACGTAGTGTCGAGTTTTATGGATGGCGAATACCAGCGCAAGGCATACTTTCTCGATGACGGTATATCTATGCTCTGGTCCGACCATCATCCGGCTGAGGTAGTATATGTCCTGCGCGTGGCCTGAATCATTATTCTGGGCTAAAAGTGCACCGACAGAGTGATCTATTGTGTGTACATAGAGCAGGAATGGCTTTTCTATGACCGGGGCCACCAGCACAGGAGGGTTTGATAGGTATTCTTTGATGTCGTCAAACGCTCATTGGTATTCTTTATTCCCAATAAAGGAGGCACATTTTTTTATGAGCTATGTGAATGGATGGCAATATTTCGAGATGTTTGATATGAACCTCTAATGTATACCAACCTCTCTTGGAGGACGCGGAGTTCCCGGAGGTTCCTTGGTGGGTGCATCTCTAAAATAGCCTTGGTCTTGTCGGGATCTATATGAATACCCTGGGAAATAATGACGAGACCCAGGAATTTGCCATTGGAGACTGCCAGGAAGGACATGGTAGGGTTCATCTTGTGGCAATGTGTGCGTATTAAGTCGAACATAGTCCTAAGATCTTGGAGGTAATCATCTTTGGAGAGACTCTTGACGGCAATGTCGTTGACGTAGCATTCTACCGTCTTGCACAGATGCTCATAAAAAATGGTGTTCATGGCTCGCTGATATGTAGCACCTGCATTCTTCAGGCCAAAAGGCATGACCGTATAGCAGTATACGCCTATCGGGGTTCAGAATAACATTTGTTTCTCATCGTCGAGAAATATCTTAATTTAGTTGTAGCCTGAGAAGCCATCCATGAAGGACATACGCTCGAAGCAACAAGTGTTGTCAATCATTACGTTGGTGATTGGAAGAGCGAATTCATCTTTGGGACATGCCGCGTTTAGATCACGAAAGTCGACGCAGACTCGGATCTGCCCATTCTTCTAAACGATGGGCACGATGTTGGTTATCCATTCGAGGTTTTTTCCTCGCAGATGAAGCCACTAGCTATCAGCTTGTTGACTTCAGCTTCGATGGAATCCATCATGTTTGGCCGAAACTGCGCTGCTGTTGCTTGAGTGGTTTGGCGTCAGGCCGATGCTGAGTTTGTGGACCGTGATTTGGGGGTCCAGTCCTGGTATGTCTTCATAAATCTAAGCGAAGACATCGATGTATTCCCTGAAGAGTTGTAGTAGGGATTTCCAGTCTTCGTAGGGCAGATTTTTGCTGACGAAGATAGGCTTTGGGGAGGTCTCGTTACCTAAATTGACTTGAACGACTCCGTCCTCGGTAGGAGGTTCCCGCTACTCAAATCGTATCTTCCATTGTGAACCCAGGTGTTGGGCCCAAAGTTCCATCTCGAAGAGCTCGGGTGGGTCCTCGTTGTCTTCCTCAAGGTCGGTAGACATTATGTTGGAGGACAGTGTTTGTCTGAGCATGTTCCCGATGCTGACGTCAGAGTCAGAAGTGAAGATTAAGTGTGAGCGCTCTTCATCTTCCTTATCTGAGCCCTCAGGGGGTGTGGGAGGCGTAACATATCCTAAGCCATTCTTAGTCTTGTGACAGTAATCCTCGGGCTTGCCCGTAGGGGAGGGAAGTCATAAAGGCGCCCTTCGGTCTTTGTCGTAGTTTAATCCTTCGGTGACCTCCAAGTTGTATCCCATCTTTTGGATCAGATATAGAGCTTGCGAGTTGTACTAGTAGAGTGTCATTCTTTCTATCTCGGATTCTGGTACTTCTTCTTCTGGGAAGATGACCGGTGGCATGCCACTCTGCCGAAGATGATGATCTTATCTCCCTGCTTCCTGGGTGGGACTAAGAAATAAGAATCCTAACTAAGTTGAAGTCGTTGCACGGTGCATGTAGTGGTCACTTGTGTGTGCAGGTGAAGGCCCAGACCATGCTACAGGGAGTATAGTGTAATTATACGCATAAGCTCCAAGTAGTTCAAAGAAAGTCCTTTATTGAGGAAATAAGGTATCTCTTCCGATGGAATTACATAGTCAGGGGAAGGGATGTTGACATTGGCGGATATATATTTCTCTAGCACATCCTTCTCTTCGGCTACCCCTAGCGTAAGCGTAGGCTTTGGTTATTTTCTACGTAACTTTACCATCAAAGGTCCAGAGTTTGTATCCACGGTCGGGTCTCCCTTTGGTGGTCGACTCGGCCTGTGAAGGCGAACGACCATTGGTTCGGAAGGCGTGTATAGGGAAGAATTTCCTCTTGGTGGTCGATTCGGCTTTCGAAGGCGGACGACCATTGGTTCTGGTGACGCCAAAGGTACCAAAGATTCATGTATCTTCCCGCACGTGTGAGCCTTGAGGCAGATTCTAATAGGCTCCTCGGGTGCTGTTGTGGCCTCGGCTTCATCGTCAGCTTCGTTGCCACCTTCATCTTGGTGAACTTTTTTGTAGAGGATCGAGTTAGAGTAGTAGATCTCGATACCCTTAAATGGATCGACATCAGCGAACTCTATTTTGATGAAACCATGTTCGTCTACATATTTTAGGCACTGGTGGAGGGTAGATGGCACGATCCTGTGTTCATGTATCCACAAACGCCCCAACAAGATATTATAGGACGTATCTACGTTTATGACATATCAAGTAACCTTTATTTTTAAGGCACCGATCTGGCATTTTAGGCAGATTTTACCCAGAGGGTAGCTCGTTCCCTTGTTGAAGCCACTGATTGCAGTATTGGTGGCCGCTAGATAATGCATCGGGATCCCCAGGGTAGAAGCAAACTTCTCGGGATGATGTTGATCGACGATCCTGGGTTAATATGCATTCGGTCCACCTTGTCGATCATGCCTATTATTCTTGAGCAACATATCCTGTTACGAAAAGACGATATTAGATATCGCATCCATGGCATTGTTGTAATATGGACAAGCGGCAGGATCTTCGGTTGGCGACTTGACTTGTGCTAGGTAGACATCGTCGTTCTACAGTTTCTCACTCAGGGCAGCCCGAGTGTATTTAGATAGCCTAAGAAGCTCAAATAGTAAAAAATTTGTCGGAGTGTGGGCTAATTATGCTAAGATAACAAAGTTATAGGGCCTTTCCAGCCCTTGTTGTGCATCCCTGCGCAACGGTTTATCGAAGCGCATCTCCTTCTGTTTAGACCTTTTCACCGGTAGGGGCTGAGATAGCCCGGGACCAGTGGTGGTAGGCATGACAACTGGGGGCGTATCATCATGCATCGGTTGGTATATTCCACCTGACCTTGTTGCATCTGTTGCCAGCTCGTCAGCCGAGGAGGAAACTATGTAACAGGTCTTGAATTTTCTGCCTTTGGAATTTGTAAACTCCCTCACCCAAAATAGGTATTTTGTGTATATTTTATATTATTATATTTATTATAGATGTTGAATTTATTTAGAGTATTCTCTTAGTTAATTAGAAAATAAATTTTTTTAGTATATTTACTTATATAAATATTTATTTAGAATTATTTTTAGGCTATTTTAGATTATTGAGATTTTTTCATAATTTTGAGTTAATTAAAAACTAGTAACACTAATTTTTTAGGACTTTAAAGAATTTATTTTATGTTCAAACTTAATTAAAAATATTCTAAAATTTTATTTTAGGTTCTAAATAGTCAAATATATTTCTAGAATTTTCTGGAAATTTTCTGAATACTTTTAGTATTTATTGGGAGTTATTTAGACTAATAAGTAATTTTTAGGACTTGTAGAATTTATTGTGTAAGCCCAGGAATATAGAATGGACCCACGTTATTTTTTAGGATTTATAATATTATTATATATTTTCTGGAATTATTTCAGAATTTTTGGAATAATGTTAGTATTTATTTTTAGTTAAATGGATAAAACTAATGTTTAGAGCTTCTCCTAATAGTAGTAAACTTATGAATATAAAATTGTCCCAAATATTTTTTTAGGGTTTATAGGTTCAAAATATATTTTATGTAATTTTTCCAAATTTTTATGATTATTTTTAATATTTATTTGGAGTTATTTAGATTTAAAATGACTTAAATAATGTTTTGATAAAGGCAAATCAAAAATAAATAATATAACAAAAATAATCCAATCAGATTCTGACACGTGTCAGCCTATAAATATCCATTCAGCCGCAGGTACATCCCTATATATATATATATATATATATATATATATATATATATATATATTACAACCCTAATTATCCCATTATCTTAGAGAGAGAGATTTTGGAGAATTGCCATCTAGGGTTTCTTCATCTTCCATAAGCCATTGCGCGTAGCTCCGGACTCCAAACGAGGCCTAGTTTATTGCGTTAGAAAGATATTGAGGTTAGCTTTCTGATTATATAATTTATTTTACGAAATTATGAGTATTAAATTCTGGAAAATTCGTAGAGCACATCATGTCCGAAAATAGATGTGTTTCAATATTTTTACGATTTCGGGAGAACCAGGAATCAGAATCATGAACCGTTTAAAGTTTTAGAAAGCTAATGTCGAGATCATTGACATATATTTTTCCTAGAATTTAATTCAAAGTATTTATATACTGCTAATTCTGTAGAACTTCTAAGTTTGAATTTAACCATCGGTGCACAATACAAAATTTGTATGTGCCATAATTCCCAAACGAATTTGAATTCGGACGAGCCGTAAATTCTAGCATATTTTTGACACTAAAATCTATAGGAAATCATGCATGAAAGTTGAGTTTATGAGGTTGACTTTTCGATCAACAGATCGCCTCGATTTGCGTGCCATGAGTCTCGAGTTGATAAAATTCAGTTTCTTTGGACAAAATTTAGGAATTAACATAAAAATCAGAATAATAAGATTAAATTAGAATTTTAGAGTAATTATTCTAGAATTAAATAAATTAAAATAAATTATCTTTTGACGTGATAAATTTGTAATACATAGGCTATTTGGACTGTGACTTGGACTCTGATTCATACCAGCAGCAGGACCCCAGGCAAGATACCTTGCCAAATTGTTTACAGTACTTTTGTATGCTATTTATATTTCTGTATATTCATTGTATTTCTGTAAATTTCTTGCATGTGTAGTTTTCTTTCAGTCATTACTATATATTAGATATGTTGACACACACTTGACACCTAGTATCATGAGAGGACAATTATTAGGCGTATGGGCTTTCAACCACTCTTGTAAACCGTAGTATATAGTTTGCACTACGGGCGTGTGTCGCGCTGGTCGCTACCCCCGCGGTATGTCGATTTCTGGAGTCTCACTGGTCGCTACCCCCATGGTATATCGATTTCTGATGTCCATTGACGTGTGTGTGAGTTATGAGGTAGATCGAGTAGCCTACCCTTGCCCATACGTCGAAAAGTTATCCTCATTTGCATTCATATAGATTGTCTTATACAGCGTACTTATTATTTTTAAATAATATGCATGTTTACTGTATTGAAATTGGCTCGTATTTTCTGTATCTTGTTACGTCCCTCTGAGGACCTGGTCCTCTGCCAGGTGTATCTGTTCTTGAATAATTACAGGAGCGCAGATTTGGATGATTACTTGTGTTGCAAGGATGTCTTCTCTTAGAGCCCATGGTCGTTAGCTGGTATTCCTATATTGTATTTGTTGTGTTGTACTTTTCCATTCGAGTTAGTAGTGGATTTGTTTCCATCCAACTATCATCCTTAGATATTTATGTTGAGATCTAGTTATATAGATGCTGGTTATTATTTATATCTGATTTTTGCGGATGAGATTTAGATTATATCCTGTGACTGGTGATACATTTTATACCACTTGTGGACTTGATATTCATATTACAGCGTACGTGTGGATTTGGTTTCCATATATTGGAGTTGCCATATCCATGCGGCTGGCATGCTTACGTGTCCTAATCCTACGTATTTTAGGACTGGGGCGTGACAGATTTGGCGATAAAGGATGCAGCAGGATGTGTCAAGTCTGACACGAGGTTGGGGTGGATCCACATAACCACTCCACGTGGTATGGCAAGAGGTATTAGCTCGGTCGTCTGGTCTCGAGCTGGTAGAAGGTTGACCACTTCCATGGTCGCCTTAGGGACCAAAATTACTCCGTCTTGGGCTTTCGTCGGTGGGAAGTCGCCAAACTGGTGGGACACCATATTGCCAGCTACTGTCACGTCATCGAAGATCAGAGAAAGAGCTTTGGTGTCTATCAGACGTTGGATATACCGCTTTAAGGTATAGCACTCCTATGTCGGGTGATGGATATAGCGGTAGAAGTGACGGTACTTCGGGTTGTCAATTTTTGCCACCTCAGGCTGACGTCTCATGTCGGAGAGCCAAATTTTGCCTCCTTGCATCAGTATATCGAAGATGGGTTTGACATTGGCATCTTCAAAAGAGTAAGTCTTCTTTGATTTTGGAGGCTCTGCCAGCTTTTCCTCAGGCTACTTGGGTAAGGTAGCGAACAAAGCCTATTTCTCCTTTCCATCGCGGTTGCTATTGCCGCTATTATTGTTGTTGTTGTTGATGTTGTTGGGATGCTTGCCATTTTCCTAGGCAGAAGGGATATGGATCCCTAAGTGTCGAGCGTCTTTAAGATTTTTCTCACTGTTGATGGCACTTATGACGAACGTCGTCCAGTCCTTGAACTGGCTCTCTCACATCCATAGGTTGACTGCCGGGAGCATTCTTATGGTACATCTCCACGAGTGTGGTCTCGGAATTTCCAGGGGGCAACCGTAGCGTGGCCTGTCAGAACCGCTCGATGTAGTTTCTCGTTAGTTCCTTCTCTCCTTGGGCGATGTTCATCAGAGAAGACATCGTTATATCATTTCCTGCCTCATAGAATCAGGTAAGGAATAGACGCTTAAGGTCGTCGAACGATGAGATGCAGTTATCTTCGAGACTGCAAAATCAGAAAGCTACCCCCGCTAATGATCCAACGATGAGCCTGGTAAGGATAATGTCGTTAAAGGGTAAGTATCCCGTGGTGATCTCGAAGTAGCTCATAAAGCGGCGTGGGAAGGACTTTCCATCAATATGTTGATGTTGAAGGGCTTGTACTTGGGCGGATATGGTACATCCCTCTACTCTATCGAGTATGGTTGTCGTACCCCGAGATTACGGAGTGAGTCCTGATTGCTCAAGGAGTCTAGGAGAGCCTGAAGTTCTCGGACCTCCCTTCTTGCTTCCTTAGCTTTATCTCCTACCGAAGGCGCGGATGAACCACGTAGGAGAGGATCACCGCTCGTGGGAGGAGCGATCGTGTTTGAATCCCCGTTGGTCCTGGGGTCCTAGTTTGCTTGTCTGGAGGCTTTTGCTGGCTGGGAGGCCATCTTTGCCTTGATCTCCAGCATTGCCTAGGTCAAGGCTTGCATTAATGCACTCATTATGTGCATCATGGCTTCGAACATCTCGAGGCACTACCGATCACTGGCACCTTCATGGTCGGCTCCGGCCATGTACACATCCTCACTCGGGGAGAAATAGAGGGGGCAATCGATGTCGTGCTCCTTGTCTCATACCCTTGTAGTGAGTAGTCTTCAAGGAGGCGGGAACCGCTATGTCTTTCTCGAATTCGGAGGGGATACTACCCCCAGCGTAAAAGATTGTGTCCCCCTGGAGATACGCGACAACCCCCAGGGGTTCTGAGGATGAACTACCCCAGGAGCTGACAGCTTCTTCCTTGATCGGGTGCCTTAGAAGATGCCTTTTGTAGGTACTGTCGTCAGTCTTCCAAGTAATCGTCTTTGCGATGACGTGGTAGAGGGCACCGGACTGGAGGTATCCGACTACGTTCTTCCATTGGTGGTGGGAAGTTTCCCAGTTGAGTAGCATGATGAGAAGGTCAACTCCTCCTCCTTTGATAATTGTATCTGATTTTCAGGTTGTCGTCGGGTAGGAGCTTTCTGGTGTAGTCGTTGGAAGGCCGACTATCTATCTATGAGTACTGTTGTTTTATTACAACAGCAATTGATAATGATGCTGGCGCAGTTGAACCTTGGAGAGGGCACATCGCATGCTGTAGTAGTTTCTCTTTCTTTGCGTTTGTGAGTAATCATGTCACGCAAATCATACGAAGGGTGGTTTACCTTTGCATCCTCTTTGTGAGTCCGGGTATCCTGGTCACACGGATGCGCAGGCGCTGTGATTGCTCCCTAGTCTAGGGTTCCTACACGAACTTGCCCCGAGGTACTGGTGGAAGGCTTTTGAGACTAGCCCTGTCCATTGGTCCCTATGGGATGGACACAAGGGTCAGTCTTGTACAACTATTTGTCAGAGGCTCGCGTAATAACTATCTACTCATGTTGGCGGTCAGTCGTATGAGCCATTGTTCGAGCTTGACGGACTCACACTGCCCTGGACTTCTTCAGCTTAGCTACCGCAGGCGCGTAGTATGAAGAGTCATATTTTAGGTTTTTACCATTCTCAGTGGGTCGCATAGAATATGCGACACATAAGATATTGTCAAAAACTGAGGTTTTGTTGCTATTGGGGGCGCATGCGAGCCGTTGTCTGCGGTTGTGAGTTGATGTCAGATGGGCAGTCTTATGCGACCTCCTCCTTAGCCGCATAGAAGCTGCCTCAGCACCAGGATATCTGGCATTGTAGTATTTTCCTTTGCCAGAGTCTGGGTGATGAACAGTCTCTGCGTCAGCCTGGAATGCCGTATAGATGTGGACGTTATGGGTGTTCGTCCGACGACCGTCATGGGCAACAGAGTGAGAGGCTGGAAGCGTCTGCTCTGCAGCTAGGTGGGGCACAGTAGCCTTGTCCATCCACGTTATGCGGGTCCTCGAGTGGGAAGCACCCTTTTGGCTGGAAGAGGCTGGCGCATCAACAGTGGCCGCATGATGTGCGATCGCTGCGGCATGGAGAGGGGTGAAGAGCTCATGCTCCGCAGTTGGGCGAGGTTCAGAGGCCTTTGCCACCCATGTCCGGTCGGTCTTCTTGGGCTTTGCTTGCCTCGGAGAAGGACTCGTGCTGTCTCCGGAGAGCGTGTCCTCGAACACTTTCTGGTCAAAGCGGACCACCAGCATCTTTTGCGTCGAGCCGAGCTTAGCCGCATCGGATTGCATCACCGCCTTCTCAACAAAGGAGAAGGAAGTCCCCAGCAGAGTCGCCACCGTATTTGCCATTTTATATCAAAATGAGAACTGAGAAAACTATATTTGATTTAACAAACAAAGAAAGTACAAAGAAGAGTCCTAGGAGACAATCTAAGTACAAATTTATTTTCTGGGGGTGACGATGGAGGGTTAGGAGTGTAGCAACTCTCTATACTCCGTGGACGATCCGGTATGGAAGATTTTCTCTCCCTTGAGTGTAGATTCTCCCATAGCCAGCCAGCCCTTTGCATGGGTATGGTTCTCTACTATTTATAGTCATATTTGTGGCCGCATGGGTGGCGAGGTTTGTCACGGAAGGGTGCTACAACTATGCACGAGAATCCGGACTTTGCTGCCACATGAATATTTGTTGGGATTTTGTTATTTGCTGAGTATCTAGGCGGTTCTCAACCGTGTAAGCACAACTTGGTCAAATAGACACATGGCCACTATTTGGTTGTAGAGGACCACTAAGTTGTAACAACAAGACTTGGTCGACGTAGAATCTGGGACACATGTGGCCAAAGAAGCATGGGATGGACAAAGTCTGGAATGCATGGGACCAGAGACACATGGACCACAGGGAGTCTGTAACGCACGAGGCTAGAGACGTATGGACCGCATGGAGTCTAAAATGCACGGGGCCAGAGACCTATAGGACGCATGGTGTCTGGGACGCATGGGCCAGATACACATGGACCGCATGGAGTCTGGGACGCATGGGCCAGTGCCGCATGAGATATTTTTCATGTTGTACACATGGATCGGCACCATCCATGGGACTTCTATCTCTTAGTGTGTTCTCGTCCTTCGAGTCAATCAGGAGAATCCTTTTTGACAGGATTCTGTGTCAGGCGCCATCTTTGATGTTAGGACGTCTTGTCAGGTCTTCATGTGGCCATTTGTCAGGACGTTTGTTTGGACCGCTTAGGTATTATTTTTCTGGGCTGCATGGTGTCTGTGTGACCCATCCGTTGAGTTTTTATTTGGAGGGTGCATGGTTATCGTTCGCATGGCTGCATCTTTTTTATGCTTCTACAATTATTAGCATGTACCGTATCTATATGAAGGTCACTAGCCAAGCCATCACGACATTCTTGGAATTTCAGCACCCTATTTAGTGCAGGGAGCTAGCCTCATTAAAGTTCCTGAACTTTCGATGCAATTACTTTAGCACCCAAGTTCCCCCTAGGACAAAGTGGTCCCATAGCCTCGGTGCACCGCTTCGAGGAACCTACCCCTTGTGCGCAAGTTTGTCTATGACCATGCATGAATGCAACTAGCTAGTAGAAGAAAAAATGCAAATACAAAAATTTGATATAGTATTCCAGAGTCATATTGATTGTCTTAGCCACAGCCCACCATACTGATCGTCCAGTCCAAGGTCTTATTGATTGTCTTAGCTACATCCCACCATACTTACCGCCCAGTCCAGGGTCTTATTGATTGTCTTAGCCACAACCCACCATACTTACCGCCCAGTTCAGGGTCTTTGCCACATAATCAATTATACTACAATAGTCTAGTTCATAGTAATGTAATTATTATCTTGTTTATCTTTCTGGGTTCTTTGCTAGGTATCATTGATCATTTTGTTAAGCATGATGACTAAAGGATTCATCGAAGGATCGAAGTCACTCACTAGTTGGTAAATTGTTGAGAAAGAGAGATCTTCTTTGCGACTTCAAGCTTGGTTCACAGGTTCACCTACATTGGCACCAATATTGGTTCAGGATCATTCTTCTCTTTCTCTCAATAATTTGATATATAAATGAGATATAGTGAATGCATGCAATGAAAGACGTTCATCGAAAACAATCACAAAAATACAAATCATAAAACCAACAGTGAAAACTAATATCGAAAACCAACAGCACACGGGTCTTGAGGCATAGACCCTTATATGGAGTTCACTCCCCAAGACACCATGCATTACATCTTGGAAGAAACTTCTAAGGATTCTATCCCATAACGAGGAACGGCTCCCCGTTTGTTTGTCCTGACCAATCGATACTGACAAAGTTTTCCCATTCTCTGATTCTGACTCGGCCTTTCAGCCGCTAGCCCAGTCCATGCTCTGCAATAGGATCAGGACAGTACATATACCAAGATGATATCCATCAACAGCTCCAGTAAATTACATCGTCAATCCACACTACAATCTGACAGAGAATCAGGTCATCAAAGGGACGTAAAAAGATATAAAAAGTATATGTCATAATGTAAATACTGTATAAATATAGGGTGAACTAACCATCTATGTGAATGCACTTCGAAGACAACTTTGGTATGTATCAGTAGGTAAAATAGGAAAAGTATTTGACATTTGCTGCAAACTCGAGGCCGGAAGTGTATATGCTACTATATACCAACAGCCGACATAGCGCGTAGCTAGTGGCCAACGTCGGATATACCGACTAGCATATATGCCCATAACCGGGTAACTATGAATTCCCATAATCGGGTAATTTTGAGGCTCATAACATCTATTGTTTCATCTGAAAACCAACAACAGACAATTATCTTTTCCATATGCCTACTAATTATCCTTTTCATCCAATGTTAATTTACAGGTCGTGTCTATGACATGGACATTTCATAACTAAATGCAAGTCACGTTACAAACTAGAATTAAATCATCTATGCTATAAACCCATATACGCGCTACTTGTACCAGTAGCTAATCGAGTACGTAAGTCCGTGCTCTACCATGCTCTCATTCTCACTTTTAGTGTCGTAAAATGATAAGTGTCCAGGTCTTAGGATTTATGAGAATAACTACACAATAGTAGGTACGTCCACTAGAACTAAGAAAAATTAAGACCCAAACATCGATGCCATCGTCAACTACACCTGAGGTATTCTCATACGCACAAAACTATCTTTTATTCAGAGCAGAAGAACATGAACATTATTAAAGAGTTTAAATAGTAAAACAAGGCAAAGTATACTTGTATGGAACTCCAAGATGAGTATGTAGCAATCCCGGTCCCATCTCCGAAGTCGAACCATCCAGAATGCCTATATTATATATGTAATAATAACAATAGTTATTATATCATTTTTTCATGTACAAAATATTATTAACCATATACACTTAATGTAAAATATGAAATTAAGGCTTTAATATAAATAGAGAAAACTAGTTCTAGGACATAAGTTGGCCTTCAAATCTTCTACTAATTTGTTAATCCTAGAGGTCTACCCAACCCTAACTTGACTTGGTTCCTATTCTACTATGTGTCACATGTTTCTAGAGTTAATCATACTAAGTTTTAGTCTCTAAAAATGAGCATTAAGGCTTCAAAAGGAAATATACTAGAAAATGTCGAATAAGGTGCACTTAATTTTAGATTGAAGTCTTAGGTCACCAACTTACTAATTAAAGTTATATTACTATGTGTTCACTATTTATAAATCTTTCTAACACATGAAAATATGTCTCTATAAGGTAGTTTAACTATGTTTAATACCTATAATTAGTCGAGGTTGGCAACAACACAACTAGTGAGTGTCAACCCTACAAGTTACCATTCTGTCAATAACTAAAAAATGGAATATTTTTTCAGTCTTCTGACCTTATGAACATCAGTCTAACATATTTTAGTACATCACTTACAAGTCCAATTTGGAATTTATTATGTTTCTATAGTTCATTACAACCTAATTATGGTTTTTAGTCTCTAACTAGTATGGCAAGTACGCTAAAATTAAAGCTACCAATACCTAATATTGGATAATAATTAAAATTAAATAATAAACTTTTCTAGCACCTAATAGGGTGTATATAATGTGGTTCAAATTGGGTTTTATTCCGACAAATATCGCACATAAAATGATAGAGTTTTTCATGATGTGTCACATAAATTCAATTCTAAAATTTACTTAACTATGCCAAGAAAACATATTTTAATCCAAATTTCTCATAAAATTAATATAAAATAATTATATAGATTGATAGAGGGTTAATATAGGGATATAATAGTGAAGGTTTTGGGCAAATAAATGTCGCAGTTCTGGAATTAAAATAAAAGAAGGCTAAGAACATGGTTTCGACATAGTGAATCATGAATCTAATTTGGTATAAATATAGTACGTAGAAGCGGGTAGACATAAGTTCATAATCATGAGAGTTTCGAGTACAAATTAAGGGTTTAACACATGTAAAAAAGTGTGTGAACACAATTCCATATATGGAATTTAACGTTTACAATGTTGTTTGACATGTTTTAGCAAGGTTTTATATATTAAAAATTATGGTTTCTACCTAGGAAAGTAAAGTATAAAGTTTGTCCTTATGTCATGAGTTATAAAATGAAGGATTCTTTGAGGTACTTACCAATTTGTGGCACGCTGATAGAGGTATTTTTCATAAGACATCGGTTGCACACTTTGCGAAGAATGACCTCTATAGAATGGAAAAATGACAGAATATACATCAAATTATATAAGTATCTGACGAAAATTGATAGAGGTGCGTGATAAAAAAAGGTTTGGAAGAGTTTTACCAAGCGGTTTGGGGTATGCATCTCGATCTTTGCTCGAATTATCCTGACAGCACCTAGTTTGGACACTTTGTTGTGTGACAGCGATTAGATGGTGTAAAACACCAATAAAAAATATGAAAGAAATATGGAAGGAAGGGGAAGAGGTAGAGGATTAAGGTAGTGAAGCAGGTGAAGGGTTTACCAACTGATCGGGATATGCAACATGATGTGGAAGTTGACTAATTCCATCAAAACTTTTGTGGTGTTGCTTGAATGTATGTTGTCTTTGGAGAGCTATTTGGAGGTGAAAGCTAATAAAAATTGATAGGAATAAAGTATTGGGTTATAGGGGTGAGGTAAGAGTATTGTGGCTGAATTGTAGAAAATTTGGAGTGGTGGAGGTAGTAGTTTTTGCTAACTGCATAGTTGTGTTTGATATTGTGCACCCACCAATTTGTGCATGGTTTAGGTCCAATAGGGCTTGGTTTGGGTTCCTACACACCCTAGTTTGTGTGGGCAAGGTTTGAACTCATTTGGGTTTGGTTTGAATAGGTTTAGCTAGCCCTATCCAAGCACTAGTCCAATCTAGTTGGGCTGAAATTGACACTAGTTTTAGTGCACCTTTTTTAAGAAAGAATATTAAACCTTATATGTATATATATATATATATATATATATATATATATATATATATACAAGCCAAATAAATTCGAGTAGAAATTTGGGAGGGGGGTTTACAGAACTATAACTAAACTAAGTGTTTTAATATACTAGTTTCGATATGTGATCGACTTGAAAACTTGCATAATATATAATAAGGCCTAGCTAATCATAGGTAAGGTGTATGATTATCTCTCACAATGTTTACACTACCACAATGGATATGATCACATATCTAACTAGCATTTTTCTGTCCTGACTAGTACATGGATCCAACCAAGACACGTCATAACATATGAATGACAATGTAATGTCCAAATATCAATATAATGAATAATGTTCAAATATGAAGGTAACATCTCATGATTGAGGATCCAATATATACTAATATGTGTACCGTAGTATCAGGAATCATGTATAACATCACTAAGCAAATGTATCATAGTAATTATCAAGTAAAGAAAAATATTAGAGAATGTACTCGCTTGTGGTCCCGAGCAATGAATATAAATCTGTGTTTGAACTGGAATCCAAGTGACCTAAATATGAATTTCCATATCAACAAGTGTTTTTAAATCATAAACATGCTTAATTAACCTTAGATTAGGTTTCTATGTCAATTCTAGGTCAATTGGATAAAACTTGGTCAATACCTAATTTTGGGTTCCCATATACCTATTTAGTTTTTATGATAACCTATGTTTAATTTATAACTAAAGTCCATTGGTAATAGTAGTATATATCTGTATCTATATCTATATTTATATTTATATGGATATCTTCGCTTATCCTATATATCCTTATATATTTTCTAGCTAACTATGACACTTAACAACTGCTGATACACAGGAAATTTCCCCCCATATCTATAGGCATAAACATATATATACATATATGGAAAAAAGTAATATGAGCCATAGGCTCATATTCCTACATGAGCCAATGCATTTGTGGACCAATAGGAATAGAGTGTACTAGTGCACATGGGTGCACATGGGATGTAGAAATCTATTCCTATTGGTCCACATATGCATGTCTCATATAGGAATATGAGCCTATGTCTCATATCCCGTTTATCCTATATATCATAGTACTAATCATACTAGCCACATAAACCAAGGTATGCTACACTAACCCACTTAGTGGTACTCACTCAGATCATGTACATGAATTATGTACCCACACATAGGTCATATGCATGCCACAATTTAATGTATTGCACCAATCTCATCTTATATATATATATATATATATATATATATATACAACTATGATACACTTAATACGCTACCCTGATATACATGTTTCCTGCTACAATACCCAACATATAGAGCCTACCCTACTAGGTATCACACCAATGCACATAAATATTGGAAACTTCTAATTCCTGATACTAACATCTCACTCAGTTGAATACAACACTAACTCACTAACTGATACTTCACATATCCTTACACTAAATGAGCATTCTCTAAGCTCTGCCATGCAAGTTCTGCACTTGATGTGGTAGTTTCTCAAAGTTGTTGTTGCATCTCTACAACTGCAGCATGCTACCATGGAACCGAGTCCGCTAATATGTAATTCACTAACTGCACCCCCTGGTCTGGACATTCCCTACAGTTTACACTGCTCTGGACCCCCTTGAAAGCTAACATTTGATTCATAAAATTAAGTTGTATCAACTACCCGCAACTACTGCTGACCTCTCCTACTGCAGATAGATCTGCACCAAGCAATGCATACTACACCACAGCAGAACACAACTCCAACTACAGACCAAGCAGTTGTGCACTGCAACATGCCTGCAGGGGCAACCATTTGCTGCAACTGTACAGCAAGTTCCCATCAGAACCTGCACACTCATTCCCTAGTCCACTCCCTCACATAAATCTGATCACTCATGTGCCATACCCCCTTACTAATACACCAAATGCACATATTACTCCTATCACTATAATACATCCCTTTGGAACACACACACCCAACTCTGAATGCAGTTCAACACTGCATATGCAGTCTACACTCTCCTCTCCTAGCTCGCACACATGAACACACACATACACAGTCAAGATACCAGAACACACACTCATCTATACATCACATCAACACTAGTACCTATCACTGATATACCTGTGCATAATTTCAGACATCCAAACACTCAAACTACACTATTTTACTCACTGATACTAGGGGACACACACTCCATACCAATCACCACACTCAAGATACTCATCAATATACCCAATACACAATCATCCCTCATGAAACACCAATGTCTAAATAGAAATTAATATAAATATAGCTAGGATAATTAGATCTACTATAATATAGAGGAATTGACACACATGAGCATCAATACATAGAAATTATCAAATATAACCGTGCGTATCATGGCGTACCATGACACAAACACTACGTATCTAATTGTAGATACAAGAACTAAAGCACAACACAAATAGACACCAAATTCCTAATTGAGGACACAATACAAACACTTGGTGGACATAATTCTACCAAATAAAGCCTATAAAATATTATTTCACCCTGCAAACACCTAGATATACTAGAATTAAACCATCTACCACCTAGATCTACCATTAGGGGGTCATTTTTACCTTTGAAAGGGTCCTTATTAGTTTAAATTAGGATTCTATTATTAAAATTATGGGAAATGAAGGAATAACCTATTAAAAGTTGGATCCCAATAAATCTTCACGAAATTGGTCATACCACCTTGATAGACACTCCTCCTAGCTCCTACTTGTGCTCCAAGCTCTATGCCTCCATGGAATGAAGAATTTCAATGGATTTGGATTGATTTGGAGGTAGATTGGGTAAAAATAGGGATTGGTAATGGAGTGGCTTGAGGAAGAAGATGGCTTGAGGAAGAAGAATAATAATAAAATGGTGTGAATTAATGAATGAACACTACTCCACTAATGGTAGGCCACTAAAGGTTGGTTTGGGTGTGGTTCAATGACTAATTTTCCTCTCTTTACTCTCTAATTGGTTCTAGAATTGTCATGAATGGAATCAAATTGGTTGGAGGAGAATCTAATTAGTTATGGAAGAAATGTATGCTAACTAATAGGAAATATTCTATCCATGATACTAACTTAATTAATTCTAATTAGCTAGCATACTAACTAACACTAATATAATTATAAATATATAATTAACAAACAATAGTAAAATAACAAAAATACTCCTATAAATGGAAGTGGTGGTTACATGCTGAGAGACAACCCAGGTTGATGTGCATCTGCTTAAGTTTGACAAATCCGATGTACCCAGTATAGTAAAATTCTTGATTTTTTTTCATGAACGAAAGAGATGTGCTACTATATGAAGTAGATTAAGGTCGTGGCTAGTCCTTGCTGACAAAAAAGTTGACAAGGGTCCATGGAAGCTTGCTAAAATATGGGGTATCGATGGACTACAAGCAGGATAGACTACAACAAAGTGGGTAGTGTGCAGCATCTCTGTCGGCGGCTTGAGAGAGAAAATATTTGGAACCGTACCAAGAAGCGATCCTTTAGTACAGTGATATTTGACTATTGTCACAACGTGCTATGTGCACGAGATTGGTCATTCGACGGTCAGGTATGGCTCATCGACTAGAAGGTCATGCTAGTTTGGTTGAAATGAGGGGAAAATCTTTTGGTAAAGACTTTTGCAGAACTAGTTCTTGACAGAAGAGATGTAGGGATTTCATGGTTATATATAGGATTCCAATCATTTTAAACTCTTCACTTATATATTAGGATGAGATAAGAACTAAGTTGGATTAGGATCAGATAGATTTGTAGATTTTGTTTAATAAAGATTCATCTCTTGATTTGGATTATATCCAATGATGAATTATATCATGTGGGAAGAAGAAGGACATTGAATATCACTATTTCATCAAAAGATGCTTGATTTGATTAATAGTTTATCACTTAAGTTTAGTCAATTACCTACTTTAATTATTTTCATAATCATTATGATTTTAAAAATATTTCATCATTTTTTCTTCTACCTATTATTTCATTTGGTTTATCTTTTCATTTGTCTTATTATTATAATGGTTATTCCACTTAGCTTATTAATTCACTTTTCTATTTACTAAAATATCATTATATTTTTAACTAATTTTTATTATAATAATTATTTTATTTGTCTTATTTGTCTTTTTTTTTTTTTATGGGAAACTCCAAATTATTGGACATTGGATTTTATAATATATTTTTGTACATGGGTCAACTCACAAGAGAGTGACTCCGGTCTGGGCTCTGGACTTGACCGTATCTTCTTGATAATAGATGGCTAGAATGGGTTCCATTGTCGATGTGTGAACATCTAAGTCAAACAGAATCTGATCATGCCCTTTTATTAATTTCCTTTAAAGCACAATTGACTGCTACGATAAAACAGTTATGGTTCCTCTCCTTCTGGCTTGATCATGATGGGTTTCTCGTAATAGTTATTGCTGCTTGGTATTCAATATTTTACGAGAACAGTCTTATTTGCCTGGGTCTGCGCCTTACTGTGATTAGGAAATCATAATACCAGTGGATCCATAGTGTGTTTGGGGACATCTTCCAAGTGGTTAAGCACGCTAAAGATATGGTGCTGGTAGTAGAAGTGGCGTTGGAGGTGGATGAATCGCATCGGTCATGTTTACAAGAAGCCAGGGCCTCCCTCAAACAAAGGATCAGGCTTGAAGATGCATATTGTAAGCAAAAAATGAGGGTTAAATGGGATCTTCAGGGTGATCGAAACACTAGTTATTACTATGCATGTGTCTCGAGCAGACGTCATCGGCTTCATATCCATGGTATCACTCTTGAGGATGATAGAATACTCACGTAGCTTGGAGAAATCCAACAGGCTACTAATGATTACTATGGCAGGCTATTTCTTCCACAAATCATTGTATCGGATGAGGACTTCCTCTCGGTTATCCCCAACATGATTTCGGTTGAGGAAAATAATTATTTGACTGCTAAACCTAATCTAGAGGAATTGCATGATACTGGTAAAAGCCTTAACCATAATGTGCCCCTGGGTCGGATGGATTCTCACTTTCTTCATTCGATGTTGGGATGTTGTTGGGCAGGACATTCTAGAGGTGGTACACCTTTTCTTTGATGGCTTTACCCTTGCTAAATTGATCATGAGTATTCTTCTCGTCCTTATCCCCAAGAACAAAAAGGCAATTTATAAGGGCACTACAAAGTTTACTTGGGACTAGTCCATTGAAAATTTACCAAAAATTACAAGTTTGTCATCCTAAAAGTTACTTGGGACTAGTCCAAATTTTTATATCAACATATATATCAAAAATTACAAGTTTGCCATCAGCAATTCACTCGGGACTGTTATAATCAGGACTGTCAAAATTTTGACAGTCCTACCACTTGGAAGGACTGTCAAAATTTTGACAGTCCTACAAATTGTTAGGACTGTCATAATTTTGACAGTCCCACAAGCTATGTGGACTGTCAAAATTTTACAGTCCTAATTTTAACCTACTGAAAATTTTATATAAAACTAGCACTGTCAGGATTTTGACAGTCCCACAAACAATGAGGACTGTCAAAATGTTGACAGTCCTCATTTTAATTGTCAAGAATTTTTTTTTTGTTTTTTTCTATTTACTTAGTTTTGAATTTTGATTTTTTTTATTTAGTTTAACATCCAAAATAAAATATGTTATCATTAAACCAAAAAAAAAAAAAAAATCTACCGTACGAATATTACGTCTGTCGTCGATCAGACTTCGAACAGCCATAACTATTTGTTTTCAAATCGTTTTTCGTCACACAATAGGTCGATTTGTATGTTTTGGACGAGAGTAACACAATTCGTGTAGAGAGAATTTTCATCTGAAGTAAGACGTACATATTACAGAAAAAAATATAAAATATAAAACTTTAAAGTATCATAACTTTTGACTGGGAGATCGAAATAAACTCCAGTTTGTACCAAAATGACCGTATGGAAAAGTACTTCCGGATAAACCGTTTCACCGTTTGACGGACTTCCCAAATTTTTAGAATCGCTAAAAAACGATGATTCGACCTCCAAATTTTACTTTTGGTAATTTTTTTTTTTATAAAATATTTAATGTACCAATAATTAATTTACTATTTTAAATAACAGAATACTTTAACAAAATTTAAGGATAGAAATTTGGGATATTTTGAAATTTTGAAACATATCGACAACTGAGTTAATTTATTTTAATTTTTTGTTAATTTTGAAATTTCGATACAGTAAATTTACTGTTAATTTATTTTAATTTTATTTCGTTAAAATATATTTTCTAAATAAAACATAAAATTAACAAAATAAATTGGCCCTCCCACCAATTAACAAAATAAATTAACAGAAAAGAAATTTTAGGACTGTCAAAATTTTCGATACGGTAAATTTACTGTTAATTTATTTTAATTTTATTTCGTTAAAATATATTTTAATTTTTTGTCAACATTTTGACAGTCCTAAACTTTACCCACTGTCACCATGTTGGCGTAAAGATGGTTGGCGTAGCGTAAAGATTGTTGGCGTAAAAGCCAAATAAACAGTGGGTAAAGTTTAGGACTATCAAAATGTTGACAGTCCTAGTATATACTAGGACTGTCAACATTTTGACAGTCCTAAACTTTATCCACTGTCACCATGTTGGCATCCACTGTCACCATGTTAGCGTAAAGATGGTTGGCGTAAAGTTTAGGACTGTCAAAATGTTGACAGTCCTAGTATATACTAGGATTGTCAACATGTTGACAGTCCTAAACTTACATATAACTGCCCATAGACAGTGGGTAAAGTTTAGGACTTCAACATTTTTACAGTTCTGGAAGAAAGTAGGACTGTCAAATTATTGACAGTCCTAAACTTTATCCACTGTCTGTATACACAGTTATAAGTAAAATTAGCTCCACTGTATAAAGAAATGACAACTGTATGTATGTAGCAAAATTTAAACACAAATTGTATGTATGTAGCAATTGTAGCAAAATTTTAAATTATAGCAATTGAAGCAAATTCATTCAAAGTGTCAATAGTAGCAAATTAATTCAAAGTTTTACAACTCAAACTCATAGTTTAAACTTTTACAATTCTCAAAAGTCATATTCATTGAAAGTTTTACAATTCTTCAAACGGGGCCTAAACTTCATGTCGTCTCTTTGTACGTTGCTCTCTATTTTCCAAGAAAGGAAAATCTTCAGCGTTGTCGATTTGTTAGAGTTTGTCATTAATTGCCATATAATTAGAACCCTAGCAACTTACGAGCCTTCTTCCCAACTTCTTCACTTTCCTTGCCAGTTTATGAGAATTAAAAAAAATTGTAATAAACATTTACAAATACCAAACTTAAAAATTTTTAGGACTGTTGAAATTTCTATAGTCCTTTATAAATTAAGGACTGTAGAAATTTCTATAGTCCTTAATTTATATAGGACTGTAGCTAACTCTGTAGTCCTAAATCTATATGGGACTGTAGAAAATTCTACAGTCCCGTCCGATACTGCTCGATACAGTCGGCGATTGTCGACATTGTATGCCCTAAAATCTGGTTCGACCATCCAAGTAAACGTCTAAACTACATCCTAAACTCCATTCAGGACTTGTATGCCCTCATTTGAAGAATGGAAAGAAAATCACTCAGAATTTTCGTAATGCAATAGAATTTTTTAAATTTTTGAGAGATTTTTGTAAATGCAATATAACAAGGAGAAAGAAGATTTGTACCTTGATTCTTTTGAGACTTTGGGAGCCATCGACAAGGAGGAGGAGGACGAACTCGAGAAGAAAGGCTTCGACGGGAGGGGAGGGCTCCGGTGGCTTTGGGAGGGTTTGGGAGGAGTGTGAGTAAACTTTGTTTGGGCTAGTATGAGTAAAAAATGGGCTACTGTGAGTAAACTTTCTTCATTAATGGACTAGCCCCAATCCTGGACTAGCCTTTAGTAAACTTTGTAGTGCCCTTATAAATTGTCGAACAAAAACCCTAAAAGATTCTTGGATTATAGGACGATTAGCTTATGTAATTATGTCAACAAATTTTTCTCTAAACTTCTTGCGAGAAGGCTCTCTAAAATTTTGCCTCGGATTATTTCTCTAGAGTAGAGTGGATTTGTTAGGTGGAGGGAAATTATTGACAACAGAGTCCTAGCTCAGGAAATGATCATCATAACGAATCACAACAATTGGGGAGGGAATATTACTATCAAACTTGATATGAACAAAGCATATTATCGTGTGGATTGGAACTTCCTGCTACTAGTCCTTCGTTAGTTTGGTTTCTATGAGCAGTGGGTCGACATAATACTCCATCTCGTCAATAATGTCTAGTTCTTGAATATTATTAATGGTAACATCTCTGACTTCTTCAAGCTTTTTATGGGATTCGTCAAGGGGGGTCTACTTGCTCGGCTTTGATCATTATTGTAGCGGAGGCCTTGAGTAGGAACGTTCCTTTTCGTGTTACACTGTAGAAGCATAAAATATGCTGGAAAATTTTTCGCGTATTTTACAGTCAAAATTTCCAACATACATGAAGTCACTCCCCGCGTAATCAGAGCTTTAAGGTTGTTTGGCGTAAAATAGGGTTTCAGAGCTGTCTGCGTAAAACATAACTTCAAGGTTATTTGGCGTAAAATAGGGCTTCAGAGCTGTCTGCGTAAAACAGAACTTCAAGGTTGTTTGGCGTAAAATAGGACTTCAGAGTTGTCCGCGTAAACCAGAGCTTCAAGGCTGTTCTACGTAAAAGGTTGCTATACCTTCCTGCGTAAAGTCTAAAATACGTTGTTTTTAATGCAGTGTAAAGTTGTACGAGTAACTCTTCGCTCAAGACAAGACAAAATCAGACGCCACGTCAAAAGCAGTTTCTTGTACAGAGCTCGAGGCATATCTCTGCATTTTATGCACGAGATTGAGGCATATCTCTGCATTTAATGCACAAGATTTTGTTTTATTTTTTAAAATTTGTCATGACTGGAAAAGCTAAGACTGTGACTAATAAGCTCACATCACCATCCTTGCATTTTACGCCAACCAAACTATTTTCAACTATAGGAGTACGCCGTATGTTATCTCCTCGAAATATGCCAACTCGGCTATATTTGCAAAGGTACGTTGATAAGGCTACTTAGCCCAGAATACGCTCAAGACCTCAGTCGTGAAGGATAATTGGCTATTTTACGCTAGTTATCTATTATTCATGAATCATCAAGTTTTACGTAGGGGCAGTTACGTACGTGGCTTGCATGTCATGATCTTCGAGAAACAGTTATACGTGTTACCTTATAAAGGGATACGTGTCATACGCAGATTCAGAAGATTATTTGAATGTGGGTAGCAGTTGTCATAACCGCAGCGTAAAGGAGGCAATCTTCTTCACAGTTTGGCCTTTTATGCCAACAAGACAGTCATTTGGCTTTTACGCCTACCGGGCAGTTATTTGATTGATCTCTATAAATAGAGACCCCTGGTCACAGGGTTAAGGGGAAGGAATTGGTTTTGGCTGACAACTTTGGCAACAAGAATTCGATCCTACTTGCAACTTTTCTTTGGCCGGCTTTTGCCTTCAGTTCAGAGAAAGTTTGAAGATTCTTCTACAGCACTTCTTCATCATCGTGTAGTCCAAGAAATAAAGTGATCGACTGCAGATCAGACTTTCATAGCAATACTTCCCCAGAATCATTTTATTGTACTTAATATCCTCGTATAGGATTATTTATACTTTTCTCTTTTCTCGTTTGTAAGCAAAAGTTTCGTATAAAGTTTGTTTATCCAAACAAAATGGCGACTCTGCTGGGGACGACTTTCTCCTTTGACGAGAAAGTAATTGCTCAACACGATGCTGTATCCATCGGATCGACGATGAAGACTTTGGTCGTCCAGTTCGACCAATCTGCCTATGAAAATATGCTTCATGCAGGGGGTAGTTCTCATTCCTCCTCTGTTCATAACAACAGAAAGCTGCGTAAACTGTAGATGCCTAAGACGTCCTCTACCCTTCCAGCAAGTTTTCATTCACTGATCAACAAAGTTGTGACAACACAGCCAACACGCCCTGTGCGTAAAACTTTGTCTCCCGTCTGTGACGTAGTAGACAAAACTTCTGGCAATGCCTCAGTGCCAATCCAGAAGTCTCAAACACGCCCTGCGCGTAAACCTTCGTCTCCCGTCTGTGATGTGGTAGACAAAACTTATGGCAAGGCCTCAGTGCCAATCCTGAAATTTCAATCACGCCCTACGCGTAAAATTATATCTCTCGTCTATGATGAGGCAGATGTACCCTTTGATAACATCAAAGGAAAACAAGTGACGAATCCTTCAACCTCTAACCTTTTACGCCTACAAGAGAAGAAAGATCCCACTTTACAGATTACGCATGACGTTGAAAGCCGTTTGAGGATTTTTCCTGTTTTACGCGAACCTATGCAAAAATCCAAATTATGCCAGGATAGGTCTGTCCGCGTAAAGAAGACTCGTTTTACGGTAAGATACACTCCTCAAACAAATGATGGATCATATGCTACTCATGTAAAAAGGCAGAATAAGCCTTCTTCTTCTTCTGGAAGAAGAACCAACATTTGCTTCAGTAAACATGGCTTCGCATATTCTTAGAGGAAGGTTGAGTTCAAGACGTCATCCCTCCAGAACTCCAAACCAAAGAAGATTTGACAAACTCATTGAGACTTTTGAAGAAGGTATTTTTTGAGCCACTCGCTCGAGGTCACGACAATAAGCTTCATATTCTTCAGATTCTGACACTGGGAGTCGCCAGTTTTCTGAACCAGATGCTGAAAGTATAGATTCAATCTCTACAGAGATCTATACTAATCCCTCAGTGGCATCTAGAGAAATAGAAATTTATGTTGTTGGAGACGAACATGAAGAAGCTTCCCCATCTGGAAGTACTGAACAACGCATCACAGCATTGAAAACATCACTTAAAGAAATGCATACCATGATGGAGAGTATACACCAAATAATGGTGACTCAACATACAACTGCAATAGCTCAAACACCAAGTTCTTCGTGGAGTCTCCAGCGGCAAATTCCTGGATTTCGTTATCACTTCCCGGGGTATTCACATAGACCCCGACAAGACCAAGGCCATCTAGGAGATGAATCCGTCAAGGAACCTCTGGAAACTCTGCGGCCTTCAAGAGAGGTTGGCATACATCATGAGGTTCATATCAAAAATCTCTATACGTTGTCGGCCATTCACAAAGCTCATGAAGAAAGGTGTCTCCTTTGTTTGGAATGAAGAGTGCCAACGAGCGTTCGACAACATCAAAGACTACCGATCAAACCCTCCTGTGGTAGTGGTCCCGGTCATGGGAAAGTCATTTCTGCTCTATGTACGCGCGATGGATCACTCTCTCGGTGCCATGTTAGTCCAGAATAGTGATGCATGACACGAGAAGGTCATATACTACCTCAGCCAGATGATGGTTGGCCCAAAGCATAGGTATACCGCCGTTGAGAAGGAGTGCCTTGTGGCTGATGTTCAAGGAAGCCTTTTTGGAACAGTATATTTCCTCAACGGAATAATGCCAGAAAGAACAAGAATTCAGCAAGCTGGAGCAGGGTATTATGTCCGTAAAGAAGTTTGAGGCAGAATTTTCCCGACTTTCTTAGTATTCCAGTACCAAAATTTGTTGATGAAGCGACCAAGGCTCATTGCTTGGAGCAGGGACTTAGGCCTGCTCTACAGTCGTAAGTGCTAATCCACAAGTATAATACCTTCAAAGAATCTTTTGACTGCGTGAAGGAGCTCGATATACATTATCCTGTGCCAGCTCCGGTAGCCCCATCACTATATAATTACAACAATATGCGATAATACTCGGAGGAAATATACGAGGTTCTGAAGTGCTAGAACAACGACGACATCTAGGGGCCCAACCAAGGTGGGGCATAGTGCTATTGGTGCCATGGCAAGGGACACATCGCTTGAGATTTTCAAGTCGTAGAGGGAGGGTGCTTTAAATGTGGCCTCATGGGCCACAAAGCTTGGGAGTGCAAAGGAATGATCGCAGATCAAGGCCCTCAACGTCAGCAGCCTCCACAACAGAATCAACGAAATCGTGGGCAAGCTTCACGGGCACCTCATACCGGGAAAAATTAGAATCAGAGAAACGGTGCGCAAGGTTGATTGAGTCTATGCTTTGACTTGGGAGGAGGCCTTCGCTTATGATACTGTCGTGACAGGTATACTATTATTTAATAACATTCCTGTACATGTACTATTTCACTCTGGTGCTACCCATAGTTTCATATCTGCTAATTATGTAATATAAAATGAATTTAAAATATCTGTTTTAAATGTAAGACTTAGTGTTAGCACTCCGTCGGGGGTAGAGATTACTGCTAACTTAATATGTAGGGATGGAAAAATATGCATTGGAGGAAAAAACTTATCACTGGATGTCTTTGTTCTCGACATCAAGGATTATGATATTATTCTGGGAATAGATTGGCTTAGTGCTTGTGGTGCGACGATCGATTGCGCGGGAAATAGAGTTGTGTTTCGTGTACCAGGAGAGACATAATTCTCGTACTCGTGCGATGCGACATCGACCAAGACATCCATGGTAATTTTTGCAGCCACAGACCGACGAATGTTACATTCTAGTTACGAAGGGTATTTGGCTTCTATTAAGACACACGCAAGGAAGGTGCCGACCTAGCTCATACTGAAGTCGTGTCCGAATTTTCGGATGTGTTTTCGAACGAAATACCTGGAATGCCACCTGACCGTAAGATTGAGTTTTGTATCGATATATTTTCAAATACAAGACCGATCTCCAGAGCCCCGTACATGATGGCGCCCACAAAATGAAAGGAACGGAAGGTCCAACTTCAGGAAATGTTGGATCGCGGATACATTCATCCCAGTGTCTCTCCTTGCGGAGCCCCGATATTATTTGTTAAAAAGAAAGATGGTACGATACGACTATGGATCGACTACCGTAAACTCAATAAAGCCACAGTTCGGAACAAGTACCCTCTACCTAGAATCGACGAACTGTTCGATTAGCTCCAAGGTGCGATAGTGTTTTCGAAGATTGATCTCCACTCGGGTTTCCATTAGTTAAAGATTAAGCCAGACGATGTTCCTAAGTCTATATTTTATACGAGATATGGACACTACGAGTTTTTGGTTATGTTGTTTGGTTTAACCAATGCCCCTACTGCCTTTATGGATATGATGAACTGATTCTTCCGCCCCTACATAGATAAGTTTATGGTCATTTTCATCGATGATATCCTAATATATTCAAAGAGCAAGGAAGATCATATCCCCCATTTGACAACAATACTACAGACCCTACGAGAATACCAACTTTATGCCAAGCTCAGTAAATGTAAATTTTGGATGAGTAATTCCTTGGGCACGTTATCTCGTCAGAGGGTGTTTCGGTAGATTCGAAGAAAGTTGAAGCAGTGGTGGACAGGAAACAACCCACATCAGCTAGCGAAGTCCAAAGTTTCCTTGGTTTGGTGGGCTATTACAGAAAATTTGTGAAAGATTTTGCTAGAGTGGCGTCGCCTCTGACTCGTCTCATTCACAAGGGAGTCACATTCAAGTGGACCGATGACTGTGAAGCCAGTTTTCAAGAATTGAAATAACACCTCGTATCAGCTCCAATCCTTGTATTTCCAGAAGGCGATGAGGGATTTCAGATTTTCAGTAATGAATCGGGCCAAGGCTTGCGGTGTGTACTCATGAAAGGAGATAACGTGATATCCTTTGCTTCGAGAAATCTAATGCCACACGAAAAGAGTTATCCTACTCATGATCTAGAATTGGCGGCAATTGTATTCGCGTTAAAATTATGGCGGCACTACCTTTATGGTACGGCTTGCAAGATCTACACAGATCATCAGAGCCTCAAGTACCTTTTCACCCAAAATGAATTAAATTTATGACAAAGACGTTGGCTGGAACTCATTAAAGATTATAATTTATTAATATATTATACTCCGACTAAAGGCAATATTGTGGCGGATGCATTAAGCCGGAAGTATATGGCATCTCTATCAGTTGACAAATGGTTACTGCATGATTTGGAGGATATGGGTATCGAACTCCGAGTTCGACACAGCGGGGTACAACTGGCTCAAATGAACCTTGAGCCGATCTTGCTGGAACGAATCAAGTCAGCACAGAAGGATGATCCGTACCTGGAGAAAATATGCGAGCTGACTTCAACAAGGAAGGCAACCGACTTTGCGGAAGACGAAAATAGAATATTGCGAGTAAAGGAAAGATTGTATGTGCCTAACGATACAGAGCTTCGAAAGAAGAAATTATCGGAAGTGGACTATGCAAGTTATAAAGTATATCCGGGGAGTACCAAGATGTATAAGGACGTGCTCACAAACTTCTGGTGGCACGGTATAAAGAAAGATGTTGCACTCTTTATGTGACAATGTATGGCCTGTCAGCAAGTGAGAGCAGAACACCAAAGACCAGGCAGGGAGCTGCAGAACCACCCTATTCCAGAGTGGAAATAGGATCATATTTCCATAAATTTTATAGTTGGCTTGCCGAAGACGCAACGAGGGAATGACGCAATTTGGGTAATCATAGATAGATTGACCAAGTTGGCATATTTTATCACGATCAAGATCTCCTGGGGCATCGATCGGTTGGCTCATCTATATTTGGATGAAGTAGTATGACTACACGGTGTGCCAGCTTCAATCTTGTTAGATCGGGATGAAAGATTTATATCACGGTTCTGGAGCAGTCTGCAGGCAACACTGGCACACGGTTGTATTTTTGCTCTTCGTATCATCCTCAGACTAACGACCAGACCAAACGGGTTAACCAAATCTTGGAGGACATACTATGCCTATGTGCTTTAGATCTGAAAACAAGTTACGATAGTCACTTGTCGCTAGCAGAATTTTCCTATAATAACAGTTACCAATCGAGCATTGAGATGGCACCGTATGAAGCATTATACTAATGGAAGTGTCAGTCACCGATCTGTTGGGATGAAGTTTGGGTACAATAAGCACTTGGGCCAGAATTGATAGAACAGGCACTCGAGAAAATTTATATAATTCGAGAGAAGTTAAAAGTGGCACAAAGTGGAATAAAGAGTTACGCGGATATTCATCGACGACCGTTAGAGTTCACGGTCGGGGACTATGTATTCTTGAAGGTATCTCCGATGCATCAAATTATGCAGTTCGGTACTAAAGGGAAGATAAGCCCTAAGTTCGTCAGTCTATTTGAGATTCTTAATAGAGTGGGTCTAGTCGCCTACCAGATTGCGCTACCACCATCGTTAGCTGAAGTACATCATATATTTTATGTTTCTCAACGGAAGTACGTGCATGATCCTAGTCACGTGGTGGACTTCGGTTAGTTGGGACTGTAGGCCGACTTGACTTACGTGGAGGAACGTATCCAAATCTTGGATAGAAAAGAGAAGGTGTTAAAGAATCGAGTTATTACTATGGTTCACGTACTTTGGTGCAACCACTCCGTCGATGAGTCGACATGGAAACTTGAAGCGGATATGATGGAAAGGTTTTCTTCATTATTCGATTTTGGAGGTTGGTTTTATTTTAAGTTTTAGGGACAAAACTTTTTATTAGTCTATTAATATGTAGTGCCCTGATCCTATTGTGGAGCACGGACTAGGCTAGCGGCTGAATGGCTGAGTCAGAATTAGAGAATTGGGAAACTTTGTTGGTATTGATTGGTCGGGACAAACAAACGGGGAGTCATTCCTCGTTATGGGATAGAATCCTTAGAATTTGCTCCCAAGATGTAGTGCATGGTGTCTTGGAGAGTGAACTCCATATAAGGGTCTTTGCCTGAAGACCCATGCGTTGTTGGTTATCGATGTTGGTTTTCACTGTTGGTTTTATGATTTACGTTTTCGTGATTGTTTTCGATGAATGTCTTTTATTACATATATTTACTGTCTCGTATTTATATATTGAATTAATGAGAAAAATAGAAAAGGGATCCTAAACCGTTGTTGGTGCCAATGCAGGTGAACCTGTGAACCAAGTTTGAAGTCACGAAGAAGATCTCTCTTTCTCAGTAATTCACCAACTAGTGAGTGACTTTGATCCTTCAATAAATCCCTTAGTCATCATGCTTAAAAAATGATCAATGATACCTAAAAAAGAACCCAGAAATATAAACAAGATAATAATCATATTACTATGAACTGGACTGTTGTAGTATAATTGATTATGTGGCAAAGATACTGGACTGCGCGGTAAGTATGGTGGGATGTGGCTAAGACAATCAATAAGATCCTGGACTGGGCGGTAAGTATGGTGGGTTGTGGCTAAAACAATCAATAAGACCCTGGACTGGGCGATAAGTATGGTGGGCTATGGCTAAGACAATCAATAAGACCCTGTACTGGGGATAAGTATGGTGGGCTGTGGCTGACAATCAATATGACTCTGGAATACTATTTTGAACTTCAAGAGGATGATTTCCCAGGAGTTCAAGAGTACCGAGGGGATCCTTTATGTTGACGAGTGGCTTGAGGATATTGAGAAGATTCAGCAAGTACCCCAGATTCTGGAGACTCTGCATATTGAGGCAGTAGGTCTTGTCACTGCCATATTTCTAGAATAGGAGTATTTTTGTTATTTTGTATTATTTATATATTATGTTTATATTTTTATATATTATATATTTTTTTATATATTGTAACTAATATTATTATTGGTTAGTGGATTAGACTATTTAATTTGCCTTGACACTAGTGGACCCAACTAGACTTGAGATGACACTTGGCCAATAATTTAGACTAATAACTTTTGGACCCAAATTAGTCATTCCCTATTAAATTATTAGAGATTAGATTAAACCTTCATTAGGCATAGAAGCTTATCCCAATTAAATCCTCTTCATGACAACCCAATAGGGATAAATATGATATTTCACATTGCTTGGGGGAGAGATTAGGTAGCCGGCCCTATATTGGGGGAGAGAATACTCTATCTTCTCTCATTCTTCATTCCAATTATTTCTCAATTTTGTGTTCTTCCCCAAATAGATTTATTCATCCACTAATCTCTTTCAAATTACACCCAACCTCCTTTATTCTTCCCATCTACGGAGACTAGAAGCTTTGATTGGAAAGAGCACATGGAAATAAAGAATTTGGAGACGAAGCTTGTGTCCAAATTGTGTCTATTTTATTTGTATTGGAAATCCATATTACAATATGTATAATTCTAAAATTTCTCTTCTATTAGATTCTAATTATTGTATTTGAGCATTAGGAATACACCCATGCATTAAGGCTACCCTGGGATAAAGTTTTGGCTTCTAACAATACCTATTGTGAATTTTACGTTGAGTTTTGTGCCCAATTTGAGGAAATTTGAGATTGGTTCATTAAGTCTTTTTTATTAGGTTTATTAGGTCTAATTAGAGTTGTATTAGTTGTGTAAGACTAGCTACGTGTCCATAATTGGATACGAGTATGCCGCATTATGATACTTCATGATACGGGATAATTTTGGGGGTTTTTCCTTCGAGTATCAAGCTAAGAGTTTTGCTAAGTATAGTATTCAGAGTTCCATGTGCAACCATTTAGAATTAGATTTTGGATATCCATAAAACAACTACAGGCAGGTTAATAAGAGGAGTATGTGTAGTCGGATTTGGGGATATTGGGGTATGCCAGATATTTTGCAGGGGGGAGCGTGGGTGTGTGTCTGTGGGATGAAGGATTTGCAAAACAGATGGAGGGACGGTATACCCTTGTGTGTGACTTGAGGTTGCTGCTTAGTAGCAACAGGTTTTATGTCTGTAGTGTTCCTATGTGCAGTGTATACTGGAAAAGGAATACTGAACAATATTCAGCTGGGTTGAAGTTGCAGTAGAGATGTGTACAAAATTAGGTACACTGGAGTTTCTTTGTGTCGGTGTTAAGATAAGTGTAGTGAGATGAATGCAAGTATTGGTACATATGTATCCAGTGAGTTTGAGTGAGAGTAGATGAGTTATAGTTAGTTAATATATCATATGTTAAGTTTGTGTATCAGTGGCTATATTAGAGGGTATCAGTAGCATGGGGGCTCAGGTAAGTTGTGTTGAACCTTGCAGGCAGTAGGGCTAATGTGACTAAGGTACAAATATTGAGGGGCTGCATAACAAATTTTAGGGGGAGGGGCAGGAAGAACCTGACAGTGTGAGGTTTAGTGTTAACATTATATTTGAATGGGACACTTGCGTATATTTTGAAGGATAGAGAATGTCATAAGTATTAGAATTCAAGTATTGTCATGCCCCAAAACCAGAATACTATAGAGCGGGATTTACAAGGACAGGTACGTATACTTAGAGCACACCGATACTCTGCATATACGGTGAAGCTGTAAGACATGAGGGGTCACTACTACAAACCAACAGGCAAGCCTAGGTCCAATAAACCCTAGTATCTCAATCTCAAGAATAACAGAAATAATAAAAAGATATAAGATCAGCTAAAATTTAATAGTAAAGCATCCCAAACTATAATATACAGATGATCATGAAGCTAGTGAACACAAAATAAATAAACTAGCCAGAATCTAAGTTATACATGATCAACCCTAGGATATGTCAATCATGTTATTGCCCGTAAGCTAACATATCAAACCAAAACATGAGCTAAACACGTGCTCGGTGGCTAAATGACAACAAAAGTAGAATGTACATTATAGTGGAGAAGTAAGAAAATCTACCCAAATGGTCTAGTGCTCCTGGTGGTCACCATCCTCAGGAATGTTCGAAAGATCCTCCAGTGTTGCTACTAGATCTGGCCATGCAAAAATAGTAGAGTCAGACCCCAAATAGCAAGTACTACAAAGGAAGCCAATCTAGGAACTTAAACCAATAACACAAGCAATAAAAATAACAGAAAGTAAAGACTGAATATAAACAATCTTAGGATAATAAAAGAAATACTATAAACCTGCAATGAGGCATATCCTGAACTGATAAGAAAAAATAGAATAACAAGTACAAAAAGTAAAGGTGAGATCATGCAAAGCCTAGACTAACCATCATTCATTAATCACGACAAATCATATAATTACGACTTGATACTTTAACTAACTAGTGTTATCAAAATCCTAATTACTAACAATTATAATGCAACGCGATACTAGGGTTCCTTTTGCTTGCATGCCCCTACAGTCTGTCTGTGATATCCATACGCAAAACCAGCTACGGATACTCCTCAGCATACTCCACAAGATATACCACTAGATACTCCACATGATACACCACAAGGTAACCATATGGATAACTGGGACTACATCCAATCTAGGAAAATCCCTAGCCATGTACTAAGTGAATCTCTAGTTATTAGTATTAATTCGGGTATGGCATTCCGCAGAAATCATCCTAGACATTATGCAACAATACAAGTTCTAATAGTAATATAGTCATGTTTTAATATACATTGCTTAAACTGACTCATGTAAGCCAAGACAACAATAAAGCTTTGTGAAACCAAGTGAAGCCAGGTCAAGCCTAGTGAACCAGGTAAGGCCATGTACAACCATATGAAGCCAAGTAAATCCAGGTGATGCCAAGTGAAACCAAGTGAAGCCATGTCCGATGAAGCCATATAAAGTCATGACAAGTCAAGTCCAATCAATCTTGTCATCATGTGTAACAGGCAAAGCCGTGTGAAACCTAGTAAATCAAAGTCAAGTTAAGTCATCTGAAGCCATGTAAGTTCATGTCTAGTCAGTTAAAGTCATTACGTGTCCAAACAAAACCAGAAGAATTAAAACAAAATCACGAAAAACCAAGAATTCCTAAAGAAATAGCACGATCGGTATACCGTCGGTACAGTCCAGTACACCGTCGATATATTGGTCTAGAGATAGGAAAAATACAGCAAGTCTAGATTTAAACAAATTGGTATACTGTCAGTATACTATAGTATATCATTGCTATGTCGTTCCAAGTTGGCAAGAAAGGTTCTGAAAAATAAAGTTCCATAAATCGGTATACCATCGGTACAGTCCAGTATACTGTCGGTATGCCGGCCAAGACAAATATCATGAAGACGGTTAACAATGTCAGCAATGATCGATATACCGTCAATAAACTGTGGTATACCATCGATATGCAGATAAGGTTCACAGAAAATATCTAGAAATCTAAGTCGGTCGAAATCGGTTTACCGTCGGTACATTGTAGTCAAGTCCGAATTCCGGGACCCAAATCAAATTCCAAAAACTACCAGAACCAAGTCTAACTAGGATTCAAGTCTAATGGTAAGTTTGAAATCACAATATGGACTAAATCTTTCGGTCACAACTCTGGTACCATTTCCGTTACCGAGTTACCAAAAAGGGATGAGATATGATTCAACCAGAAATCAAAACCGAAGCAGTCACAAGGCTAGAAATCACGAGATAAACAATTATAGCAAAGCAAGTTTAAGCTAAAAAAATCAACAACCAAAGCTCCAGGAAAATAAAATAATAAAAAGTAAAAGAATTTTATAGAATCAGCAAGGTATATTTGCCTATATCAAGCTCCCAGCCTAAACCTTCTAGTCCACCACCATGAAGGGGTTCAGAAACTACACTCTATGTCTCAATACTAAACTCCAAGCTCAAGAAAGAAAGGATGAAGAGAAGAAACAGAAAGAGAAAGAAAGAAAAGAAAAGAAATGAAAGTACTATTTATAGAGAATTATCAAAAATATCTAAAAAGTGAAACAAATATCTGCCAGATAGTATACCGTCGGTATAATTGAAATCTACCTGACCGGTATACCGTCGGTATACTATAGTATACCGTCGGTATACCAGTCAGGTAGTAAAGTTTCAATTTTGAGAATTTTTTAGCTTCCTCGAGATCCAATAAAATATAATAAATAACACAAAATTACGTATTCACATATAATACGACTACTGTGAGACGAGTATCACAACTCTCCCCTCCTTAGAAAAATTTTGTCCTCAAAATATTCATAAGGATCCATAATCAACCAACAAGCAAATCGAAGAAAGTAAGATCAAAACCAAAAGACAAGCAGGAAACTCATGTGAGCATAAAATTTCTTTGGCAAAAAATAAGAAATCAGAAAAGAAACAATAACAAACATAATAGATAAGCTAACAATCAATCAAATGCATAAGCTAAGATATGACACGAATATACAAATTAGTATTACTCCCGAGTTAAAGAGAAATAGATAACGAGTACGCATATCGCCCTCGTGCTTCCACGTTGACTCGTCTAGTGAGTGATGCCCCCAAGCAACACGAACTAATTCGATATTTCGATTCTTGAAAATCTTCTCCCTCTGGTCCAAAATAGATATGGGCATTTACTCATACGATAGATCGGTACCAATGATCAACTCAGGATAATCCAGGATATGACTCGAGTCTGGAATATAACGGCGCAACTGAGATACGTGAAAGATATCATGTACCTCACGAAGAGTTGGTGGGAGAGCTAGACAATAATATATGTCTCTAACTAGCTCGTGAATATCGAATGTGCCTATATATCTGGGACTAAACTTTCCATGTACTCCAAATTTGATAACTTCATGGGCAGGCAAAATCCTCATAAATACATGGTCACCGACAGAATACTTAAGATGATGATGGTGCTGATCTACGTAATGACACTGGTGATCCTGAGCCACTCTAAGATGCTCTCTGATCTTTCTGATCATTGCAACCGACTGAGCAATCATCTTTAGACCAAGCATCCACCTCTCGCTAAAATTATCCTAACCTAACGGTGATCTTTATCTCCTGCCATGCAAAGCCTCGAAGGGTGCCATCGGAATGCTCGCCTAAAAGCTATTCTTTACATGAGAACTCTACTAAATATAAGTGATCCTCCCAAGATCTACCGAAGTTAAGTATACAAGCTCGAAGTATATCCTCCAAAGTCTGAATAGTACGCTCCGACTGCCGTCTGTCTGTGGATAGTAGGCTAAACTGAACTTCAACCTAGTACCTAGACTCTGCTGTAGGCTCTGCCAGAAATGAGATGTGAACCGTGATTCTCTATCTAAGACTATGCTATCTGGCATGCCATCCAATATGACTATCTATCTCATGTACTTCTCAGCTAGCTATTTTGTAGACTGGCCCACTCTGAAAGGAGAAAAGTGAGTAACCTTCATGAGTCAATCCACTATAACCCATATAACATCTCTGCCATATGGGGATCTAGGAAGATCGATCACAATGACCGTAGTAATATGGTCCCATTTATACTCTAGAATCGGTAAAGGCTGAAGTAGTCTGGCCGGTCTCTGATGCTCAGCCTTGACATGTTGAAATACTAAACATCGTGAAATAAAATAAGCTATGTCCCTCGTCATACCATTCCACCAGAAGTGTTGATAAATATCTTAATACGTCTTTATTCCTCCTGGATGCACTGAGTACTGAGAACTGTGGGCCTCTGACATAATCTCCTATCGGATATCTCTTTTTGACACACAAAGTTGACTCACAAACCTGAGAGTCCCATCCTCATCAATGCTCAACTCTGGTCTGCATCCTGATGTCACGCCCCGGTCCCGCAGGGCCGTTCGTCCTCGCTTTGGTCCCTACGGAACCGATCGTCCTCACACGGGCATGATGCCGTGCAAGCCTAAAGTGCGCTTGCACAAGGCCAAGGCTTTGATACATGGGCAAGTAAGCTATTAAATACTGAAGCAGCAGCACACATATGGCAGAAAAGTGAAGAACACAATGGCACATGAAAATAAGCTCTTTTATTGATATATAAAAGTGTTACAAGCGGCGCTTGGCCGAGGTTACAATTCGCTCAAGTACTCTATCTCCCGATTACAATGAAACCGTTCAATACATTATGTCCCTCTCTATATATACCAACTCAAAGCAGTCTCGATACAGCTCAAGGCATCGACTCCTAATTTCTGGTTCCTTGGGATGAGGCATGGCTATCTCTTTCTCGGACGATCAAGCACCTGAGAACAAGCAAACTGTTGATGGATCAGCACTTTTATAAGTACTGGTGAGTCTAAAACAACTGAACAGAAGCTACACCCCCTGAAACCCGCACTAAGTAATCACGTGGCAAAATATTGTATTACTAGTGATCTTGCTACTTTTACCTAAGTTTATTTTATGCAGCTCAGGACTAGTCAGATTATATCTATTGAAATTATAACTTTGAAACAGTTTTGCATATTCCATACACAAGCATTCAAGCAACTAAGGGACAGTGTTCTCATCGTGTAGTGCGCAGCATGTATTGTGCAACATAATCAACTCTTGGGGAAAAGCTTATCCAGCAAACTGATTATCTCAAATTGAAGCATGCAAATCAAGTGGACTATCATTCACTCAAGCAATTAAGGCAATACATCTATATGATTTTAGTCCCCGAGAGACTCAGGATTGGTAGCGGTAATCCAGCTAACCAATGACTCACATACTAGTACTATTAGCAGCTGTGACCAAGGTTCAGCTCTGCACTAAAAGCCATTGTCTGACCGATGCGAATGCATGCTGCACTATTAGAAACTCAATGATGCAGACTAAATGAACAAGCAGGCTATACATAAACTTATTATATTTCTTACCCACGGTCGAACAGCTATCCCTGCAGCAGACATACAAGTTAGCAATAATTTGCATAAACATATGTGTATACAGTTCTCTAGGTTCCTGTCTATCTCTGCATCAAACAGTTAGGTATGTAAGAAGTCTAGCTTAGCATGTGCCCTAACTATATGATGGTCCCCTCCACGGGATTAGCAGTTGGGACGTACAAGTCCATCTCACTAATAGACGGGTCTACACCCCCGTAAGTAAGGTGTGTTAAGCCTCAGGTTATCTAGATCGCTCCTAGGCCGAACGATCCCAGTGCCCCAGGAAATGCTCGAGAGATGATCTTGTGCACAAGTTGTCCTGACCATATGGATGAATGCAAGCTCACCTCAGATAATTACTATATGATGCACACGATCTAGAACAAGCAAGCAAACATATCCATCAAGTTATATAGCCAAAGCTATCTCAATACTCTTGCCTAATAGCCATACCCTCTGTAAGTAATATTTTTAAGCCTCAGGGCGGACTATTAGTATAGATCACACAAGTTCATGCAATTCACTAAGTTCTATCTCATCACAAGCAATCAAGAAACATGTTCAAGCAAAGCTAACTCTTAAACAAGTAACAAGCAAGAACATATAATTCTAGCATGCAATTATATCTCTTTGGACAAGCATTCAAGTATTCCAATCTAGCATATGATATCAAGAATAAATACAAGTAATATTTTACTCTTTCTTATTAGCATGGCAGCGGTTCGTTCGATAGCGGTGTCGTGTAACTAAGCATGCAATAATACTATCTTTAGCTATCATGACAATTGTTCCATCTCTTAGACAAGTATTCCCAGTTCTCTAGTTAAGCAAGCAAGCAGATTCATTTCAATGATAAGCTATCTGAATTCTCTTATTAAGCATGGTGAGGCAGGTTCTATCATTCTTCTTAGGAAATAATCTTCTTTAGCAAACAAGCATTCAAAATCTTAGATTCATTATTAAGTCGTGCAAGAATCAGAGAATGCAGTTCTTCCCACTCACATTGATTAATCGGCCGAGAACTCTCCGAGAAGACTTCCGTTCGAGCAAGCAAGACGATATCACTTGTACATAGCGCCTACGCGGAGCGGGGCGCTACATACTTATCCACCAGCAAAGAGTTTCGTCCTCGAAACTCAAGGAGAAACTTACACAAGAATCCCGAGCAGCGATAGTCCTCATCCCTTACCATCCCCAATCAAAACTCTAGCAATCGTAACTCAATAAAACTCTAGCCAACAAAATCATAAATCATATCTCAAGCAATAAACAAATCCAGAAAACCTTTTGCCGACAACTTTGAGAATATTTACGGTCTCATTGTATGGAACGTTCATTGCATCGCACATCAGGCACATCTCAGATTAGGAGGCAACGGAATGGGCAAAGAATCGAGTAAGCTTTGATACCACTATGTCACGCCCCGGTCCCGCAGGGCCATTCGTCCTCGCTTTGGTCCCTACGGAACCGATCGTCCTCGGACGGGCGTGATGCCGTGCAAGCCTAAAGTACGCTTGCACAAGGCCAAAGCTTTGATACAAGGACAAGTAAGCTATTCAATACTGAAACAGCGACACACATATTGCAGAAAAGTGAAGAACACAATAGCACATAAAAATAAGCTCTTTTATTGATATATAAAAGTGTTACAAGCGGCGCTTGGCCGAGGTTACAATTCGCTCAAGCACTCTATCTCTCGATTACAATGACACTGTTCCATACATTATGTCCCTCTATATATATAGCAACTCAAACAGTCTCAATACAGCTCAAGGCATCGACTCCAGATTTTTGATTCCTTGGGATGAGGCACGGCTATCGCTTCCTCGGACGATCAAGCACATGAGAACAAGCAAACTGTTGATGGGTCAGCACTTTTATAAATACTGGTGAGTCTAAAACAACTGAACAGAAGCTACACCTCCTGAAACCCACACTAAGTAATCATGAGACAAAATATTGCATTACTAGTGATCTTGCTACTTTTATCTAAGTTCATTTCATGCAACTCAGGACTAGTCAGATTACATCTTTTAAAAATATAACTTTGAAACAGTTTTACATATTCTATACACAAGCATTCAAGCAACTAAGGGATAGTGTTCTGATCGTGCAGTGCTCAGCATGTATTTTGCAATATACTCAACTCTTGGGGCAAAGCTTATCTGGCAAACTGATCATCTCAAATTGAAGCATGCAAATCAAGTGGACTATCATTCACTCAAGCAATTAAGGCAACACATCTATATAATTTCGGTCCCCGAGAGATTCAGGATTGGTAGCGGTAATCCAGCTAACCAATGACTCACATACTGGTACTATTAGCAGCTGTGACCAAGGTTCAGCTATGCACTAATAGCCATTGTTCGACTGATGAGAATGCATGCTGTACTATCAGAAACTCAATAATGCAGACTAAATAAACAAGCAGGCTATACATAAACTCATTATATTTCTTACCCACGATCGAACTGCTATCCCTGCAGCAGACATACAAGTTAGCAACAATTTGCATAAATATATGTATATACAGTTCTCTAGCTTTCTGTCTATCTCTGTATCAAACAGTTAGGTATACAAGAAGGCTAGCCTAACATGCGCCCTAACTATATGATGGTCCCCTCCACGGGATTAGCAGTTGGGACGTACAAGCCCATCTCACTAATAGACGGGTCTACCCCCCCGTATGTAAGGTGTGTTAAGCCTCAGGGTATCTAGATCTCTCCTAGGCCGAACGATTCTAATGCCCCAGGAAACGCTCAATAGATGACCTTGTGCACAAGTTGTCCTGACCATATGCATGAATGCAAGCTCACCTTAGATAATTACCATATGATGCACACGATCCAGAACAAGCAAGCAAACACATCCATCAAGTTATATAGTTGAAGCTCTCTCAATACTCTTGCCTAATAGCCACACCCCCTCGTAAGTAAGGTTTTTAAGCCTCAGGGTGGACTATTAGTCTAGATCACACAAGTTCACGCAATTCATCAAGTTTTATCTCATCACAAGCAATCAAGAAATATGTTCAAGCAAAGCTAACTCTTAAACAAGTAACAAGCAAGAACATATAATTATAGCATGCAATTCTATCTCTTTGGACAAGCATTCAAGTATTCTAATCTAGCATACTATATCAAGAATAAATGTAAGTTATCTTTTACTCTTTCTTATTAGCATGACAGCGGTTCGTTCAATAGCGGTGTCATGTAACTAAGCATGCAATAATACTATCTTTAGCTATCATGGCAATGGTTCCATCTCTTAGACAAGCATTCCCAGTTATCTAGTTAAGCAAGCAAGCAGATTCATTTTAATGACAAGCTATGTGAGTTCTCTTATTAAGCATGGTGAGACAGGTTCTTTCATTCTTCTTAGGAAATAATCTTCTTTAGCAAACAAGCATTCAAAAACTCAGATTCATTATTAAGTCGTGCAAGAATCAGAGAATGCAGTTTTGCCCACTCACATTGATTAATCGATCGGGAACTCTTCGAGAAGACTTTCGTTCAAGCAAGCAAGGCGATATCACTTGTACATAGCGCCTACGCAGAACGGGGCGCTACACCTGACTCATACTCTGCTCTGGGTCGCTGAAGCCTGACATCACCAGTATGCTCTGCCCTGATCCTCTTATCTATAGAAGACTGAACCTGCAGACTCGCCATCAAATCGATATCACCATGTAATACTACCTCAATACCTATCTCCTGTAAATCCTCCAAAATATGGGGCTGCTCCATTGTCACTACTATATTTTTCTAGGAATGGGTATTTTAGTAATTTCATAATTAATTAAATTTTGTGCATGATAAATAATTATTTGTTGTATTATTTAATTGTTGTTTGATGTTAGTTATTTATTTTGGACTTGGGTTAATGGACCTAACTAGTTTAGTTTAGACTCGTGGACCAACATGCATTAATTGATATAATTTAGCCCATTTAGAAAGCCCATTGTTAAGGAGATAGATTAAATTAATTAAACTATTAGACTAGAAGCTTCCCTCCGTAATTATTTTTTTATGAGAGGCCCCAAGGGGTATATTTGATAATTTATTGTAGCTTGAGGTAAGGGAAAGAGGGGACGGCCTATATAGAGAGGGGGATTAATTCTCTCATCCTTTCATTTGGAAACTAGATCTAGAATTTCCCTCAACCAAATTTCTTCATTCCCATTTCATTTTCCTACCAAATTTTATCCCAATTCCTTTTCAAATCACCATTAGAGGCAAGTAGAGTAAGGATCTAGAAGGAGAAAGTAAGGATCTACAAAGAGGAGCAAGGATCTACAAGTTGGAGGCCAATTTTATCATATTTGGAGGTCATTGGAAATCCATCTCCCAATAGGTACAATTCAGTTTTTTTCTTAAATAAGGTTCTAAATCTGATATTTAACCATGATAAATCAACCCATATGCATAGGCTACCCATAGGATTTGGTTTTGTGTTCATAGGAGGCCTATTGAGAAAGTTATGGTACTTTTTGTGTCAATTTTAGGGGAATTTCGAGATTGTGTGTGTCAATTGGTCCTATAGATCAATTTGGCATGTGGTTGTGTGTTTGGGGCAAATGTCGTATCCACAATTGGGTACGTGTAGGGCGTATCCCAACAATTTGGTGATACGTATTGATTTGGGGATTTTTCCTCCGACACGGGACTTTGTACATGTCATATTTTGACACGAATACGTAGATTTATGTTTGACTCTTCGTATTGTTTATAAATAATATATATGACTTGTTCATGTCCTTCGGGGTACGTTTGGATGTGTGGTGGACTCGTATCGCATCTGTATCCTAGACTACTGGGATACGGGGTGATACGATCCATGTGTTTGTATAATTTAAATAGTAGATCTATTTCTCTTATCTTTGTGATATAAAATTATATATATATATATATATATATATATATATATATATATATATATATATGTTGTTGTGTAATTATAATTAGGTAATATTGTGCCTTAGATTCATGTATCAATGTATATACTATATGTGTATATATTGTTAGGTGGCTATTCTTCTATATGTAAGTATAATTATATATATGTGTATGTATAGATATGTATATGTTCAATAGATAATTATATGTTGTTATATTTCTATTTATATAATGTGTGTTACATAATATTGTAAGATTATATATAAGTAAAAATATGTGTAGAGTTATGTATATACATATTACTATGTATGTCTGTATGTTACTATGTATTTATTAGGTGCATATTTTATATAGTGGTAACTATGTATATATATATGATACTATATTGTAACATATAATATTATGTACATATATGTATACCTTATAAGTTGTAAGCTATATGTATATGTAATTAGATATGGTGTTATGTAAATACATATGTTACTACATATATATATATGTATGTGAGGAGTATGAATGTATGTATATTCATATATAATAATTGCATGTATTAGATGTAAGTATATATATTATATAGTGGTATATATATATATATATATATATATATATATATATATATATATATATATATATATATATATATATATATATATATATATATATATATATATATATATATATATATATATATATAATAGTTTTAAGGCGACAGCAGCGGAGTTGTAATAGCAGCAGCAGCCGCTGTAGCAAGCAGCAGCAGCAAAGGCGACAGCAGCAACAACATCGCAACATAGCAGCACAGCAGCAGTAGCGTTCAGCAGCAGCGACAGAAGTTTAGCAACGGCAGAAACCGTCGCCAAAGTAGCAGCAACAGCATGAACATACAACAGCAGCAGCGACAACAGTTTAGCAACGGAGCAGAACCGTCGCTAAATCAGCAGCGTATCAAAGTATCAAAGATTTCAGCGACAGTCAACATCTGTTTTTAGTGACAGTTTGGCAGATTTTCTATATATATATATATATATATTTGGTATTTAATATATAAGTAAATTTATTCCTAAATTGCTAATTCCATTATAGTATATGTATAATTAGTATAGCATATATATATTACGGGTAGTTAGTATAACAAGTATTGGGTATTACCTTCAGATACCAAGGTAAGTATCAAGGTTTGGGGGATACCCAAGGTATTGGGTTTGGGGTATCTAGATTATGGATTAATATTGTGATACCAAGTTGGTTCAAAACCAAAGTACCTAATTAATGGTTGTCTTTAAGATTTTATTTAATAATATTATTTTGGTATTTGTATGTGATGTCTTTGGATTTACGTATCCAGAGATACGGTATCCTAGTATTTAAGAGATGGGTTTTGTGACCTAGACTTTTAGTATTTGAACCCAATATCCTTTTGTTAGACTTGTGCAACCTAGCAATAGGTAGTTGACCATAGTTGACCATAGTTTGACTATAGTTGACCATAGTTTGACTTGTTAACCTAGAAGTTGACTAGTTTAACTTATTTTCTTTCTGGAACCTTGTATTGATATTGTATTCCATATCTAGGTCTTCGAGGCACCGTATCAGACATCTGTGAGACTATTCTTTGGACTTCAGGCAAGTACATTCTCTGATAGTTTCTTATTTATGATATCCACTATGTTAATTGTATCTAGTGTAGATGTCCTTGTTCTCTTGATACGACGATTACATGGATTGGTATATCCAGATCTCGTCATGAGATATTATTCCTTGGTATATTGTATATCTTGTGCAAGCCTTATTTCATTGATTATCTTGTACATGTACAGACACTGATTCTCGGAAAGACTAGCTATCTTCTTAGGGAATCTTGTGCCATAGCATACCATGGTTGGATCTATTATACCAGTTGAGGGCGGAGAGTATTTTAGTGTAGATATGTGATCATACCCTCCTTGTATCAAGTCTTGCATTGAATAGTGTTAATCATACACCGCACGTATGATTAGCCAGGCCATATATCTTGTATCATATTCCCAAGACGATCACATGTTAAAGCTAGTACTCACACACTTAGTCATTAGTATTCTTGTTCATTGACATATTGTTCCTTATTGTATTTATTCTAGTATTTTCTTATTGTATATCTCTCGTATCTAATGTGCATCTTGTATATTTATATCGACTTACTTTTATATAGTTTTTATCATTCATTAGAACTGCTGTTAGAGATGTACTCTGCTCCTTTCCTAACTGGATATATTTTTTCCAGATGACACTCAGGACTGGTACCCTACACATTATGGACCTCAAGATATTATGGGCTTAGAGTCAGAGGCCCTGGCTCAGGAGAGACTTATCCCGACTGAGACAGATGACCCGGGATTAGTACCTTCTTAGTATTTCTTGTACTGGATTTGTTTGCAGCTTATTTGTTAGTATTCTTTTAGACTCATTGATGTATTAATTCAGACTCATGTATTGTATGTGACTATTCTATTTCTTTATTATATTCGAGCTTATTCCATCTTAGATCTGTGATTGCGTATATTGTTATTGTTGGTGGTTCTTTATATTGCTAGATAGATTACCCAGACAGTGTTCTACCGCTGATTCTGCGGCGTATGCTGGGCATTATTTTTGACTTGTACCCATACACCGAGTGCGGGTCATGACATCCATCAAGAAGTAAGCTCCTCCTCTCCTGCTCAAAACGTCTACTATGACATCGGCCTTCCCTAGACGATACTGAAGGTCAAGATCATAGTTCGTCAATAACTTGAGCCACTTTCTCTGCCACATATTAAGTTTCTTCTTTGTGAACACATACCTCAAGCTCTTGTGGTCTGTGAAGATCTCCACTCGATTACCATATAGGTAATACCTCCAGAGCTTAAGTGCAAACACTACTGTCGCCAAATTAAGATCATCTATCGGATAACTATTTTCATGGTCTCAAAGCTGCCAAGATATATAATCTATCACTCTGTCAAGCTACATAAATACATACCCTAGTCCAACTCCTGAAGCATCATAATACACTGAGAACCCACCTGGTCCTACTGAAAGTGTCAGAATAGGAGCTGAAATCAAACTCCGCTTGAGCTTCTCGAAAGAAGTCTGACAAGCATCTGAAAAGTCAAAGAACACATCCTTAAACGTCAGCCAGATTAAGGGTATAGAGATTCTTACAAAGTCTGCCACAAACCGTCTGTAGTAGCCTGCTAGGCCCAGAAAATTGTGCACATCCAAAACTGTACGTGGTATTGGCCAACTCTCAATTGCCTCCACTTTCTTGGGATCTACCTTCACTCCTCCTCTAGAAATGATATGTCCCAAGAATGAGATACGATCAAGCTAGAACTCACACTTGCTGAACTTCGTGTACAACTGCTGCTCTAGAAGAATCTAAAGAACTACACGAAGATGCTATTCATGCTTCTCCTCACTCCGACGATAGACCAAGATATCATCAATAAACACTATCACAAAATGTTCTAGGTAAGGTATGAAGATGATATTTATGAGAGACATGAATATAGCTGGTGCATTGGTCGCTCTAAATGGCATAACTAAGAACTCCCAATGACTATATCTAGATCTGAATGCCGTCTTGGGTATATCCTGCTCTCTGACTCAGATTTGATGATACTCAGACTGTAACTACCACAATTCTAGAATAGGGGTATTTTTTATTTTTTATTATTATAAATATTGTGTTATATTTATTTTATTAATTATATAAATGTGCATGTTATATTGTGTGACTATTATTATTATTGGTTGGTAGATCGGACTATTTAATTAGACATGAGTCTAGTGGACCTAACCAACTTGACATGACACTTAGGGCCCAACATTAGACTATAACCAATTAGACTCATTCTTTTCGTTAATTAGGAGAGTTAGATTAATTTTTATTAGTTTAGAAGCTTCCTAATATAGCCCTACCTAATTAATATCTCATGACTAGTTAGAAGGGGCACATAGGTCATTATTTATTGCTTGGAGGAGAAACAAAGGGAGCCGGCCAGATTTAAGAGGGATTCCTCTCTCTCCTTTCCATAATTGATTCATTATAGATCCCTAAATTAGTTCATCCCCAATTTAATTTATCCCTCCACCAAATTAACCTAATTACTCCCATTCTCTCTTAATTTTATCATCTAAGAAGCATTGGATCTTGGATTGCAAGGAACACTTGAAGGAGAAAGAATTGGCAAGGAGATTGTGTCCTAATTGTGTCCATTGAGTATTTCATTGGAAATCCATCTTCCACTAGGTAAATTATGAATCCACCCCTTAATTTAGACTCTAAATCATGTATTTAACCATTAGAAATCATTCTTTAGCTTAGGGCTACCCATAGGATCAAGAACTAGGTTCATATAACTTGTATTATGAATTCTACACGGTAAATTATGTCCAATTAAGAGAAATTATGATATTAACACATCAAGTGTGTATCATGAGACCAATTAGATCTAATTAGACTTAGATTAATGCTATAGGACTAGATACGTATCTACAATTAGACATGAGTGGAGCGTATCATGATATTTTGTGATACGAGATTCATTTTGGGTAATTTGTATAATTACTCTTTAAATTCTATTGTAAAAAGTTGTATTAGTTATGTTATTGAGTATTTGATATGTCTATATAATTATTATAGAGAATTTGGGGGTTTGACTCTTTGGTTAAAGTGTGTATCATGATTTCCTAAGTGTATACTATAGGTGTTTGATGATTTGATTATGATAGGTGATGTGTGTGTGTTAGGAAGAGAGTTGGTAATTGAGGGAGGAGCACCTTTGGGGTTGTGGCTCATGTGCATCATGAGATACATAAGTGTAGGTGTGTTAGTATTATTATGTGTATAGTGTACTAGAAACACTAGTGTTGAGGTATGTGCTTAGTAACTGTGGGTATGCAGAGATGAAGGGGAGGTCTACCTCAGTCTTTGAGCACTGTGCAGACAGTGTTTTGGAGTGTGAAAGTAGTTGCAGTACAAGTCTGGTTGAGATTGAGGAGCTCGGGTATTGGGAGATACCAGAATGTGTCAGGTATTAGGAGTAAGGGTATTATTGAGTGCATTACATAACCGGGTATTGGGGGTACTAGGGTGTGTCAAGTATTAGGAAATAAGGGGGAGAGTACCAGTTTAGGAGTGCATTGTTGTGTAGATAATTGAGTGTTAGAGTGTGTTATAGGTGTTGTGATTGAACAAGTATGAGGTAATGTGTAGCATTAGTGTGTATGTGTTTGTGTGCTAGTGTGTGCTCATGTGATGAGTATTAGAAGGAGGAAGTTGGTGTTGCACTCTTGTGAATTGGTATTTTAGAAGGATGGAAGAGTGAGGAGGCAACATGGGGTATTCTCTATACTGTAGTCCAGTGCACCCCTGTTACAGAATGTAAGTGGGAAAGAATGGGGAAATATTAATGCCCGGGTATTGTTCCCAACAATATTGGTGAGTTGCTGTTTGGCATGGCTGTACAGAAGCACTCGAGCAAGTTATAGGCGAATAATGGGGGCAGTGTTGGGTTAGCAGTCAGAGTTTCAGTGAAGGTATTTTGTTCTCTGTAACTAGGGTAATGCAAGTAAGTCTAAGATTTAGGATGAGCAACACCTGGAAGCTTGAGTCCAAGTAGCAAGTTGGGTATTAATGAATTTGGGTATTAATGAATGGTAAGATTAGGGAATATATACAATAAGATGAGAGATATTGTGATTGAGCTTGTTGTAGTGGTATAGTACTCGGGTTATATATTTAATTCATGAGCTTGGATGTATGTGTGTATGTGTGTATGTGTGTGTGTGTGTGTGTGTGAGTGTGTGTGTGTATGTTTAGTGTGTTAAGTGTCTAGATAAGTGTACCATGGGTATCAAGTTGGGAATCATAGAGTGTCATATGGCAAGTATTTGAATATGCTAGCAGTGTTCAGAGATTTGAATAACTGTGAATAGGTGTATAGGCAAGAGGGAAAAGCATTAGTAGGTTGGATGTGTATATGCAAGTGTTGGTGTAGTTAGTATGTTAAGTTTGACGAGTGTGTGTGTGCACCTAGATACTTGGAGTAGGTGTAACCAAGTGTTAGTAATGATTATCTATTGGTGTGTATACATGCTGATTATGCACAATAGGCAGTGCAAGGTTATTTGACACTTACAACAGTGAATTAGAGTAGTAGGAGCAGCAGTGTGGTGAGGGGTTCCAAAAATTTGAGTATAAGGTGTCAGTGGGAATGTCCAAGTGAGGTAGAGGGTTATGAGTATGTTAAGGGTTTTGATCTAGTATAGGTTGTATACACGTGTTTGGGTATAGATGTGTGGGAACATGTAAGTGACTGGGACTAGGTAAGTATGTTGAGTATCAATAGGATACTTAGGTATTAGGTTAGTGTCATATGCACAAGCTAATTAGTGACATGGGGGTATTAGAGGGATGTGAGTGTCATGATGGAGTATGCTAGTTAAGCACCGTGGTACTGTGGGTATGTATCAAGGTATTGAGTATAACTAAGATATGTGTAAAAACCTAGGCAGTGATATGAGACTAGGTATTGGTTCAAGATTAAGGTATTAGTAAGTAAATACTATAAGCATATATACTAACTAGTATTGGCCTAGAAACCTAGGTTTAACCTAGTATCACCTAATATTGACTACTTTGACCTTAAAAGTCAACCCTTTAGGTGGATTGACCTAGAATTAAGGTATTGACCTAGTATTGACCTAAGGGACTGAAATGACCTAGAATTGAACTAATTCAGTTATTTTGATTCTAAACATTATTATGACATGGAATTTTATATTTAGGTTTTTAAGACTCTGATATGGACACAGTTTGACATTCATTGCTCTGGACCACAGACGAGTACATTCTCTGATAGTTTTTCTTATTTATTTACCACTATAATTCAAGTATTTAAAACATTACTTATAATTCTTGATACGATGGTACACAGATTGATATTGTTATTGGATCATCAGTCATGAGATATTATCTTGATTTATCGAGATGGTATCGAATACTGCTTCTTGGTTGTATTAGATAACATTGGATAGTATTGGTTAAACATTGGATACATTGGCTAGTAATATGTCATAGTTGGATCCATCGTATCAATCGGGGCGGAAGAAGTACTAGCTAGATATGTGATCAAGAACTATTGGCAAGTAGTGTAAATTATTGCCAACTAGCTAGTCATACACTTCATGTATGGTTGAGCTAGTTTTTCCTTTAGTGTAAATTATTGAATATCCCAAGCCAATCATATATCTATTTAGTATTTCAAAACACAATGTATATTGTAGTTCCATATTCAGTTCATAGATTACATTGCCTTGTATCTGATATGGTAGTTTCTTCTCTTTTATTTCATATATGCATTGGCTATACCCTATTACTTACATTGCTTGTCTCTATTTTTCATTTGCCATTGCATCAGTTTATTATTTTTCTCATCGTATATAACATCCTCTATTTTACTGTTTTATATTCTTTATCAATTAATTGGAACTGCTATTGGGTTATACTTTGCTCCAATCCTAACTGAATATATTTTTCAGCCGATGACTTAGAGGAATAGTATCCTACGCACTATGTATCACAAGGGGGATAGCAACCACGAGCCCTGACACTTAGGTATAATTGCCGAGAGATCTAGCTGAAATTACTAGTTATCCTAGTTAATTTTTATTAGCATTTTGGTACCGAATTTATTTTTGGCTTATATTTGAGACTTGGTTATTGTTGAAATTATTGGATGTTGTTGATGTTTAGATTTCATAGTTATGTTAGACTTCTTTAATATTTTATCGTGCTTTAGATTTGTTTTTGAGTATTTATCATTAGCATTATTATCATATTGTCCTCCTTCTTGGAGTTGTGATTTCCTTGACAAATTATATATATTTTATAGGATGCTAGTTAGTTAGTGATGACCTAGACATCGTTCTACCCCCGATGTTGGGGCGTAGGCTGGACGTACCCACGTACTCGTGCTGCTTCACTCAGCGGGGATCGTGACACAGACCACAATTTGATCTTAGAAAATATAGTTGTCCCACTGAGTTAATCATACAAGTCATATATCCTAGTCTAGGGATACTTGTTCTTAATTATTGATATATTTAATGTTCTATAATCAATAACTAAACATGATGAACTACCCTTATTTTTAACAAGAAGTAACGGGGCTCCCCAAGGCAATACACTAGGTCTAATGAATCCCTTGGCTCTCAATTCCTCATTTATTTGGTACAAGATCTCCAAATCAGATGGTGACATCCTATAAAATATCTCTAAAATTGGCTCTGCTCCCAGGATTAAATTAATATAAAATGCCACATCTCTAACTGGTGGTACACCTAGTAGCTCGTCGAAAAATATATCAAAAAACTCATAAAATACCCTGGGAAACTGTACCTCCTCGGCCTCCGCCATTATCAATGTAACTACTGGTGACTCTACTGTACCTCTCAAGAATAAGAACTCCTCCCCACCAGGTACACAAATGATAACCTTGCCACTATGGTAATCTATCATTTCTGATCTCACACTCAACAAATCCATCCCAAGGATGATATTATAATCGCCCATAGAAAACTCTATCAGCCTCGCGAGAAACTCTCTCCCGCACAATATGACCCTACCCGAGGGATATACTCTATCTACGCCCATGAGACCGTTACCAGTAAGTAGATTCAACCTTACAGGTAAGGACTCAGACTCCAATCCAACTCGTGTCGCAAAATATGCAGATATAAATGAATGTAATGCACCAGAATCAAATAAAGCTGAAGCTGAATAAAAGTGGACAAGAATGGTATCTACAACCACCGCCTTTGTTGCTAAAGCCTCCTCCATCGATAGCAAGAATGCTCGACCCTGCCCTCCGGGTACTGGTCCTCTCTACTGATGACCTTTAGGTCTCGCCTGTGCCGGGGCCTGCGCATACTGCTGCAGCCTCTGCTCGAATACCTGAGCCTGTGGAGGCAAAGGCCTCTGAATCTTCTACTGTTGTATCGGTGCTGGTGCCCTGTATTGCGGCACTATTGTCCTAACTACTAACTGGGCTGATGATGATCCATTCTGGTTCCTCCTAGGACATGCTCCGATCATGTGGTCTAAAGCCCCATACACCAAGAAAAAATTATGAACTCTACGGCAGTACTCTGATACTATATGCCCATATTTTCTGTAATAAAAAAACTACGAGAAGAAGAAGAATATGACTATCTCCGTTGAGGGCACGTTTGGGGAGACTGCTGAGGTGATGATGTCCTCATCGGGGATCCAATCGTTAGGGCTTAAATTCTTGGAGCTGTTGCTGATGACTGGGATGCTGATCCTTCTAAAATATTGGGCCTCTTCCGGCACCCAACTCGATCTGTAATCCTCTTCGATATGTACTCATACCTCATAGATGTCCGTATTATAGCGTCGAATATCTAAAACTCATGCTACTCTACTGTCAAGATAATCTCTAAATGGAGTCCCTGTTGTAACCTTCTTTCCCTCTCCTACTCGATCACTTCCAAAGTTGGAGAAAACCGACTAAGCCTCGCAAACTCTGCCACGTAGCCATCGATGGTCCTGTCCTCCTGTCTGAGTTTGTTAAACCTCTGTTGAAGCTCATAATGTGCCACTACGTAAAAATATCTTACCTAAAATCTTTCACTAAAACACCCATGGAATTGGTGCCGTGAGAGAACCCTCCTTCGCTGCCCACCAATCATGAGCCAAGTCCAATAACTGTAGCCTTACTACTTCTACACGCTCTCTAGCCGGAGTCCCTACTGCCTCCAAGATGGCCTCAGTGTCCTGCAGCCAAGCATGGGACAAAATTCTGTCATATGTGCTATAGAAGTATGGAGAACTGAGGCACCTTAAGCTGGTCGCAGAATTATGGATCTGAGAACCACCTCGCTCTAGCGTTGTATGGACCGACTAAGTGATTGCGTCACTCAGGTGGTGTTGGGTCATCATGAAACCTTAAAGGACATCCATTAGTGCTCGAACAATACCCTCTAGCTGCTCGGGCTGAACTGGATGCACCGGTGCTGCCTGCTGGTCAGATACTGCCGGTCGATCTGCCTCTGGATCTTCTCTAGACTATGTCCCTGAATGCTGAGGCCGATCGCTAAGAATATGCTGGGCTCCCAAATGCTGACCCTCCTCGAGCTGAATTTGATCCATCTGGTCGATAGTAACAGGAAATATTCCCCTAAAAGTTAAGGACACAAGAGTCAATCGAAGAACATGATAGATCCATGAATAAGTAGATGACAAATGATGAATCAGGGATGGAGAAAAATGACTAAGGATCAAAGAAAACAGTTTAGGATTGACACATCTAGCAACAACAACAACCCCAAGATATCTGTAAAACCAGACCTACTTGGGACACCACTAAAACTATGTCACGCCCTAAAAATATAATTCTGGAGAGAGGGACTGATAAGGCCAGCTATGTATACTTAGAGCACACCGGTACTCTGCATATACGGTGAAGTTGGAAGACATGAGGGGTCACTACTATAAACCAACAGTCAAGCCTAGGTCCAATAAACCCTAGTGTCTTAATCTCAAGAACAACTAAAATAATAACAAGATGTAACATCAGATAAAATATAATATTAAAGTGTTCCAAACTATAATATACAGATGATCATGAATCTAGTGAACACAAAATGAATAAACTAGCCAAAATCTAAGTCATACATGATCAACCCTAGTATATGTCAATCATGCTATTGCCCATAGGCTAACAGATCAAACAAAAATATGAGATAAATACGTGATCGTTGGCTAAATGCCAAAACAAAGTAGATTGTACATCAGAGTGGGAAGTAAATAAATCCACTTAAGTGGTATGGTGATCCTAGTGGTTACCATCCTCACGAAGGTACGAAAGATCCTTCGATGCTGCTATTGGATCTGGCCATTCAAAACCAGTGGGGTCAGACCCCAAATAGCAAGTACCACAAATAAAGCCAATCTAGGAACTTAAACCAACAACACAAGCAATACAAATAACTGAAAGTAAAGACTGAATGTAAATGATCTCAGGATAATAAAAAAATACTATAAACCTGCACTGAGGCATATCCTGAACTGATAATCAAAAATAGAATAACAAGTACAGAAATTAAACTTAAGATCATGTCAAGCCTAGACTTACCATCATCCATCAATCACATCAAATCATATATGTACGGCTTGATACTTTAACTAACTAGGGTTATAAAAATCCTAATTACTGACAATTATATTGCAACACGATACTAGGGTTTCTTTTGATCGCATGCCCTTGCAGTCTGTTTAGAATATCCATACGCACAAACCAGCCACACATACTTCTCAGGATACTCCACAAGATACACCACTGTATACTCCACAAGTTACTTCATAGGATGCTACACAAGATAACTATATGGATAACTGGGGCTGCATAAAATCTAGGAAATCCCAATACATGTACTAAGTGAATCTCTAGTTATTAACCCCTAGCTTGTTCTTGTATGAATCCGGGTGTGGCATTCCGCATAATTCATCATAGACATAATGCAACAAAATAACTTCTAATAGTAATATAGACAAGTTTTAATATATATTGCTCAAACTAACTTATGTAAGCCACGACAACAACCAAGCCATATGAAATTAAGTGAAGCCAGGTAAAGCCATGTACAACCATAAGAAGCCAAGTCAATCCAGGTGAAGCCAAGTAAAACCAAGTAAAGCCATATCCGATGAAGTTATGTAAAGTAATGCCAAGTTAAGTCCAATCAATCATGTCATAACATGTATCCAAGCAAGGCAGGGTAAAACTGAGTAAAGCCAAGTCAAGTCAAGTCATCTGAAGTCATGTAACTTTATGTCTAGTCAGGTCAAGACATCATGTATCCAAATAAAAGCCAGAAGAATCAAAACAAAATCATGAAAAACTAAAAATTCCTACAGAAAGGGCACGATTGTTATACCGTCGGTATAGTCCAATACACCATTGGTATACCGGTCCAGAGATAGGAAAATACAGCAAGTCAGAATTTTAACCAATTGGTATATAGTCGGTATAATGTAGTATACCATCGGTATGCCGTTCCAAGGAGGCAAGAATGGTTCTGGAAGGATCAGTATACCGTCGATGCCGGCCAAGACAAATATCCAGAAGTCGGTTAACAATGTCGGCAAGGATCAGTATACCGTCGATAAACTGTAGTATACCGTCGGTAAGCCAATAAAGTTCACAAAAAATATCTAGAAATCTAAGTCGTTCAAAATTGGTATAACGTTGATATACTGTAGTATACCGTCGGTATGCCGGTTTCCAAGAAAAAATTAGGCCAAAGTCACGTCTGAATTTCGGGACCCAAATCAAATTCTGAAAACTACCAGAACCAAGTCTAACTAGGAGTGAAGTCTAGTGGTAAGTCTCATATCACAATATGGACTAAATCTCACAATCACAACTCTGATACCATTTCCGTTACGGAGTTACCAAAAATGGATGGGACAAGATTCGACCAGAAATCAATACCGAAACGGTCACAAGGCTAGAATCAGGAGATGGATAATTATAGTAAAGCAAGTATAAGCTAAAAATAGCAACAACCAAAGCTCCAGGAAAGTAAAATGACATAAAGTAAATAAAGTTCATAGAATCAGGAAGGTGTACTTGTCTAAAGCGAGCTTCCAGTCTAAACCTTCTAGTCCACCACCACGAATGGTTCAGAAACTACACTCTAGGTCTCAAGACCAAGCTCCAAGCTCAAGAGAGATAGGATGAAGAGAAGAGAGAGAAAAAGAAAAAGAATAATAATAAAACTGAAGTACTGTTTATAGAGAATTCTTAAAAATATCTAAAAAGTAAAACAAATATCTGTCGGATAGTATACCGTCGGTATACCGGTATGGTAGTAAAATTTTAAATTTGAGAATTTTTGAGCTTCCTCAAAATCCAATAAAATATAATAAATAGCACAAAAATACGTATCGACAAATAATAGGAATACTGTGAGACGAGTCTCACAAGTATCCTAGTATAGTCTCATGGGCTATGTATTGGTGTGAGGTACTCGAATATTGGGTATTGGAGTTTGGATACTAGGTGTAAAGGTATTATGATACCAACACACACACACACACACACACACACACACACACACACACACACACACACATATATATATATATATATATATATATATATATATATATATATATATATATATATATATATATATATATATAATATTCATATAGATAAATATTATATGAAGTATAAATATAGATAGTTATAAGTATAAGCTTAAGTCATTATAATGGATAATTACCAAGGTAAGGGTAGTAAGTATCTTGGATATCCTAATTATTGGGTATTGGTTAAGCTATTATAGGATTAGTACATATATACGTAGTATATGGTATCTTAGTATCTAGTATTAGCTAGTATAGCTAATATCCATAAGATATTGACCTAGAAACATAAGTATACACTAGTGCAACATAGAAGTGAATTATTTGACTAGTTTGACTTAGAGTTGGCCTAGTTTGACCTAGAGGTGGCTTGAAGACCTAAAAAATAACTAGTTTATTTTTTTTATCATTGCAAAATATTGTGTTGACATGATATTCCATATTTAGGTTCTTGACACACCGGGACAGACACTGTTTAATATCCATTGATCTGAACCACAAGCGAGTAAATTATTTGATAGTTTTCATTATATGACATTTACTATAATTCATGTACATAGTGATTTTTTACTTGATTCCTGACACGATGGTACACATATTAGTATAGTTGTATACTTAGTCATGAGATGTTACCTTCATACTGTTCATGGTTATCGTATTGATACAGTATTATGATTCATATATTATGACGTATTCTTATTTGGATCAATGTACTAGTCGAGTAGGAAAGTACTAGCTAGATGTGTGATTATACACTTACTGTCCATAAAAAAGTACTGTGAGTGTTAATTATATACCTCACGTATGATTAACCAGGTCCTATAATATTGTGTAAGTTTTCAAGACGATCATATGTCAACACTAATATTTTAAAGCACGTTGTTAGTATAGTTTTTTCCTGTCTATTTTATTTTCACTTAGATATTTTTTATTGATCTGTCTATTTTTTCTCTGCCATATAGTCTTGTAATCCTATTTCTCAAACTGCTCTTTACCTGCCATACTATATAGTTGTGTTTGGCCATTTCCCATATTGATACTAACAGTTAAGATTCAGTTATTTATTCTCATCTTGTATTGTACTCACTATTACAGTTTTATAGTCCTAGTCATTTAATTGGAACTGCTATTAGAGGTATTGTCACTCCCCGTTCCTAATATATATATTTAGAACATATTTTTATTTTAACATGGTTGTATTTGCATGGAGACTAGACCCATTCTTTGGTTTAACCTTGCTTATGGCTTATTTTTTGGGTTGGTTCAAGTCATGAGAACCTTGGGTTCAACCCTCAACCCTACCATATATATAACCCAATATTTATCTCTTTCTCTCTTCACTTCTTCATTTCTCACCCTTTCTTTAGTTTTCTCTTCCCATTTCCATAGGCAAGTACACCATGCATGAGAAAAGGAGAAACCCTCCATATTATTGTTCCATTATGTTAGTTATGTATTTATAAATACTTTTAGTTCTTGGAATTTTCTATTTTAGTCGGTAGTTTTGAGCAGATCAACATTTCTAAACATAGGGTTTCATGGGTTTTATGAGTTTTTCTTGGTTTTGATCTATTTAACTTATTTCTTTAAAAACCATCTTTTGCTAAATGATAGAGCTTTCAATTTAGAGCATTTTGGCTTTTGGTTCACCCGATTTGGACTTAAAATGAAGATTTTATGAACAAAATAATTTTTTGAATTTTTTTTGGAGTTTCCGCCATGGCCGAACCTGCTGTTGGAGAAGACAAAGTTTGCATGCGACCAATGAGCTATGCGACTGAGAATGCCATGCGGTCTGAGAGGGTTATGTTGCCTAAACACTTGTCATATATTGACAACATGCATCCATCTTGTTGGACGCATGACTGCTGATTTATACAAGTGTCCTTGAACATCTTGTACTTTCACTCGCTGAACTTATAAGAAATTCGCTATGTCCAAGAGACAACCCATACGAGACCAACACTCATGCGGCCTGGAGAGCTTCTAGACACTATTTTCCTTGGATACATGGCTTTGAACCATTGGAGCTTATTTTTTTGGTTTTATCTTTTCTTCCTGACACACATTATGGCTTGTCACATCAGTCACTTTACGTCACATCATTGACACTTCATTTATTGCCTGTCACTTTAACACTTATCCCAAGGAGTAGACCTTAATCCAGAGCATACATCCAAGTGGTTCATGCACCCTGACTTAATATGCGGCCATGATTCATATGCGGCCAGGATTCATATGCGGCCCTAACTTCATATGTAGCCAGGATTTGTCATGCGGCCTGACTTCATATGCGGCCTCGATTTCCCATGCGACCTAGAGACCCATACAGCCATCCTTGTTTGATTGAATATTTCTTGTTCTTTCATGACCCAATATCTAATTGGTAATTTGACTCGAATATTGTATCCATGCTGATACCACTATTGCCTGATAATTATTCATGATTTAATGTGCGGCGAGGTACGACTCATCGTGTCAGGTGTTAAGTAAATTTATTTGGATTGTGCATCAAGAATGCCTCCAAATTCATGAACATGTGATATTATAAATATATATTATTTTCCAACATGGGCATAATAAGCTATTCAACTACCAAAGTGTGGCTAGGATTTTGATTGTCTGAATGCTGCATACACGCTCGGGTGAATCCATATTTGACTTCCATGGATTCGTATCTAGCGTGCCACTACTTTGTACGATATCTTAAGGGAAATTTTTATGTGACCACGCCTTGAGATTTCAAAAAAAATATAGGTCTAATTAGATAACTAAAAGTGGTAGTAACATTAGAGGGAACAGTATCCCAAGATCATGCCACCGAACCTTCCCACAGATTTTATTCTATGTGTGTTGTGGGCTGGACACCACAGATACTGTATATCATCTGCCTTAGTAGAGTACAGTATCTGACTATTATTATGTCGAGCTACTGTTTTACTATTGGAACACTAAAATCATAAATACCGTATTTTTAGTGTAGTGGCCCTATGGGGGATTGGTGCATCCTGTAAGTGCCTATTTTATTTATTTGGTTCGGTTAGCTCATGTTTGGTTATAGCGTGATCTGAGGATAATTATTATGCATTATTTTTGAGATAACCTCAGACTCCATAAAAATAGCAAGTCGTACAAATGATTGGCCAATATAAGAAATGGACTTGGTTGTGATTGTATTATTCGGTTAGTAGCCTAGGTAAATGGACTATCATAATATGATGGTTCAACCCTTCTCCTTGTTTGGTTATAGGGTTGGGCCTTCGCGCTAGGATATGCCATGAACCTAAGTTACGACACTGAACCTATGTATTAGTATATATTTTCCTTGGGTTTTTGTTTCTCCATTTCGTGCTTCCTTTGTGGTACTTACTATTTGGGATCTAACCTCACTAGTTTTGCATGGCCAGGTTTTGAGCTAGCACTCGAAGATCCAGTATACCTTCTCGCTACTCATGGCGTATACCAAGAATATGATCGCACGAGATAGCGAGTGGATTTTCTTCCTCCCTGCTTATCATTGAACATTTACATCTTTTGGGTATTTAGCCACCGATACCTGTTAGCTGTCTCGTATGGATATTAGTTTCCTTACATGATTGTATAAAATATACTGCAGCTGATCATTGTCATGTACTTTTGTTACTCTTTCAGCTTCTTATTTTGTACAGTTGGACTCTAGAATATTTTGAGAAAGCGTTTGGGATGCCTTATTGCTTTATCATATATGCTCTATACTTACTGTTTTTTGTTTGAATGATTGAAAAATATAAGTTTTTACCACTAGAAGACTTGATTGTAGCTTGTATCCCCTTGTCTTATACAGCCGTGATCGTCGTACGACGTATAGTACCTTGTACGGGATAGCCGCTATGTCCGTCTTCGTATTCCGGTATTGGAGTGTGACAAGTTTTTAGTGGTGGCCCATACAGGTCTATTTTTTAGACTTGTGGGATATCATGGTCATAAGAGTCTCAATCAAACATGACCCTTCTAGAAATCCTGAATTTGTCCTCTTCGATACTCAGCTTGAATTCTTCCAGATAGATTGCTTTCTTGTTCCTTCTCGTCCTGTACTTGATATTTCTTGTGCTCTTCTTTAGGGCTTCTCCTTCCTCCGATGTTGCAGCAACAAGAGTGGTAGAGTTGCCAGTAGAATGAGATCCTGTGGTACCTCAGCCAGGGGTCTGAGTTGAACCCACGATGAATGGGAGAGAGCAGCAGGCTCCAGGTGTTCCCGTACCTTCCATAGTGTCGACAATACTGGATACCCCAAATTTGTTGTAGATTATCCATGGATTGTTGGCAATCTAACAACACCAGATGGTGGTACAATAACAACAACAGCAACATTAGCAACAACAGCTACAACAGCAAGAACATAATATCCTATTAAACCAAGGATTGCAGACAACCTTGGAAAGATGCGAGAGAACATATTATGTGGTATCTGTTAGATTTTGCTAACTGAACCCCAGATATTTTGATGGCACGAAGGACACAATCATGGCAGATGATTGGCTCCAGGATATTGAGACCATTCTGACAACAACTAAAGTTTCGGCCGAGGATTAGGTTGACCTGGTTCGCCTACAACTCTAAGATCGAGCAAGGGATTGGTGGGCTACGATGGAGGAAGAATTATGGCATCCTATTTATTGGAAGGATTTTAGGACCCAGTTCAGGGTGAAGTACTTTAGGATTATGGCACAGTGTGAGTTACAACAAAGGTTCATTAACCTCAAGTACGCTGGAAGGACAGTAGACGGCTATGCGGCAGACTTTTGTCGACTAAGTAGATTTTCTCTAACCATGGTGGCAACAAAGTTAGAGAGAGCAATGAGGTTCCAACAGAAACTTCACTTGAAAATCTTACACATAGTAGAGGTACACGACTACCAGACCTTCGAGGCAGTATTGATAGCAGCCAAGAGGGTTGAGCTTACTTTCCAGAGAATGGTATCCAGAAGAGTAGATCGGAAGAGACCTCATGTACAAAACTATAAGGGGGGATACTTACCATGAACGTTGGTACCGTCCCCTGTAATTTGCATCCATGACGTAAAACAGAGGAGGCCAGAGTCACGCCCCAGTCCTAAAATACGTAGGACCAGGAATACGTGACACGCCAGCTACGCATTCAACCAGACTCTGGTCTGACTCGAATACGTATAAGCTGTAAAATATAAAGGGGCACTAACTAGATATTCCATAAATGTAAACCTCTATGTCTCAATCCACAATGTACAGAAGTATACAAAAAAGAGCTATATGTGCTAGAGTCGGCTGCCCAATAACACACTAACTCGAATAGACTCGAGAAAAAGTATGAGTCTATAAAAACTAGGCTACAATAGCAGATGAATAATCAATGTACAATAACCATAATGCCGGTAGATAAGATGTGAGTACCTGGTACCATGCTCACAAGATATGCGACTCCAACAGCAACTCCAAATGCTCCGTAATCACCTATGCTGCAAAACTGGCAGGGAACCAGGTCCTCAGAGGGACGTAACAAGGTAAAAAATACAACAAGCCAAGTAACAGAAAGTACAAGTGCACGACAGGGCACTCTATCATAACCAAACTAGTGTAACACAGTTTAAAGACAATATTCAACGCGTAAGCTTTCTAAAATAAAACCGTAGCCCCGAACACAGAGACACACGGGGCATACCGTAGCTCCGAGCACAGAGACACACGGGTGATACACTACTCTAGAATACAGGATCACTACATATACATATATAAGCGCGTGCAGAGTAGCCCAAACGCCTAGTAACTGTCTTTCCCTTCCCAAGCCGTCAATGATGGTGCGCTGAACCTGAACCTCTATCTAACAGTCTCGACTCACGGAAGTAACTCAACAGACGCGACCCTAAGGTCGTCCCAGTCTCTGGTCATGATGTCAGTATCATGATACAGGAATCTGGCACGATCACAGTGTATGAGTGTGTCCTGGGGTGTTAATGTACTCAGGTACGTGCATCGAGGTACTACAAAGCATCTAACAATTATTCTAAGACGTTACAACGATCGTCAGCACCCGGTTATGAACCGGACGTGAGGTATCGAACGTCAACATAAATACGTGCATAATATACATAACGAAATAATAAATATCTGTAAGCTAAAATATATGATGGCAAGGTACACTTGCCTGCGTTCGGCTGCTGATGACGGGGATCCGGTACCACGTCCAAATCCTCAGGTCCCGTAGTACCTAGAGATTATATACAAACCCGAATCAAAGTCTATCACACGGCAAACAGGGATGTGACACACGTCTAAACATAGGCTACAATTTCAGTTATAAGTCACAAGGGCAATACGCTAGAGGGTTGACCATGGTTGACCATTGGTATGTTACATCAAATCAAACTAGTCCTCTGTACAATATTATCAACCCAAACCTCAATCCTTCTATAATTATCCCAATGTTAGTAGTTCAAGTATGTGTCATCCTCAGATTCCTCCTGGTATCCCCAGACATTATCCTGCACGTTAAATTTTTATTCTCGAAATAAATAAATAATTATTTATCCAACCCTCAATGATATTCAACCCTTACCATTTCACAATATAGCTACTACTCAATTAAGTCCATCATTACTCATCAAACGTCAATGAAGGGTTATTGGTTCAATATTACACACTACTACACAATAATCACCTGCTCCTCAATTTTCATCAGTGTTTCATCATTAAAAATAATAGCTCTTAATATTAATCAATGCTTTGATAGCACAATGTCATCCTACGACTATATGCACCTCAAAATATTCAATGTTCTTGATATCGCAACACCATTTCAATCATTTAATGCTTCTCCTCGATACTAATGCATACTTTAATATCACCACAACATTTCCCAATACTTAAACCTGCTCCTCAATAAAAATCAATATGCATGGACTACACATAACACCCTAAAATCTCACACCTAGTATTCATACACCCTAGACTTAATCTATATCATCACATCCTGAACTCATCGCATACAACACCACTCTAAAACTAAGTTATATGCAAAAACAGACAACATTTAACTACTCATGGATAGGGGGAGAGTTTACCTCGACGATGCGTAGTGGTGGTGTTGATGCTAATTAACTTGAACAGGTCGGCTGGATACGGTCAAGGCTGGCTTCGACGTGGATCGAAGATCAAGGCACCACAAAAAACTGTCACTGAGACTCGTCAACGGCAGAGTCGAAGAGTCGACGTCCACCGAAAACGCCGAGTGAAGCCGTTCATCAGAGATGAGATACAGTAGCTGATCACGCCAACTCGGTTCAACCAGAGTTCGTCGATACAGCGGCTCGCGGAAGCGAGCTCGGCCGGAGCAGCAGCTCGGTCGGGTCGAGGAAATGACCAGGAGAGAGGGACAGTTCGACAGAAGATCGGTCGATGGCCGGCTCGTGGGGTGGCACAGCAGCTCGGCCTGAGCGTGGAGGGGTGGCGGGAATACAGGAGGCCACCGAAGAACGTCATCAGCAGACTGGAGTCCGTCGGTGGTGCGGCAGTGCCTACGCGGTGAGTCGGGGGAACTACGGTCGGGCCGATACAATGGTGGAGCAGTTGGTTGACGGAGGGGATCTCGGCCACTGGAGGTGTGGTGGTAGTGATCGTGGTAGTGGGATTAATAGCGGATGCGGTGGCGGGTGGAGTTGGCCGCCGGAGCAGACGCGGGGTGGCTGGTTGTTGGCCGACCGTAGTAGCAACTTGGATGGAGCCGAGCAGTCGAGAAGGTGGTGTAGTAGTCGGGGCTCATCGGAGGAGTGGTAGTGACGACGTGGAGGTGATGGCGGGTGGAAGCAACGACGGCGTCGTCTGGAGATGGAGACCGGAGGGAGCAGCGGTCCGCCGGAGGGGGCCGGCCAAGCCGCTGAAGTGAAGAAGGAGAAGAGTTGTAGAAGAAGAAGAAAGGAAGAAGAAGAAGAAAAAGAAGAAGAAGAAGAAGAAGAAAATAGGAATTTTTGCATGTGGAGTTTGGCTGAGTGTGTAGGAAGAGGGAGGAGAGAGAGAGAGGGGGTGGGGTTCTCCATGTGTTGGGATTAGGACCGGCCTTGGGGGAAGAGTGGTGATGGTGACATTAAATAAGGAAAGGTGATGGGTAGTGGGTGGTCATGATCAAATCATCATTTGAATGAGGGGCTAGGATCTAACATGAAGGATTACTCATACCAAGGAGAGAGAAATGGGGGATGGGCTTGACCAATCAAAGGAGAGGGGGCTTCTCCATTTAATCCTGGCCAATAAGGTGAGGACACCTAATTCTATAATTGCAACTAAGCCCCTTAAATTTGCATAATTGTACAAATACATGAAATGACGCAAAAATTGTGAAAAAAATTATGTTTGATGAATTTTATGGTAAGGGGGTGTTGTGTGTGGGGCACAAGTTTAATTTAATGGCCATCGGGATTAATTGGGGATTAAAATAGGATTAGGCAAAATTGGTATCCCTAATTAAAATAGAATTAAAGTGTCCTGCGCTTTTAAATTAAATGGGGGCACTTCGGATCAAAATTTGGAAATGACACAAAGGTCAAAAATGGTGGGGGCTTGGAGTCAGTCTTGGACCCTTTAGTTGGTCCGGCTCAACGGGTTAAGTTGGTATCTCAAAATTGAGGGTAACGACACAGGTGTCCGACACGAAATTAAATATGGATTTTAGGATACAGAAAGTTGTGCAATTAATTTAGGGCACAACGAATTAGATTTTGAGTGACGGAAAAGTCCAATGCCTAAATTGGCGAGTCAAGTCAGAAGTACAATAGCCCGATAGAATTTATGGGCTGATATTGGGCTCTGAATAATTGAACAATGCTAGGGTGCGCCGAGGGTTTAATTACATAAAATAAAATAACTGACAACAATACTCTAAACCTCAACATCTGCTGCGAATCCAAAAAATTTCCAAATCCAATCCTGACTATCTACAGAAAAAAATTAAGGGGGTTTACAGCCAGTAACCTCAACAGTGATGGCATCAACTAGGCAATAGCAGTCGAGGTAGAAATAGAAGCAGCAATAGCAACAATGACGGGGAGCACCGACTGGTTGTACCTACTGTAGAAGGGAGGTCATACCCATAATGTTTGTCGGATAGCTAACTGATTATCCTTGACATGTGGGAGCCCTGATCACAAGGTTGCCACGTGCCTATTGATGGAGAGGCCAGGAGGGATTGCACAATAGTTTCCTGCATTGCCATCTCTGACGGCAGTGCAGCAAGAAGGACCAGTAGTAGCACTACTGCCTTTAGCTCAGCGTTCGTTGCCGACGCAGGCCTAACTTTATAGGCAGCAATAGCTGAATCAGCAGGGGCCACAACCATTGCAGAAAGGAAGACAACAACAGAAAGCTCAATAAGTCTAAGGGAAGACACTCACCTTGTCTTTGGAGGAAGCTATGGCGTCGGACAACGTGGTAGCAGGTAACATTTCAGTTATAACCTTTCCTGCCATAACTTTAATTAATTCTGGAGCTTTGCACTTATTTATATCCACACAATATGTGACACATATTGGTTTGAAGTTTGAAGCATTGCTAGTGGGGTTGAATATACTCACTGGCAATGGGATCGTAGAAGTTAGTAGGGTATGCCTAACATGTCCAGTCAAAGTATATAGACTTTTATTACCTGTAAAGTTGATCGAGTTCTCTATGGATAACTTTGACATTATCTTAGGCATGGACTGGTTGAGAGATAGTCATACAACGATAGACTGTCGTGAGGGTAGAGTGATGTTTAGAATTCTCGGTCTAGAAGAGTTTGTCGTTAGCAGAATAGCGAGAGACCAGCACAAGGAAGGAGTCATAACCGTAGCAAATAAAAAAAAAATGTTACCCAAGATAGTTGAAGAGTTAATTGACATCTTTTCCAACGATCTTCCCGGATTACCACCAGTTAGAGAAGTAGAGTTCTGTATAGAGTTGATGCCAAGAGCAGAACCAGTATCCCAGAATATGTACCCAATGTCACCATCAAAACTTGATCAGTTATATCGACAAGTAGAATAATTGAAGGCAAAGAAGTTTATAAGGACCAGTGAATCATCGTAGGCAGTACCAGCAGTATTAGTAAAGAAGAAGGATGGATCGACGCGGTTGTGTATGGATTACAGGTGGTTGAATGTTGTAAAAATAAAGAACAAGTACCCATTACCAAGGATTGATAATTTATTTGACCAATTAAGTGGAGCAAGAGTCTTCTCCAAAATAAATTTACGATTAGGATATCATCAGGTGCGATTCTGGGAGCAGGATATACCAAAGATAGCATTTTTGTCATGATATGGGTATTACGAATTCTTAGTTATGGCATTCGAACTAACTAATGCTCCAGCGGTATTCATGGATTTGATGAACCATATTTTCATACCTTACTTAGACCAATTTATGGTAGTATTCATCAATGACATCGTAGTATATTCTTATAATGAGGAGGATCATAAAGAATATCTTAGGCTAGTGCTACAAAATTTGAGGGAGCACTAGTTATATGCAAAGCTTAGTATGTGTGAGTTTTGGCTGGATCGCATATCCTTTTTTGGGAATATTATTTTTGGAGTAGGAGTATCATTTGATCCCAAGAAGGTAGATGTAGTAGAGTACTGGCCAGTTCTGAAGACAGTAGCAGAAGTGCGTAGTTTTCTATGCTTGGCAAGATACTACAGAAGATTTCTGTCAGATTTTGCTAAAATTTTGGCACCATTGACTTGGTTGACGCACAAGAAAGTTAAATTTGTGTGGTCAGCAGAATATTAGATAGACTTTGAAGAGTTGAAGAAAAAGTTAATCTATGCACCAATTGTCACGTCCCGCACCCGATGTAGGGGTACAAGTCAAAAACAACGCCCAGCCGACGCCGCAGAATCGGCGGTAGAACGCTGTCTGGGTAATCTATCTAATAATATAATAAACTACCAACAATGATAATATACTCATTCACAGATCTAAGAGGGAAAGTACAATCAGATAAAGAATAGAATAGTCACAATACAACTCATGAGTCTAAAATAATACATCAATGAGTCTGAAAGAAATAACAAATAAGCTGGAGACAAATCCAGTACAAAGAATACTAAGAAGCTACTACTCCTGTGTCAACTGTCTCAGTTGGGATAAGTTCCTCCTGAGCCAGGGTCTCAGACTCTAAACCCACAATATCCTGAGGTCCATAATAGGTAGGGTACCACTCCTCAGTGTCATCTGGAAAAATATATCCAGTCAGGAAATGAGCAGAGTACATCTCTAACAGCAGTTCTAATCAATGATAAAAACTATGTAACAGTAAATAGATGTGAATAAACAAGATGCATAGTAGATACAAGAGATATATATACAATAAGGAAATACGAAAAATAATACAATAATGAGCAATATGTCAATGAGCAAGAATACTAATGTCTAAGTATGTGAGTACTAGCTTTAATATGTGATCGACTTGGGAATTTGATACAAGATGTATGGCCTGGCTAATCATACTTGCGGTGTATGATTAATACTATTCAAGATACAAGATGGGTATGATCACATATCTATACTACATACTCCCCACCTCTGACTGGTATAATAGATCCAACCATGGTACGCTATGGCACAGGATTCCCCAAGAAGATAACTAGTCTTCCCGAGAATCAGTGTCTGTACATGTACAAGATAATCAAGGAAACAAGACTTGCACAAGACACACCAAATACCAAGGAATAACATCTCATGATGAGATCCGGATATACCAATCCGTGTAACCATCGTGTCAAGAAAGCATGGATATCTATACTAGATATAATGAACATAGAGTATATCATAAATAAGAAACTATCAGAGAATGTACTCGCTTGAAGTTCAATGAATAGTCTCACCGATGTCGGATACAGTGCCTCGAAGACCTAGATATGGAATACAACATCATTACAAGGTTCCGGGAAGAAAATAAGTTAAACTAGTAAATTCTAAGGTCAACAAGTCAATTCTAATTCAAAAGTCAACTATGGTCAACTCTAAGTCAACTATGGTCAACTATGGTCAAACCAAGGTCAAGTATCTATTTTTAGGTTGCATAAGCCTATCACAAAATATTGGATCAAGATACTAAAGTCTAAGCCAAGAAATCCACATCTTAAATATTATGATACCGTATCTTCGGATACGTAAATTCTAAGGTAATACCTCAATATATATATATATCAAACAAATATTAATAATATAGAATCACAATTACAATATTAATTATGTACCATAGTTTTGAACCAACTTGGTATCTCAACAATAATCACAAACTTGATACCCAAACGCAATACCTTGGGTATCCCCAATTACCTTGGTTTCCTCAAGGTAATTCCGAAAACCTTGTTATATTAACTACCCGTATGTATATAATACATATACTAAATATTATACATATAAATAAATTAGCAATTAAGAATATATTATATCAATATTAACACCAATATATATATATATATATATATATATATATATATATATATATATATATAATCTGCCAACTGTCGCTAAAAGCTGTGATGAAAACCTGATATTCTGATACGCTGCCTCTTTAGTGACAGTTCTGCCTATCGCTGAAACAGCTGTCGCTGTTGCTGCTGATTTCCACACTGCTAAGCTGTTTTGGTGACGGTTTGCGGCCGTCACTGATCTGCTGTTGATGCTGCTGCCTATGCTTCCCGCTGCTGCTGCTATATTATTGACAGCGGCTGTTGTCATTAATGTTGCTGCCACTGCTTCAGCTGCTGCTGGTGCTACATTAATGTGACAAGCGGCTGTCACCAATCCCTGTGTTGCTAATACATACTAATATATATATATATATATATATATATATATATATATATATATATATATATATATATATATATATATATATATATATATATATATATATATAACATATATATATCTAAAAATCCCATAATAAATATATATATACCTATATATATAAATACTAATAAAACTATACATACACCCTCCCTATTATTATGTACATACTATGATATAGCAATATGCACACACATACATAAATACATTTATAATTATACATATATGCATATGTATATAATCATATAGCAACTATATATAATATAATTATCCAATTAAACAAATATATATATATATATATATATATATATATTTATATATATATATATATATATATATATATATATATATATATATATATATATATATATATATATATATATATATTGTAACAACATATATACATATTTACACATAACACATATACTATAACATATGTATTTACATATGTAGAAGAATGGCTACATAATATATATACTCTTAGCACATACATAATACATAGATCTAGGATACAAGAAGCATAATTATATATACACTATAATACAAATATAATATCTATATATATATATATACACAAATACAATTTTCATGAATTAAGAGCACAAGAATTAGATCTACATATAATTACACAACATATGTAGAGTATCACACCGTATCCCACTAGATCTAGGATACCCATGTGACACGAGTCCACCACACATCCAATTGTACCCCGAAGGACACAAATAATTCACATATATTATTTATGAACAATACGAAGAGTCAAATATAGATCTACGTGTCCGTATCAAAATATGACATGTACAAAGTTCCGTGTCGGAGAAAAAACACTCCAAATCAATACGTACCACCAAAATATTAGGATTCGACCAACACGTACCCAATTGTAGACACGACACTAGCCCCAAACACACAAACATATGCCAAATTGATCTATAGGATCAATTGACACACACAAACATTATCAATCTCATAATTTCCCCAAAGTTGACACAAAAAATACTATAACTTTCTCCATAGGCCTCCTATGAACACAAAACCAAATCCTATGGGTAGCTATGCATATAGGTTGATTTTTTATGGTTAAATATTATATTTAGAACCTAATTTAAGTGAGAAAACTGAATTATATCTATTGGGAGATAGATTCCCAATAAAACCTCCAATTGAGATAAAATTGCCTCAAACTTGTAGATTATTGCTCCTCTTTGTAGATCATTGCTTCCTCCTTCTAGATCATTGCTTCTCAAGTCTCTAATGGTGATTTGGAAAAGAATTATAATAAAATTTGGTAGAAAAATGAAATAGGAATGAAGAAATTTGGTAGAGAAAAATTCTAGATCTAGTTTTGAAATGAAAAGAGAAGAGAGAATTCCCCCCTTTATAAATAGGCCGGCCCCTATTTCCCCTCCCTCAAGCTACTATAAAATATCCATTATACCCCTTGGGGCCTCTCATGAAGAAATAATTAAGGAAGGAAGTTCTAGTCTAATAATTTAATTAATTTAATCCATCTCCTTAACAATGGACTTTCTAAATGGGCTAAGTTCTAACCAATTAATTCATGTTGGTCCATGGGTCTAAACTAACTAGTTAGGCCCACTAACACTAGTCCAAAATAAATAATTAATATCTAACAATAATTAAATAATACAACAAGTAATTATTTATAAAGCACAATATTTAATTAAATATAAAATTACTAAAATATTCTTTCCTAGAAAATGTGGTGGTGACAAGTCTACCCTCCTTAAAAATAATTTTGTCCACAAAATTCAAAGACGAAAACTACCCCCAGAAAATAACAGAACAGAACTAAAGAATCATAACTAATTATAGAAGAATATAATAATAAATAGATCATAACTAGGAAATAACATACCTCAAGGCACAAACAAATAGGGATAACGCTCTCGCATTTCATCCTCTCTTTCCCAGGTAAACTCCCCCGAAGAGTGATGCCTCCATGCGACGTGCACCAAAGGAATAGTCTGGTTCCTCAGTACCTTCTCTCTCCGATCCAGAATCTCAACTGGCTGCTCTGGATAGCTAAGAGTAGGGCCCACCTCTAACTCCGAGTGATCCAATACATGACTAGGATCTGCCACGTATAGTCTCAACTACAATACGTGAAACACGTTGTGCACTCCCTCCAATGTAGGTGGCAAGTCTAGTTTATTAGCAACTGTACCGACCCTCTCTAGAATAGTGAAAGGTCCGATGAATCGCGGACTAAGCTTTCCGCCTCCACCGAAGCGAATCGTGCCTCATGTAGGAGAAATCCTCAGAAATACCAAACCACCCACCTAAAACAAAATTATACCTTAAGAACTTAATCTATAACAAACAACCAATAACAAGCACAAAACAAAATCTAAACTATACCTCGAACTCCAAAGGTCTCCGATGGCTATCGGCCTAATGCCGCTGTCTGTCTTGCGCTACTCGAAGTCTGTCTCTGATCAACTGAACCTTGTCTGCTGCATCCCCAACCATCTCTGGCCCAAGCAAAACTCTCTCTCCAGTATCGTCCCAAGATAAAGGTGTACGACACCTCTGACTGTACAGAGCTACAAAAGGTGACATCTCTATACTGGCTTGGTAACTGTTGTTTTAAGCAAACTCTACCAAATAGAGATGGTCCTCCCAAGAACCCCCAAAATCTAGTACACAAGTGAGTAACATATCTTCGAGAGTCTGAATAGTCCTCTCTGACTGCCCATCTGTCTGGGGATGATATGCAAAACTTGAGCTGAGTGCCCAAACTCTCCTGCAAACTCCTCCAAAAATGAGAAGTAAAACGACTATCCCGATTCAAGACTATGCTGACGGAAACTCCATGTATCCTAGCGATCTGCCTCACATACATCTCTGCCAGCTTCTCCGTAGACAAACCCACTTTAAAAGGCAAAAAGTGGGCCGACTTGGTCAACCTATCAACGATGACCCAAATCGCGTCTTTCCCTCCTGGAGATCGTGGAAGTCCGAACACAAAATCCATAGTAATGTGTTTCCACTTCCACTCTGAAATGGGTAATAGCTGAAGTAAACCTCCTGGCCTCTGCCTCTCGGCTTTCACCTGCTGGCACATTAAGCATCTGGATACAAACTGTGCCACTTCCCTCTTTATGCCATACCACCACACACTCTCTCGCATATCCTGATACATCTTGTTAGCACCAGAATGCATGGAATACTGAGAGTGATGCGCTTTTTGTAACACCTCCTCACGCAGCTCCCCACTAGGCACACACAATCTATCTTCATGCCTCAAAGATCCATCCTCAGCAATAGTGAAATCATCCTCCATCCTGCTCTCACCTGAGCTCTGATACTCCTCAGAGATACATCCTCATACTGTATTGCCTTGATCCTGTCCATCAAATCTGAATGTATCTGCAATCCCCATATCTGTATAGCACAACCAGGAACAATCACCTCAATGCCCAAGCTCTCCAAGTCCTCCAACAAATATCGATCTAGTGTCAAGAACATAGCTACCAGATACCTGCTCAAAGCATCGACAACTACATTAGCTTTCCCAGGATGATATTGCGAAGAGATATCAAAAAATTTCATCAGTTCCAACCACCGACGCTGTCTCATGTTCAACTCCTTCTGCGTGAAAACATACTTCCAGCTTTTGTGATCAGTGAAGATCTCCACACGCTCTCCGTACAAATAATGTTTTCACAACTTCAGAGCGTAGATGACTGCTGCCAACTCCAAATTATGGGTAGGATAGTTCTTTTTATGAGAACGCAATTGCCTGGATGCATAGGCAATCACTTTTCCATGCTGCTGAAGAACACGACCCAACCCTTTTCTCGATGCATCACTATAAATAGTGAAACCTTCGGACCCTGATGGCAACGTCAAAATAGGAGCATACGTCAACCTCTTCTTCAACTCCTTAAAAGCAACCTGGCAATCCTCCGTCCAGACAAACTCCACATCCTTGCTTGTGAGTCTGGTCATCGGCTCTGCAATCCTTGAAAAATCTTGCACAAACTTCCTGTAGTAGCCTACCAATCCCAAGAAACTCTTGATATCTGCTACCGAACTAGGGATCTTCCAAGATTCTACTGCTACAATCTTCTTCGGATCCACTGAAATAACATCACCAGTCATAACATGCCCCAAGAACTCCACCTTGTCCAAGAAAAACTCACATTTGGACAACTTTCCATACAGCTTCTCCTTCCTCAGAACATCCAACACAATCCTCAAATGCTCCTCATGCTCCTCTAGTATCTTCGTGTAATACCCAGTACCAAAATACATGGAGCCAGGCCACGTGGCAATAGCCAGTTGTCACATCTCTGGGGATATCTTAATTAAATAGATCCTAACGAAGAGTGCTACGCTATCCTAAAATACTAACATATCCAACATCAGTCAACAACAGGTAAACTAATCTCATCCACAATAATAAACAGCAAGAAGTACTAAATAAACTACTGGTAGATAAACACTAGTCTCAAGATATCATAGTACAACCAATAATGTCTGGTGGGAACAAACCCACTACTATGACAAAATAAAATACTGAAATAATATGTAAAAGATAATGACTAGGGCATCGGCTGACTAGATAATGATGCTCCCAATCCTAGCCAGAAGGCCTACCAACTGATCACGGAAACTCTGACGGTAGTACCTCTAGCTCCTCTGCGGTAGCGAACCTCGTCTCCTGTCCTGGGCAGTACACTATGGGGTAATATGCCTCATCCAAATCTGGAAAGGTACCAGGTCCTCAAAGGGACGTAACAAGATATATAGAAGCATGCCATATATAAATACTGAATAAAATAAGTACAATAAAGGGTGTGCTAACCATCTAAGTGAATACAATATGAGGATAACTTTGGTACGTATGGATAGGCATAGACATAACGTCCAATACCACGAAGAGCATAGCAGCAGTACAGTATATCGTCCATATCGCTCCGAAGAACGTGGCAGCAGTACAGTATATCGTCCATATAGCTCCGAAGAACGTGGCAGCAGAATAAAGGGCATTATTGGATCCGTGGCTCCTCTGGATACTACGGACTCCAATGGGTGTATCCCATACGCCTACTAATGTCCTTCCCGCCCAATGTAGATACACAAGTCAAATACTTAACGTGCGTACCACGTATCTATATGCCAAGTCTCTACCAATAAAATATAACCTGAACTACGTACTAATCGTGATGTAGGTCACACGCACCGATAGCTAGTCGAGTACGCGAACTCGCATCCCAATATAAATTTGTCACAGTGAACGTGTAAGGTGTCAGGTCTCAGAATATAACAGGATATCCTCCAATGGGGTGAGTCTGCTAATGACTAGGTCAGGTATACTAATCATCGACGTATCCGTCGAATACAACTGAGTCAATCTCGGACGTGCACAGTTGTATAAAAGAAAAGCATAAGAATACAATACAACATATACATAATTTAAATTAGACAGTAAATATGGTAAGGTATCTTGCCCGAGTCCTCAAGCTGTGAATGCCAATAGCCTGCTCCTGCGGTGTCTCCTGGCTAATCCAATAATCCTAAACACACCAATATAATATAGCAATCCATCATCAGACACTAAGTAATATATACACTACGTTGCTCTTCAGTACTGACGCAAGGATCACGTCGGTCGAATACAGAGTCGCGGGTGCATGTAGCTAAGATACACACGTGCCCTGTCTTCAGTCACCGTTTATCCCGCAACAGTAAAAACTTAGGTCATAAGTCACCAACAAATTATGTTTAGTATAATTAATGGTCCTTATCATCCGTATTAAGCATTCTTGTCGATGTCCATGTTTAATGATGCTTTACAAGTCTTAAATCATAATTCTGCTTACAAGGACATTCACTAAGTTATTGATTTCTAACTTATTGGTTATTAAGAAATCTGATTAGGCATACATATATTCATAATTAGGGTTTTCGAATTACTATTTCATGTCCATGCCAAAATACGACACGTCAACACGGTGATAAATCTATTCATGATACAAAGGGGAAGAAGGCCAATGAGAGTTATCTATTCGAGGATGAACGTGGGAGAGGGGCCCTGCTCGTCGCCGTGCGCACTCGCCGATGGTCAGCGGAGATCCGGCGTCGGCGGCAAGTCTCGGCAGGAGCGGCGGCAGCTGCTGCAGTTATAGCAGCGGCAGCAGCGGCTTTGTAGCGGCGGCAGCGGCGTCGGCGCGGCTGAGAACGGCATTTGGCGGCTGACACATCGTGGGGGTAGGTCGGGGCAGACCTCACGGTGGTGGTCGGCGGTGCCAGAGACGGCGGGGGTACTCGAAAGCAGCTATGGTGGATGTGGATGGACGAGTTGGTGATGGTGAAGTCGACGGCGGTGTTGGGTGGCTGGGATGGTGGTCCAGCAGTGAGTGGGTCCGGTGACTGCGGTAGGCCATGGTGGCCGGTGATGTCGGGCAGTCGGGGGAGCTCGGGTGCAAGGTGGAACGGCTAGGGTTTTGAAAAATAGTAAAATTAGGGTTTCATGTGGGAGTATGTATATTTATAGGTGTTGGCTCTCGTGGGCTATCCTTGGTATTTGGGCCGGCCAAGGCTCGAGGGTAGGGCTGGTCTATATTTAAGGTGTACACGGGCTTGGTCTAGTCCTATTTTTGGTGAACTTGGCCTCAACTTAATCAAATTACAAATTAATGCGCAAGGCCCTCACTTACGAATATTGTGAAGCTAAGGTAAAACGCAATGACGAGTATCTAAGTTTGCACCATGGTCAGAGGGGTAGCCTGGCATGTCTAAGAGATGTTCGTGACCTTCGATGGAAGATAACTACTGGTGTGGTGCTCCATTCTCGAAACAACGATAAGGTATATTAGGACAAATAATTAGTTGCACATTTATTCTAATTGTATCCAATTAATTCTAAGTCCCTCTATTTAATTTAAATTGAACCCTATATTGGTCGAGGGGGTTTACAATCTACCCTCCTTAAAGCATTTTATCCTCGAAATTAAAAACATACGCATGGTAAGAAATACTGACTGAATCTAAAAAGCTAATACATACCTATTCCTTCGAAAAGATGGGGATAGTGCTGTCTAATATCCTTCTCGTGTTCCCAAGTCGACTCTCCTGGTACATGATGTCTCCAGCCGATGCGGACTAGGGGGACAGTCTGACCTCGCAGTACCTTCTCGCTTCTGTCCAAGATCTCAATAGGCTCTTCTTGGTAGGATAAACTCGGGCCGACTGTGATCTCTGAATGGTCAAGTACATGACTCGGATCCGGTATGTTCCTCCTCAGCTGTGATACATGGAAGACGACATGGACTCCTTTCAAAGTCTGCGGCAAGGCTAATCTGTAAGCAACCTTTTCGACGCGTTCTAACACATCGAATGGTCCGATGTACCTCGGACTCAGATTTCCTCTGCCTCCGAATCTGATAGTCCCTCGAGTAGGCGAGATCTTTAGAAATATGTGATCTCCAACCTGGAACTCTAAGGGTCGTCGATGCACATTTGCCCAATGCTTCTGCCGGTCTTGTACAGCTCATAGGTGCCCTTGGATCTTCTTTACCTTCTCTACTGTACAAACAACTAACTCGGAGCCAAGAATCTGTCTCTCGCCTATATCGCTCCAACATACGGAGGAACGACACTTCCTGCCATACAACGCTTCATAGGGAGCCATTTGGATGCTTGCTTGATAGCTGTTGTTGTAGAAAAACTCGACCAAATACAAATGGTCCTTCCAAGATCCTCCGAAATCAAGCATGCATGCTCGTAACATATCTTCCAATGTCTGAATGGTGTACTCTGACTGGCCATCCGTCTGTGGGGGATACGATATGCTAAACTTCAGGCAGGTACCGAGACTCTCTTGCATACTCCACCAAAAATAAGAGGTAAACCTCGTATCTCTGTCTGACACGATGCTAACTGGCACTCTGTGTAGTCGCATAATATCTTTCATGTACATATCTACTATGACCTCTGTAGATTGTCCAACTCGGAAGGGTAAAAAGTATGCGGACTTGGTGAGTCTATCCACGATTACCCATACTGCATTTCGACCACTAGGACTCCACGGAAAGCCCGTAACAAAGTCAATAGTGATATGCTCCCATTTCCACTCTGGTATAGGGAGCGGTTGAATCAATACTGTAGATCTCTGATGCTCAGCCTTGACTTGCTGACACACCAGGCACTTGGCCACGAAGCGTGCTATCTCTCTCTTTATTCCATGTTACCAGTAGTACTGTCTCAAATCTCTGTACATCTTCGTGGCTCCTGGATGGATGGAGTAGGTTGAACTGTGTGCTTCTGCCATCAACTCCTGCCGAAGCTCTCCATTTGGAACATAGAGACGATCTCTATATCTCAAAGTTCCGTCTTCATATATACGTAGTCCTGTCTGTATTCCGACCTCTATCCTCTGTCTAAGCCTCTAGAATCTGGCGTCTGTTGGCAAAGCAGCCTTGATCCTCTTCACTAATGTCGACTGCAACTGAAAACTCGACAACTGTCCGTCTACTCCGGGCATAACAACTTTTATACCCATCTGCTCTAGATCTCTCAGCAGATGCTGCTGGGTAGTCAAGAAGAATGCTATGGGTCTTCTGCTCAACGCATTAGCTACTACGTTGGCCTTTCTCGGATGGTACTGTAGCTTAATCTTGAAGTCTGTAATCACCTTAAGCCAACGCCTCTGTCTCTGGTTTAGATCCTTCTGAGTATAGACGTACTTTAGGCTTTTGTGATCAGTGAATATTTCTACTCTTTCTCCATATAGGTAGTGTCTCCAAAGCTTCAAATCAAAAATCACTGCTGCAAGCTCTAAGCCGTGGGTGGGATAGTTCTTCTCATGGGTTCTTAACTGTCTAAAAGCATAGGCTACAACCTTCCCATGTTGCATCAAGATACATCCTAATCCTTTCCCGGATGCATTGCTATAGATCATGAATCCTCTGGGTCCAGATGGTATGGTTAAGATGGGTGTTGTAGTCAGGCGCTTCTTCAGCTCATCGAACGCTGTCTGACACTCCTCTGTCCAAGTGAACTCCTGCTCCTTACGAGTCAAACAGGTCAGCGGCTCTGCAATCTTCGTAAAGTTCTCCACGAACCTCCGGTAATATCTGGCAAGTCCTAGGAAACTCCTCACCTCTGAGACATTGGTAGGGTTGGCCATGTCTCTACGGCTGAAATCTTTGCCGGATCTACTAAAATACCATCTCCTGAGATGACGTATCCAAGAAAAGCGACATGATCTAGGAGAAACTCGTACTTGCTCAGCTTGGCATAAAGCCTCTCTTTCCTCAGCGTCTCTAACACTAGTCTCAAGTGCTCTTTGTGCTCTTCGTGGCTCTTCGAATACACCAAAATGTCATCGATGAAGACTACCACGAACCGGTCTAAGTATTGGTGGAATACTCTATTCATCAAGTTCATAAATACAACTGGCAAATTCGTCAGTCCAAAAGGCATCACTAAGAACTCGTAGTGACCATAACGAGTCCTGAAAGCTGTCTTTTGAATGTCTTCTCTTCGTACCTTTACTTGATGATAACCCGATCTCAAGTCAATCTTTGTAAACACCACTGCTCCTGTCAGCTGGTCGAATAAATCATCAATCCGCGGCAGGGGGTACTTGTTCTTGATAGTCAAAGCATTAAGGGCTCTGTAATCATTGCACATGCGTACCGTTCCATCCTTCTTAGGTACAAACAACACTGGTGCTCCCCAAGGTGATGCACTAGGGCGGATAAATCCTTTGCTCTGCAACTCCTCTAATTGTAGCTTCAGCTCATTTAGTTCCTTCTTCGCCAATCGGTATATATTAGAAGATACCAGTACTGCTCCGGGTACTAGCTCGATGGTGAACTCCACGTCTCTAACTAGCGGTAAGCCTGACAATTCTTCAGGAAAAATATCCTTAAATTCTATAACTATTGGTGGGGGTACTATTTCCATAGCCATGTAAGTTCCATTTATCTGTCCTACTCCTTGTTCGACGGTCCCTCGGATGTTCTCGAACTCTGGTTGATATGGCAGTCTAAAGGTGACGCTACCCTTCCGGCAGTTCAGTACGGCATTATACTGGCTTTACCAGTCCATGCCTAGAACAACATCAAAGTACAGTAAGGGTAATACTAAGAATCGCGCTCTCATCTCTCTACCACATACGACTACCGAACACGTTCTAATAGTGCTGGTAACCGGCACGATACCTCCTCCGGTAAGAATCTTCCAACTCTTAGGTAAGGGAGAAGTAGCTACTCTATGCATTGCTACAAATCTACTAGATATAAATGTCATGACCCGCACCCGGTGTAAGGGTACTAGTCGGAAACAACGCCCAGCCTACGCCGCAGAATCGGCGGTAGAACGCTGTTTAGATAGTCTATCTAATGTAATGAACCACCAAAAATGATAGAATACTCAATCACAGAACTAAGATAGAATGAGCACGAATCAGATAAGAATAGAATAGTCATCATACAACTCATGAGTTTAAAAATAATACATCAATGAGTCCGAAGAGCAACAAAATAAGCTGGAGACAAATCCAGTACAAAAGAATACTACAGTACTACAAAGCTACAACTCCAGGGTCAACTGTCTCAGTTGGGATAAGTCCCTCTTGAGCCAGGGTCTCCGAATCTAAACCCACAACATCCTGGGGTCCATAATAGGTAGGGTACTCCTCAGTGTCATCTGGAAAAATATATCCAGTCAGGAAAGGAGCAGAGTACATCTCTAACAGCAGTTCTAATCCATGATAAAAACTATGTAACAGTAAATAGCTATGGATAAACAAGATGCACAAAATAGATACAAGAGATATATAGACAATAAGGAAATACTGGAAAGAAATACAATAATGAACAATATGCCAATAAAACAATAATACTAATGACTAAGTGTGTGAGTACTAGCTTAACATATGATCGGCTTGGGCAAGATACAATGCGGCCTGGCTAATCATACGTGCGGTGCATGATCAACACTATTCGCTTACCAATACTTTATTTAATAGGGATTTGATCACATATCTATACTAATACTCCCCACCCCCAACTGGTATAATAGATCCAACCACGGTATGCTATGGCACTAGATTCCCCAAGAAGAGAGCGACTCCTCCCAAAAATCGGTGTCTGTACATGTACAAGATAACCAACGAAACAATACTTGCACCATATACACCATATACCAAGGAATAACATCTCATGACGAGATCCGGATATACCAATCCGTGTAACCATAGTGTCAAAAGAAACATGTATATCTACACTAGATACAACGAACATAGAGGATATCATAAATGAAAAACTATCAGAGAATGTACTCGCCTGAAGTCCAAAGAATAGTCTCACAGATGTCTGACTCGGTACCTCGAAGACCTAGATATGGAATACCACATTAATACAAGGTCCCGGAAAGAGAACAAGTCAAACTAGTCAACTTCTAGGTCAATAAATAAATTCTAAGTCAAAAGTCAACTATGGTCAACTCTAAAGTCAACTAAAGTCAAACATGGTCAAACCAAGGTCAACCTCACAAGAAATCTATATAAATAATATAGAAATAAAATACAATAATTTAGGAATCAAAATTAGATTCTAATTGGTACCCACACAAAGTATACTAATAATACAATTAATGCACACTCTAAATAATGTATATACAAACCAATATTTATACAAATAAAATAATATATTATTATTAGTATTATACCTCACAAAAACACCTATATATATACATATATAAAACAATTTAATAAATATATATACTTATATATATATATACACATAAACTTTACACAATCAAATACTAATAGTTACAAAACACATTGCACATATTAATGTACATATTTTACATGGCTAGAAGTACACATAAAAATACATTCATTAATATACAAATAATTATATAATAATTATAAATAATATAATTACACATTTAAATACATAAATATATTTTATAAAACATTTATGTATAATTTATGTTATTAACATAAGTACATATATAATTGCATGCAAGAAAGCTACATACATATATTTATACACCACATTAGAACACATAGAAATATATATAGATCTATGCTACAATAAATACCATAATAAATACACTAAAATAATATATAATATCTATATATATTTACTAATTATAAATGAAGAATTTAAAGCATACATAATTAGATCTACACATAAACACACCAAATTGGAAAGTTTCACACCGTATCCCACTAGATCTAGGATACGCATGCGACACGAGTCCAACACACAACCAATTGCACCCCGAAGGACACAAACAAGTTACAAATAATATTTATGAACAAATTAAAGTATCAAAAGTAGATCTATGTGTCCGTGTCAAAATACGACATGTTCAAAGCCCAGTGTCGGAGGAAAAACCCCCAAAATGACACGTATCATCAAATAGTTGGGATACGAACCACATGTACCCAATATGGATACGACACAGGCTCCAAACACATAATCACATGCCCAATTGATCTATAGGATCAATTGACACACACAATAAAATGTAAATTCGGAATTCCAACAAAATTGACACAAAAAGTACCATAACTTTCTCCATGGGTCTCCTATGAACACAAAACAAAGTCCTATGGGTAGTACATACATATAGGTTGATTTTACATGATTAAATCTCAGATTTAGAAGCTATTTTAATGGAAAAAACTGAATTATACCTATTGGGAGATGGATTCCCAATGAAACCTCCAATTGAGATGAACTTGCTTCCAAATTATAGATCCTTGCTCCTCTTTGTAGATCCTTGCTTCCTCCTTCTAGATTCTTGCTTCTCAACTTTCTAATGGTGAAATAGAAAGAATTTGGAATGAATTTGGTGATAAATTTGGTAGGAAATTGGAATGGGAATGGAAAGAATTTGGGAGTGGGAAATTCTAGATCTAGATTTGGAATGAGAATGAGAGGAGAGAGAAATTTCCCCCCTCTAATATAGGCCGGCCATGCCCCCTTCCCCAAGCAATTGTAAAATGTCCAATGTACCCCTTGGGGCCTCTCATGAAGAAATAATTAAGGAAGGAAGCTTCTAGTCGAATTACTTAATTAATTTAATCCATCTCCTTAACTATGGGCTTTCTAAATGGGCCAAATCTAACTATTTAATTCATGTTGGTCTATGGGTCCAAACTAAACTAGTTGGGTCCACTAAAATAAGTCCAAAATAATTAAATAACATCCACAACAATTAAATAATACAACAAAAATTATTTACCATGCACAATATTTATTTAAATAGAAAATTACTAAAATACCCTTTTTCCTAAAATGTGGTAGTGACAATAAATGATAGCGTAGCACCAGAATCAAACAATGCAGTCGCAGGTAATGATGCAACTAAAATGGTACCTGTGATAGCTTTTTCTTCTGTTTCCTCCTTAGAAGCTGCTAGTACAAAGGCCTGTCCGTGCCTCTGCCCTCCGGTCTGCTGTAGAGCTCGGTCAAACTGTGCCTCCTGTGGGGCCAAGGGTGGTCCCCTCTGAAATCCTCCGGGTGCTGGTGGACGTTGACCACTGGCGGTGGTAGTATCCACTGAACTGGTGTTGTTGGCCTCTGTCCGGCCGACAGTGCTGTCTCTCTGCGCTGTGGGCAGTCTCAAACCTGGTGCTAGTCTGACCCACAAATCAGAAATGTCCTCAGTCTCTTTCTGTAGTCCTTCTCGTAATGTCCTTTTTCCCACAGTGGTAGCAAGTCGGAAGCTCCCTTTGCTGGTATGGCGTTGTCCTCTCTTGTGTCTGTTCTTCAGGATGACGGATCGGTCCTCCTATTCTGGACTAGGCTCTGGCTGGTACGGCTGTATTGGAACGTCTTTCTCCTCTGCCGATGGCCTCTTGGACTCTCGCCTCTAAAAGAACCTCTTCATATGAAATTCTTGCTTGTGCGGTGGTATACCTCTGTAGCTCGAAGGTGAGGCCGTGATAGAATCTCTGGGCCTTCTCTAGATCATTGGGTATCAGGACGGCACCAAATCTGCTAAGGCGGCTGAACTCTGCGTCATAGGCGTCAACAGTCATATTTCCTTGTTCTAGATGTAGAAACTGGGAGTACAGGATATTTCTAACTGTAGCTGGAAAATACTTCGCATTGAAGTACTCTAAGAACTGTTCCTAGGTCTGGCTTTTGCCTACACTGCACTCAATAGAATCCCACCAGTGATGGGTATTGTCTTTCAGTTGGGCCCTCATTGCGGTCATCCAAAGGTCTGGGTGCAGTTGTGAAGCCTCTAGTAGCATCTCCGTATTGGCGACCCAATCAGAGATCTGCTCTACTGTCTCGTTGTCAGAGAAAGTATCTGGTCCCATCTTTCGGAACCATCTTACAGTGCCACCTGTCTGGGCTGGTGCAGGTGCTGGCACTGGTACTGTGACATGTGTCCTCTCTAGTACTGCCATCAAACTCTGTCTCAACGTCTCGGTCTGATGCCACTGTGCTTGCATCATAGTCTGAAAGAACTGAAGCATATGTGGCTGTTCATCTAGCTGTGGCATCGGCGGTATATAAGGTGGAGGTGGTGGTAGTGGAACTTCTGGCTGTGCGGTAGGTGTCTTCTCAGATGCCGGCCTCTTAGTCTGCGATATCGGTGTAGCTCCTGAAGTCTGGCCATCAAAATAAGGTATGGGGATCATATGTGAAGTCTGTCCTTCTAGCTGCTGTGTAGGATCTCCCTGAGAAGTCTGGTACCAATGAGTCAGCGGAGCCCGTGGCGGTGGTTGCCCTCCAGGTAGTCCCTGGGGTACTTCTTCTCCTTGGGTGGTGTTGTCTGGCACCACAACACTGGGTGCTCCTCATCTACTGCGCAAGTTCATCTTGCTGCAAGAGACATGATTTTATTAAAAGAGTACAAAATCAAGCAAACATGATGCAGATATTTAGAAGCAATACGAAGAAAATTCAAAGGCGAAATCAAAAGTGGATGAGACCTAAAAATTTCTATCCTATTGCAGGCTCGCTGGGCATGTTACCATACCACAAGCAAAAAGTTGACCTGCATGGTCCACCACTAAAACCATGTCACGCCCTAGTCCCAAAATACATGGAACCAGGCCACGTGGAAATAGCCAGCTGTCACGTCTCCGAGGATATCCTAATTAAATAGATCCTAATAAAGAGTGCTACACTATCCTAAAATACTAACATGTCCAACATCAGTCAACAACAGGTAAACTAATCTCATCCACAATAATAAATAACAAGAAGTACTAAATAAAATACTGGTAGATAAACACCAGTCTCAAGATATCATAGTACAACCAATAATATCTGGTGGGAACAAACTCACTACTATGATGAAATAAAATACTGAAATAATAGGTAAAAGATAATGACTAGGGCATCGGCTGACTAGATAATGATGCTCCCAATCCTAGGCAGAAGGCCTACCAACTGATCACGAAAACTCTAACAGTAGTACCTCTAGCTCCTCTGCGGTAGCGAACCTCGTCTCCTGTCCTGGGCCGTACACTGTGGGGTAATATACCTCGTCCAAATCTGGAAAGGAACCAGGTCCTCAGAGGGACGTAACAAGATACATAGAAGCATGCCATATATAAATACTGAATAAAATAAGTACAGCAAAGGGTGTGCTAACCATCTAAGTGAATGCAATATGAGGACAACTTTGGTACGTATGGGTAGGTGTAGTATATCGTCTATATCGCTCCGAAGAACGTGACAACAGTACAATATATTGTCCATATCGCTTTGAAGAATGTGGCAGCAGTGTAAAGGGATTCATTGGATCCGTGGTTCCTCTGGATACTACAGACTCTAATGAGTGTATCCCATACGCCTACTAATGTCCTTCCCGCCCAATGTAGATACACAAGTCAAATACTTGACGTACGTACCACGTATCTATATGCCAAGTTTCTACCAATAAAATATAACCTGAACTACGTACTAACCGTGATGTAGGTCACACGCACCGATAGCTAGTCGAGTACGCGAACTCGTATCCCAATATGAATTTGTCACAGTGAACGTGTAAGGTGTCAGGTCTCAGAAGATAACAGGATATCCTCCAATAGGGTGAGTCTGCTAATAACTAGTTTAGGTATACTAATCATCGATGTATCCGTCGAATGCAACCGAGTCAATCTCGGACGCACACAGTTGTATAAAAGAAAAGTACAAGAATACAATACAATATATGTATAATTTAAATTAGACAGTAAATATGGCAAGGTATCTTGCCTGAGTCCTCAAGCTGTGAATGCCAATAGCCTGCTCCTGCGGTGTCTCCTAGCTGATCCAATGATCCTAAATACACCAATATAATATAGCAATCCATCTTCAGATACTAAGTAATATATACACTACGTTGCTATTCAGTACTGACGCAAAGATCACGTCGGTCGAATACAGAGTCGCGGGTGCATGTAGCTAAGATACACACGTGCCCTGTATTCAGTCACCGTGTATCCCGCGACAGTAAAAACTAAGGTCATAAGTCACCAACTAATTATGTTTATCATAATTAATGGTCCTTATCATCCGTATTAAGCATTCTTGTCGATGTCCATGTTTAATGATGCTTTACAAGTTTTAAATCATAATTCTGCTTATTTATAACTTATTAGTTATTAAGAAATCTGATTAGGCATACATATATTCATAATTAGGGTTTTCGAATTACTATTTCGTGTCCATGCTAAAACACGACACGTCGACACGGTGATAAAACTATTCATGATACAAAGGGGAAGAAGGCCAACGAGAGTTACCTATTCGAGGATGAACGTTGGGGGGGGGGGTCCTGCTTGTCGCCGTACAAACTCGCAGGTGGTCAGCGACAAGTCTCGGCAGCAGCGGCAACAGCTACTGCAGTTATAGCAGCGGCAGCAGCAGCTTTGTAGCAGCGGCAGCAGCGTCGGCGCGGCTGAGAACGGCGTGGGGTGGCTGACACATCGTGGAGGTAGGTCGGGGCAGACCTCACGGTGGTGGTCGGCGGTGCCAGAGACGACGGGGGTACTCGGCAGCGGCTATGGCGGATGTGGATGTGGATGGGCGAGTTGGTGATGGTGAAGTCGACGGCGGCGTTGGGCGGCTGGGATGGTGGTCCAGCAGTGAGGGGGTCCGGTGACTGCGGTGGGCCGGTGGTGGCCGGTGATGTCGGGCAGTCGGGGGAGCTCGGGTGCAAGGGGGGAACGACTAGGGTTTTGATAAATAGTAAAATTAGGGTTTCATGTGGGAGTATGTATATTTATAGGTGTTGGCTCTCGTGGGCTATCCTTGGTATTTGGGCAAGCCATGGCTCGAGGGTGGGGCCGGTCCATATTTAAAGTGTACACGGGCTTGGTCTAGTCCTATTTTTGATGAACATGGCCTCAACTTAATCAAATTACAAATTAATGCGCAAGCCGCTCACTTACGAATATTGCGAAGCTAAGGTGAGACGCAATGACGAGTATCTAAGTTTGCACCATGGTCAGAGGGGTAGCCTGGCATGTCTAAGAGATGTTCGTGACCTTCAGTGGAAGATAACTACTGGTGTGGTGCTCCATTCTCGAAACAACGGCAAGGTGTATTAGGACAAATAATTATTTGCACATTTATTCTAATTGTATCCAATTAATTCTAAGTCCCTCTATTTAATTTAAATTGAACCCTAAATTGGTCAATGGGGTTTACACTTCGAGTATATAAATATGTCGTCGATGAACACCACCAAGAACTTGTCAAGGTACTGGTGGAACACTTTGTTCATCAAGTTCATAAATATTGTCGGTACATTAGTCAAACCAAACGACATCACCATAAACTCGTACTGACCATACCGAGTTCTAAAAGCAGTCTTCGGTATGTCCTCCGACTTCACCTTTACCTGATGGTACCCTGATCTCAAATCTATCTTAGAAAATATCTTTACACCACTCAACTGATCAAACAGATCATCAATCCGTGGCAAAGGATACTTATTCTTGATAGTGAGACTATTCAAAGCCCTATAATCAATGCACATGCACACCGATCCATCCTTCTTCGGTACAAACAATACCGGGCTCCCAACGGTGAAGAACTCGATCTGATAAAACCCTTATCCTATAATTTGTCCACCTGCTTCTTCAGCTCTACTAGCTCGCTATTATTTACTCTATAGACATGCTGCAAAATTGGTTCTGCACTTGGCACCAAGTCTATAGAAAATTTAATATCTCGATCTGGTAGCAAACTTGACAATTCCTCAGGAAACACATCCAAGAACTCTACAATTAACGGATGCGGCAACTCCTTGTCTTCCACCATAGCTCCACAAATAATGCCTTCTTCCTGCTCTGCACCTCCTTTAGCAAACTCGAACTCTGGCTCTCCTAGCGGACCAAATAAAACTCTACCTCCTTTACAATCTATGCTAGCATGGTGCCTACTCAACCAATCCATCCCGAGTACAATATCGTAGCTCGGAAGTGGCATTACAAGTAGCCACGCACTCAACTCCCGGCCTCCCAGAGTAACTCTTTGATCCTTATAAATATCATTAACCAGGATAATGCCTCCCCTAGTCATGATCTTGCAAGTCCTAAGCAAAGACTCTACTACCAAACTATGCTTCAAAGCAAAAGAAACAGATACAAAACTATGTGAAGCACCACTATCAAATAAAACTAAAGCTGGAATGGAATCAAGAAGAATAGAACCTGCGATGACATCTCTGATGGGTTCATCCTCCTCAATGGTCAGAGCAAACGTTCGTCCCTGACGTGCACCTTCCTGTTGCTGATGCTGGACAAAATGTTGTTGCTGTGTCGAAAGTGGTCCCCTTGGCTGTGCTGCAGGTGGTCTCGTCTGTGCCTTCAGAGCTGAAGCTGCTTCCTGAACTGCACAACGAGGACACTATCTCAATTGATGCCCTTCAGTACCATAATATAAACAAACTCCCAACCTCCTCCTGCAAACTTCCTAGATGTGGCCGGGCTTCTTGCAGTAGTGGCATGGAGCTTGTTGTAACTGTCTCTGCTGCTGTGGTGCCTGGTGAAAAGGTGTCTTAGTTGGAGTCTGGTTCTGCTGTGGCTGCTGAAAAGGTCTGGACTAGAAATGAGGATATTTGGCAGATACTGCACTGCCGTTGGCCCCCAAAAAAGAATCACGGTCTCTCTTGGGCTTCAAACCCAACTCCCGCTCAACCTTGCGTGCCTCCACAAGTCTCTTCGACTATGTCTCATAAAAAGACAGAATAAGAATCGTTACTTCCCAGTTTAGACCCTCACGGAAACGAATAGCTTGAATCTCCGGCTCTCTCACCAGATACTCTGCAAATTGGCTCAACCTGCCGCACTCCACAGCATACTCCTCTACAGACATGCTCCCCTGAATGAGACTCTCAAACTGCCTCCCTAAGTCTAGCCTCTCTGTCCGGGCGAAGAACTTCTTCTTGAAGAGGTCCTTGAATACCTCCTAAGATTGTCCCGCGTCAACCAGAATTGGCTCATTCCTGAACCAAGTGTGAGCGATGTCGAACAGTTGAAGTCCTACCGCCTCAACCTTCAGATCCTCAGAAAGACGGGACACCCTCATAAGATGCTCAATGTCCTCGAGCCAATCATCAGCATAGACGATGCCCACCGTCCCCTTGAAAACCCTAGGCTCCAGTTTCTTGAAGTCCTGAATGTTGCCTGGCCGAAGCTGAGCAACCTGAGGAACATCCTGTTGCTGGACCGAAACTCCTCTCTTAACTACGGCATGAGCAAGCTGATGAGCACTCTCGATACCCTACCATAGAACATCGGTCTGCCTCTGATGTACCTCTGACTGAGCCCTCTATGCCTCGAGCAACTCACAATATAGTATAAACATCTGTGTCGCCTCTGCTGGCATAGGAGGTGGAGGTGGAAGCCCCTCAGATACAGCTGGCACAGTCCTCTGAGTAGGTGGTGGACCTCCGAAAGCAGCTGATACTCCAATCACCAGAGAAGTGACTGGTGCAGGCCCTCGGGATGTCACAGACCTCTCAGAAGCTGCTCTCCCCTGCTGCGATCTAGTCTTAGGCGGCATCCTAAGACAAAGCGAAAGAAAAAACCAATATGGCACAAGTTGTAAGACATTCAAGGAAAAGACAGATTAAGAGATCAAGTATCAATATCAAAGGAGAATAGTTGAATCAAAAGAATTTTCCTAGGTGTGATTAAGAGATCAAGTATCAATATCAAAGGATAATTGTCGCACTACCACGACATCGCATACTTTGCGAAGCTAGACCTGCATGGGCCACCACTAAAAATGTGTCACGACCTGCACCCGATGTAGGGGTACAAGTCGGAAATAATGCACAGCCTACGCCGTAGAATTGGCGGTAGAATATTATTTAGGTAATCTATCTAATAATATAATAATCTACTAACAATAATAATATACTCAATCACAGATCTAAGATAGAAAGCACGAATCAGATAAAGAATAGAATAGTCACAATACAACTCATGAGTCTAAAATAATACATCAATGAGTCTGAAAGAAATAACAAATAAGTTGGAGACCAAACCAGTACAAAGAATACTAAGAAGCTACTACTCCGGGGTCAACTGTCTCAGTTGGGATAAGTCCCTCCTAAGCCAGGGTCTCAGACTCTAAACCCACAATATCCTAAGGTCCATAATAGGTAGGGTACCACTCCTCAGTGTCATATAGAAAAATATATCCAGTTAGGAAAGGAGTAGATTATATCTCTAACAGCAGTTCTAAATAATGATAAAAACTATGTAACAGTAAATAGATGTGAATAAATAAGATGCACAATAGATACAAGAGATGTATATACAATAAAAAAATACTGGAAATAATTCAATAATGAGCAATATGTCAATGAGCAAGAATACTAATGTCTAAGTGTGTGAGTACTAGCTTTAACATGTAATCGGCTTGGAAACTTGATACAAGGGATACAAGATATATGGTAAGATAACTAGTCTTCCCGAGAATCAGTGTCTGTACATGTACAAGATAATCAAGAAAATAAGGCTTGCATAAGATACACCAAATACCAAGGAATAACATCTTATGACGAGATCCGGATATTCCAATCCGTGTAACCATCGTGTCAAGAAAGCATGGATATCTACACTAGATATAATGAACATAAAGGATATCATAAATGAAAAACTATCAGAGAATGTACTCGCCTGAAGTCCCATAAATAGTCTCACCGATGTCTGATATGGCACCTCAAAGACCTAAATATGGAATACAACATCAATACAAGGTTCCGGGAAGAAAATAAGTTAAACTAGTAAATTCTAAGGTCAATAAGTCAATTCTAAGTCAAAACTCAACTATGGTCAACTCTAAGTAAACTATGGTCAACTATGGTCAAACCAAGGTCAACTATCTATTTCTAGGTTGCATAAGCCTATCACAAAATATTGGGTCAAGATACTAAAGTCTAAGCCAAAAAACCCATATCTTAAATATTAGGATACTGTATCTCCGGATACGTAAATTCTAAGGTAACACCTCAATATATATATCAAACAAATATTAATAATATAGAATCACTATTACAACATTAATTAGGTACCATGGTTTTGAACCAACTTGGTATCTCAACCATAATCATAAACTTGATACCCAAATCCAATACCTAGGGTAACCCCAATTACCTTTGTTTCCTCAAGGTAATTCCTAATACCTTGTTATATTAACTACCCGTATATATATAATAGATATACTAAATATTATACATATAATGAAATTAGCAATTAAGAATACATTATATCAATATTAACACCAATATATATACATATATTTATCTATAAGTATATAATCATATATATATAATATGCTAACTGTCGCTAAAAGCTGTGCTGAAAACCTGATATTCTGATACGCTGCCTCTTTAGTGACAGTTCTGCTTGTCGCTGAAACTGCTGTCGCTGTTGCTGCTGATTTTCTCACTGTTGCTGTTGTTTTGGTGATGGTTTGCAGCCGTCACCGATCTGTTGTCACTGCTGCTGCCTATGCTTCCCGCTGCTGCTGCAATATTAATGACAGCAGCTGCTGTCATTAATGCTGCTGCCACTACTACAGCGGCTGCTGCTGCCACATTAATGTGACTGGCGGCTGTCACCAATCCCTTTGTCGCTAATACTTACTAAAATATATATATATATATTTATTTTATATATATATAACATATATATAAACCCCATAATAAATATATATATATATATATATATATATATATATATATATATATATATATATATATATATATATATATATATACCAATAAAACTATACAAACACCCTCCCTATTATTATGTACATACTATGATATAGCAACAAGCACACACATACATAAATACATTTATAATTATACATATATGCATATGTATATAATCATATAGCAACTATATGTAATATAATTATCCAATTAAACATACATATATATATTGTAACAACATATATACATATTTACACATAACACATATACTATAACATATGTATTTATATATGTAGAAGAATGCCTACATAATATTTATACTCTTAGTACATACATAATACATAGATCTAGGATACAAGAAGCACAATTATATATACACTATAATATATATACAATATCTATATTTATATATATATACACAAATATAATTTTCATGAATTAAGAGCACAAGAATTAGATCTACATATAATTACACAACATATGGAGAGTATCACACCGTGTCCTACTAGATCTATGATATGCATATGACACGAATCCACCACACATCCAATTGTACCCCGAAGGACACAAACAAGTCACATATATTATTTATGAACAATAGAAGAGTCAAATATAGATCTACGTATCTGTGTCAAAATTTGACATGTACAAAGTCCCGTGTCGGAGGAAAAAATCCTAAATCAACACGTACCACCAAAATATTGGGATACGACCTACACGTACCCAATTATGGACATGACACTATCTCCAAACACACAAACATATGCCAAATTGATCTATAGGATCAATTGACACACACAAACATTATCAATCTTGGAATTCCCCCAAAATTGATACAAAAAGTACCATAACTTTCTCCATAGGCCTCCTATGAACACAAAACCAAATCCTATGGGTAGCCTATGCATATGGGTTGAGTTTCCATGGTTAAATATCATATTTAGAACCTAATTTCTGAAGAAAAATTGAATTGTACCTATTGGGAGATGGATTCCCAATGAAACCTCCAATTGAGATAAAATTGCCTCCAACTTGTAGATCCTTGCTCCTCTTTGTTGATTCTTGCTTTCTTCTTCTAGATCCTTGCTTCTCAAGTCTCTAATGGTGATTTGGGAAAAAGTTGGAATAAAATTTGGTAGGAAAATGAAGGAATTTGGTAGAGGGAAATTCTAGATCTAGTTTTGAAATGAAAAGAGGAGAGAAAATTTTCTTCCCCTTTATAAATAGGCCGGCCCCTATTTCCCCTCCCTCAAGCTACTATAAAATATCCATTATACCCCTTGGGGCCTCTCATGAAGAAATAATTAAGGAAGCAAGCTTCTAATCTAATGATTTAATTAATTTAATCCATCTCCTTAATAAATGGGCTTTCTAAATGGGCTAAGTCTAACCAATTAATTCATGTTAGTCCATGGGTCTAAATTAACTAGTTAGGTCCACTAACACAAGTCTAAAATAAATAATTAACATCTAACAATAATTAAATAATACAACATATAATTATTTATCAAGCACAATATTTATTTAAATATAAAATTACTAAAATATCCTTTCCCAGAAAATATGGTAGTGACACCAATCCTTACTCTTCCCGCAGGCTTCGAAGAATTTACAGTGTACTGTGATGCATCTGGAAAAGGACTCGGATGTATTTTGATGTAGCAAGGGAGAGTGATAGCATATGCTTCTCGGTAGCTCAGAGATCACGAGAAGAACTATCCAACTCACAATTTGGAGCTAGCAGCAGTGGTGTTTGCACTTAAGTTATGGAGGCACTACTTATATGGCAATCGAGTAAAAATATTCAAGGATCATAAGAGTTTGAAGTATGTGTTCATACAGAAGGACCTGAACATGAGGCAGAGAAGGTGGCTAGAGTTGTTGGAAGACTATGACATGGAACTTCAGTACCATTTAGGCAAGGATAATGTAATAGATGATGCACTTAGTAGGAGAGGTGGAAAATTTATGTTGACTACTCAGAACCATATTCTAGAAGACTTACAAGAGATGGGTATCGAGATAGTACTTTCACATAGTACCAGAGTTTAGGCTAGCCTACAGATTCAGTCAACTTTGGTAGATAGAATCAAACTAGCTCAAGCAGAGGATCCGAAGATTCAAAAGCTACAAGAAGAATATGAGTCAGATCTTCGAAAGGAGTTGACAATACATGCGGATGAAACACTAATGTTTGAGAATCATTTATTCGTACCAAGCGGGGATATTCGATAATAAGTTATGACTGAAGCATATAGTTTCCAGTATTCCATTCATCAGGGAGGCACGAAGATGTACCAAGATATCAAGCAACGCTTTTGGTGGAATAGAATGAAGAGGGAAATAATACGTTTCGTATCGTGATATTTGATATGTCAGCAAGTAAAGGTAGAACAATAAAGACCGACAGGATTATTGCGGCCACTTTCTATTCCAGAATAAAAGTAGGAACACATCACGATGGACTTTATGACTGGTTTACCCGAAATCATTGATTGGTCGAGATGCAGTTTGGGTAATAATAAATTATCTCAAAAAAGTAGCTCACTTTATTTCTTTTTAAGTAGGACAGTCTACAAGACAAATGGCTGAAATATATATGCGATAGATAGTTAGACAATATGGTATTCCAGTAAGTTTTATGTTAGATCGAGACACTCGATTTACTTCACATTTTTGAAAAAGCTTTTATCAGAGTTTGGGCACCAAGTTAACATTTAGCATGGCTTACCACCCCAGACAGATGAACAATCAGAGAGAACCATTCAGACCTTGGAAGATATGCTATAAGCATGTACCTTAGATCTTGGTAGATCTTAGGAGAATCACCTTCACTTAGTAAATTTCTCATATAATAATAATAGTTATCTGACCAGTACCAAGATGGCACATTTTAAAGCACTGTATGGCAGGAAGTATAGGTCACCGTTGGCTTGGAATGACATTAGTGAGCGAAAGATGTTAGGCCTTGAAATAATCACGAAAATAGTAGAGATTGTTAAGCAGATTAGAGAGCGACTTTGGGTTGTACAAGATAGGCATCTTCATTGGGCAGATCAGCATCGTAGACCTTTAGAGTTTTATTTTGGCGACCACATATTTTTGTGGATTTTTCCAACCCATGGAGTCATTAGATTCAGGATTTGCAGGAAGCTTAGTCCGCAATACGTAGGTACGTTCGATATTCTCGATCGGGTAGGTGATGTTGCTTATCATCTTACCCTTTCACCTTCATTATGTGTGGTACATGATGTATTTTATGTGTCTCAGTTGTATAGGTATATTCTGGATTTGAGTCATATCTACGATCACTCTGAACTAGTAGTTGGTACCGACTTATCTTACGAGGAGCAACCCGTATCCATATTGGACCGAAGGAAGAAGGTGCTCAAGAATCCGAATATTTCTCTTGTCCGGGTTGCTTGGGGGCATCACTCTCTAAGAGAATCGACATGGCAGCGCGAGAACAATATTCAATCCTGGTATCCGCACCTATTCGATTCAGAAGGTATATTCTTTCTTACGCCTTCATATCAAAGATTTAATGATAAAGTGATCACCTTTATGTTGTAATAATATTGCTTGCATGTGTAGTTGCAAGTATATTTGTATCGTGCTTGTCCCGACTTCTTTAGCTATTGCTTGAATTCAAATACCGAGAATAAATTTTTTTAAGGTGGATAGAGATATCACTCTCCATTCCCAAAATACATATTTGGAATGTATTTTTATTTTAGCATGGTTGAATGTGCATGGAGACTAGACCCATTCTTTGGTTTAACCTTGGTCATGGTTTATTCTTGTGGGTTTGTTCAATTCATAAGAACCTTGGATTCAACCCTCACCCCTACCATATATAACCAATATTTCTCTCTCTCTCTCTCTCTCTCTCTCTTCACTTTTTCATTTCTCACCATCTCTTTAGTATTCTCTCCCCATTTCTATATGCAAGTATACCTTGAATGAGAAATAGAGAAACCCTAAATATTATTATTTCATTATGTTTGTTATATGTTTCTAAGCACTTTTAGTTCTTGGAGTTTTCTGTTTTGATTGGTGGTTTTGAGTAGATCTATATTTCTAAACTTAGGTTTTCATAAATTTCATGAATTCTTCTTGGTTTTGATTTATTAAACTTGTGTCTTTCAAAACCAGTTTGGAGCATGATAGAGCTCTCAATTTAGAGCATTTTGGCTTTTGGCTTTTGATTTTTGGCTTTTGGCTTTTGGCTTTTGGCTTTTGGCTTTTGGCTTTTGGTTTTGAGTAGAGCTTTTAAACATGATAGAGCTTTCAATTTAAAGTATTTTGGCTTTTGGTTGATCCGATTTGGACTTAAAATGAGGATTTTATGAACAAAATAATTTTTAATTTTTTTGGAGTTTCCGCCATGGCCGAACCTGCTGTTGGAGATGACAAAGTTTGCATGCGACCAGTGAGCTATGTGGCTGAGACTGCCATGCGCCCTGAGAGGGTTATGCGACATAAACTCTTGCCGTATTCGGACAGCATGCGTCCATCTTGTTGGACACATGACTGCTGATTTACACAAGTGTCCTTGAACACCTTGTACTTTCACTCAATGAACGAATGAGAAATTTGTTAATTCCAAGAGAACCAATGCAGCACCGACACTCATACGGCCTGGCAAGAATGCGGCCACTATTTTTCTTGGATGCATGGCTCTGAACCATTGGTGCTTATTTCTTTTTTTGTCTTTTCTTTCTGACACACTTTATGTCTTGTCACATCAGTCACTTTATATCATAATACTGATATTTTATTTATTGCCCGTCACTTCAACACTTGTTCCAAAAAGTAGAGCTTAACCCTGAGCAAGCGACCAAGTGGTTCAAGTGGCCTGACTTCATATGCGGTAAGGATTCATATGCGGCCAGGACTCATATGCTGCCCTGACTTCATATGCGACCAGGATTCATATGTGCCCCTGACTTTATATGCGACCTAAATTTATATGAGGGCAGGATTTGTCATGCGTCCTGACTTTATATGTGGCCTCGAATTTCCATGCGGCCATGAGACCCATACGGCCTTGCTTGTTTGAATAAATTTTTCTTGTTCTTTCGTGACCCAATGTGTAATTAGTAATTTGACTCGAATACTATATCCGTGATGATACCACTCTTGCCTGATAATTATCCATGATTTAATGTGCGTCAAGGTGTGACTCATTGTGTCATGTGTTAAGTGATTATATTTAGGCTGTGCATCTATAATGCCTCCAAATTCCTGAATACGAAATATTATAAAATATATTATTTTTCCAGCACGGGCATAATAAGCAAGTCAACTACCAAAGCATGGCTAGGATTTTGATTGTCTGAATATTGCATACACGCTCGGGTCAACCAGATTTGACTTTCATGGATTCGTATCTAGCTTTTTCGTACTTTGTACAACATCTTAAGGGAAATTTTTATGTTACCACGCCTTGAGATTTCAACAACAACATAGGGCTAATTAGGTAACTAAAAGTGGTAGTAACATTGGAGGGAATGGTATCCTGTGATCATGCCAACGAACCTTCCCAAAGAGATTCATTCTAAGTGCGTTATGGGATGGCCACCAAAGATAATGTATACCATCTGCCTTAGTGGAATACAGTATCTAACTATTATTATGCTCAGCTACTATTTTACTATAGGAACACTGGAACCGCTAATACCATATTTTTAGTGCAGTGGCCCTACGGGGGACTGGTGCATCCTGCAAGTGCCTATTTTATTTATTTGGTTCGGTTAGCTCATGTTCGGCACTGGCGTGATCGGAGAATACATATTATGCATTATTTCTGAGATAACCTCAGACTCTACAAAAATAGCAAGCCGTAAAAATAGTGATCACTAAGTTATCACGACAATAATATCTCATGACAAGGATCCATGTATACCAATCCGTGTAACCATCGTGTCAGGAATCAAATATCTTAATATTATATACATGAAACATGGACCAGATTGACATATGTTTGATTGAGTGTGGCTAGTGTCGTAACCATAATTGGATACGTGTAGGACGTATTTCGATAATTTGGAGATACATGTTGTTTTTTAGTTTTTTCTCCGACACGGGGGTTTGCGCACTTCACATTTTAACACTGACACGTAGATGAGTAGTTAGCACTTTGTATTGTTCATAATTATGATTTTAGACTTTTTCGTGTCTGTTGGGATACATTTGGTTGTGTGGCGGAGCCGTATCGCAAGCGTACCATAGATCTAGTGTGTTACGGGTGCGATGCACTTCACATGTTTATTCTTTAGATATAATTAAATTATAGATATATAAATATTGTAATTATAATTATTATGTGAGATATATGTATATGTATATGTATATTTATATGTTTGATCTAGAATTCTTGTTGTTATGTTGGTGATTATGGGAGAGTAGAAGTCCATGTGCTTCTCTAATATGGTAATTTGAATATATATGTATTATGGTGTTATAGTTATATATATATATATATATATATATATATATATATATATATATTGTGTGTAGATGTATATATATGTATATATATGTGTGTATGTATTTATGTGTGTGTGTCACGACCCGCACCCGGTTTAGGGGCACGAGTGCGCGGGTACGTCCAGCCTACGCCGCAGCATCGGCGGTAGAACACTGTCTAGGTCAAGTAACTATCTAATCTATCTCACAAGAATACCCAACTCCATAAGGAGACGTGGATATCATAAAATAATGTTGGATACTCAATCATATAAACTAAGCACGATGAGATATCAAGGTAAGCAAAGAAATACAAGACAAGTCTAACGACAAAATAGTCATACCTGTAATCAGTAACATCCAATCCCCAAGTGTCAGAAACAAGTCCACTAAGGTCACAGTCTGGAAAATATTTTCCAGTCAGGAAGGAGCAAAGTACATCTCTAAATAGCAGTTCTATATTAATGATATAAACTATGTAGCAGTTCTAGATGGAAATATACGAGATGCATGTATAGGAACGAGAAATGTACAAAAGGAAATACTGGAAATACTGTAAGTAAATGCAAGGAAAGAAATAATATGTCAATGAGCAAGAAACCTATGACTAAGTGTGTGAGTACTAGCTTTAACATGTGATCGGCTTGGGAACTTGATCAGGCTAGCTACATGTGATTAGCTATGATTCATGTAAGATCAGGCTAACCGTTGGTTAGCTATGATGCATGTTGTCATGCCCCAGTCCCAAAAATACGTAGGACTAGGACACGTAAGCATGCCAGCCGCATGGATATGGCAACTCTAATATATGGAAACCAAATCCATACGTACGATGTAATATGAATATAAAATCCACAAGTGGTATAAAATGTAATACAAGTCACAGGGTAAAATCTAAATCTCATCCACCAAAATCATATAGAAATAAATAACCAGTATCTATGAAACTAGATCTCAATAAGAAGGATCTAAGGATGATAGTTGGATGGAAACAAATCCACTACCAACTCGAATATAAGAGCAAATACAATATGAGTACAATACCACAATATAATATAAGAATACCAGCTATCCATCACAGCTCGAAGAGAAGACATCCTCGGATCACATGTAACCATCCAAATCTGTGCTCCTGCAAATACTCAAGAAAAGATACACCTGGCAGCGGACCAGGTCCTCAGAGGGACGTAACAAGATACAGAAAATACGAGCCAATTTGAATACAGTAAACATGCATATGGTTTGAAAATAAATAAGTACGCTGTACAAGACAATCTATATGAATACAAATGAGGACAACTTTTCGACATATGGGCAAGGGTAGGCTACTCGATCTAATCCTCACAACCTCATGCTCGTCAGTGGACATCATCAGCCGACATACCTCTGGGGTAGCGACCCTCGGACTCCATCAATCGACATACCTCGGGGGTAGCGACCATCGGACACGACCATCATAGTGCGTGCTAGTTACTATGGTTTACCAGAGTAGTTAAAAGCCCATACGCCTAATGATTGTCCTCGATGATACTAAGTGCCATGTGTGTGTCAACATATCTAATACATAGTAATGACTGGAAGAAAACTACACATGCAAGAAATATACAGAATACAATAAATATACAGAAATATAAATAGCATGCAAAAGTACTGTAATAATTTGGCAAGGTATCTTGCCTGGGGTCCTGCTGCTGGTATGAATCAGAGTCCAAGTCACAGTCCAAATAGCCTATGTATTACAAATTTATCACATCAAAAGATAATTTATTTTAATTTATTTAATACTGGAATAATTACTCTAAAATCCTATTTTAATCTTATTATTCTTATTTTTATGTTAATTCCTAAATTTTGTCCAAAAAAAACTAAATTTTATCAACTCGAGACTCATGGCACGCAAATCGAGGCGATATGTTGACCAAAAAGTCAACCAACACAAACTCAACTTTCATGCATGATTTCCTTTAGATTTTAGCGTCAAAAATATGTTGGAATTTACGGCTCATTCGAATTCAAATTCATTTGGGAATTATGGCACATACAAATTTTGTATTGTGCACCGATGGTTAAATTCTAACCTAGAAGCTTTACATAATTAACAGTATATAAACACTTCAAATTAAATTCTAGGAAAAATATATGTCGTTGATCTCGACATTAGCTTTCCGAAACTTTAAACGGTTCATGATTCTGATTCCTGGTTCTCCCGGAATCGCGAAAACATCGAAACACATCTATTTTCGGATATGCTGTGCTCTACGAATTTTCCAGAATTTAATACTAATAATTTAGAAAAAAAATTTATATAATCAGAAACCTAACCTCATTTTCGTTCTAACAAAAAAAACTGGAGCGCGTTTGGAGTCCGGAGCTAGGAGATATCGTCTTTTTAATTCGTCATAACTAGTAGAAAATGAGGCTGAATTTATGACGAATTTTGACTATTTTTGGACGAAAAAGAGAGAAATTTGGGAAAAAAAATATATGAAGGATGAGGTATTTATAATGGTGGACACTACTTAATTAAATACGACTAGAATTGGTTAATTTGGATAGGATTATGATGAATTTAAATAATGATATGATATACATTAAGTTGCTTTCCTAGTAGGTTCAGGATTTGAATTAATTTAAAGTAGAGTTTGAATCTATCTCAATAATTTATAATCTTGAATATAATTAAATATAATACAAATAATTTATAAAATCTTATTAATATCTATTAACACTAAATTAGCATCTATCTAATATTAAGACTATATATATCCAAATAAATCCTAATTAATTTCAAAAATCTAAAATAACCTAAAAATGATTCTAAATAAATATTTATATAAGTAAATATATCGAGAAATTCATTTGCTAATTAAATAACAAAATACTCTAAATAAATTAAATATCTATAATAATATAAAATATACACAAAATATCTATTTTGGGTGAGGGGGTTTACATATGTAGAGGTCAGGCGAATCACACGTAACAGCTATGAAGCATGTAAATGGTCAGGCTGCACCCGACGTGAGATGTGGGGTGAGCTATAATTCATGTAAAGTTGGATATGATCACATATCTACACTAAAATACTCCCCACCCCCGACTGGTATAGTAGATCCAATCATGGTACGCTATGGCACAAGATTCCCTAGGGAGGTAGCAAATCTCCCCGGGTCTCTGTGTCTGTACATGCACAAGATAACAAGGAACAAGTCTTGTACAAGCTACACCATGAATAAGGAATAACATCTCATGACGAGATCCGTGTATACCAATCCGTGTAACCAACGTGTCAAGAGCATGGATATCTACACTAGATACAGAGAACATAGGAGATATCATAAATTAGAAACTAATCAGAGAATGTACTCGCCTTGGGTCCTTAGCTGGTAAAACCAATATCCTGTCCCAGAGTATCGTCTGGAGGATCCAACAGTCCTATAAATATATAATAAATATAACCTTGTATCAGACGCTATACTAGCACAACACAAATACATGAAGTCAGGGGGTCTGCCAGATATGGCACTGGTCAATCTAGGGTCAGTGTGCATCAAGTTGCACGAGAGTCGCGTTTGCGGTTGCTGGGCAAGACAGACGATCAAATCGGTATAGGACTTGCCAATACGTCAACGTACGCATGGCAGTCAACTAACAGTTCACAGGATTATAGGTCATGTGGAGTTACGGGGTGTCCGTATCCATACTCGGGTCATCTAGTAGAGATATATAAATATACATATCTTTACTAACATTAATACTTATAATATATGCACCCAATTAAATACATATATAATACATATATATATGTAAAATACGTACCATATTTATATATCTATATATATACCAAAATACTGATATTCATATATATGTTTATACATATTCCAAAAATACATTTAATACTTATATACTATATGAAATTATACCAAATAAATATATGTATATTTGCACCCAAAAAAATACATACATTTATATATAGGTATATATATATTACCAAAATTATACGTATTAATATATTAATACGAATATATTGAATACGAGTATATACCAAAATAGAGAATATATGATATATATATATCACCAAACATACACCTATGTATACATACGTACACACGTACACACACATAAGCATTACATATACAAATCTATATTAAACATAAATTTAAATACGTAATATACATGTACATACATTTACATTATACTATACACAAAGGAGGGAAGAAGGAGAGGAAGAGGAAGCTCACAGCGGGGTGGCTCGATGGTGATGGGGAAATACTGGTCGGAGCGGTTCAACGCCGGGACAGCGGGCGGAAGGAGCTTCGGGTCAGGGCTCGGGGATGAACGGAGATGAGGAAGGTGAGGGTGCTCGACCGGGGAGCTACGGGGTGGTGCTCGGCATAGGGAGGAGCAGCAGGGAGGAATGGGGTTGATCAGCGAGTCCGGGGTTGACAGTAGAGGGAGGCCGGAGTGAATGGCTCGGGGAGGAGGTTGAAGAGCAGAGGGAGGCCGGAGTGAAGGGGACTACTGCCCGGAGCTTGGCCGGAGCCTGAGTACAGGGACAACAGCTAGGGGAGATGGCCGGGAAGAGCTAATGCAGCGAAGATGATGGAGGGGAGTTAGTGGTTGTACGGTGGGGAGCTCGGAGCGGGAAACTCGGCCGGGCGGGGTCGGAGCAGCACCGGCGGAGCTTGAGCAGTGGTGGGTGGAAGTTCAACGTCGGGGTCGACTCAGCCGACCGGAGCAGGGTACTGCTTGCTGAGTATGGAGGAGGAGCAGTGGACTCGTGGCGGCGCCGGAGTTGTGCAGGGTCAAGGTGGTGGAGTGAGGAGTTGGTCGGAGAAAGGGGCTGACGGAGCGGGATCGGCCTGGCCGCCGGAGGGATCAAAGCTCGGGGATGATTCCCGGGTGAACAGTGTTCCCCCCCTCTCTTTTGAAATTTCAAAAAGAAAGAGGAAGAAGAAAGAAGAAGGAGAAAAGAGAAGAAGAAAAGAAAATTTTTGGATGGGGAAGGAGGCTACGGTTTGGGGAGCTTGGGGGGTTTCCTAGGTTTCCCTTTTGGGGATTAGGGCTTGGGTGATATGACATTAAATAGGGGAGAGTGTGGGTGAAATCAAGGGTGAGTATGCACCCATTGAATGAGTGGTCCAGATTTGACATGGAGAAATTTCATGTGGGGATGAGGGTGGTGACTTAGTTAAATAATTGGGCTCCCTCATTGTTTTTAAACAAATGAGGTGTTGACACCAAAAATAAAAATTTGCAAATTAGCCCCCTTAAATTTGGGTATTTGTACAGACACATGAAATGATGAAAATTGGGCGGGCGATTCGGTGTTCGGTGTTTTGCAGGATCAGGGGGCTCGTGTGTTTGGTACGGGCTTAATCAATCGGGTACTGGAATTAAATTAGGATTTACGAAATCAGTCAAAATGTTATCCTCAATTTAATTAGAAATAAATGTAAGTTGTGTTCTAAAATTAATTAGGAGTACATGGGGCCAAAATTAGGTCAGGTCATCAATACCAATAGTGAAGAAGACTCAGAACAGAATATTACCCTAATTTGGGTCGGACGAAAAAATAGGTCAAGATTGCCTTCAATTTCGATTACCGCCTTCAATTTCGATTGGAACGCACAACGATACAAAATAGGAATTTATTCAAAAATTAAATAAACGTCCGCGACGATTTTTGTGCGGCTAAAATGAAGGTACAGAGAGCATAATTATGAGTTGCAAAAATAGCAGAATGGAAGGCAGGCATGTCTAGGGCAAGGTTGTGAAATTTGTTGGAAGGCAAAAGTCAGGTAGTGCTCCAAATATCGAAACAACGACAGCGCGCACAATTAAATAAATTACGGTAATTAAATACAACCTCCAATAATTTAATTCTAAAATAAATAATTAAATACATAATCCCTATTATTCGATCAGGTGTTCGTCTAGTGGCCTCTAGGTCAAGTCTACCAGCTCAGACGTTAAGAACACAGTATATAATATAATATATTTAAATACACCTCATGCAATTATTTAATTTAAATACAATATTGAGAAATTATTTAATATAAATACCATAATATTAATAATAAATAAAAGGTCGAAAATACTCCTGTTTTCAGAATGTGGTAGTGACAAGTCTACCCTCCTTAAAAGAATTTTGTCCTCAAAATTTAAAGTCCTTATAGTAGTGTTTATTCATTATTTTATTTTCCATCAATAGTTAAATTCGTCAGCCACAAAATCAGGTAGTAATCCACCTTGCCATTTCACAATCTCAAAAAATTCTGAAATTACCGTATTCTTGCAATATCCTCAAAAATAAAAATCAAAGTCCATTTTCCTCACAATTTCCTCCAAAATTTTAAGTTAATTAAATACTCAAAATTTGATATCTGCTCCTCAAATTTAATTTAAATCAATGTATTGAATCTCGTCCCAAAAAGTCTGAATCCAACAATAATCCATCAATGATCTGATTCTTCAGTTTCCTTCTTCCTCAAAATACTCAACAGTGCGACACTGCAACGTCTAATATAAATTTTTTTAAAAAATCCATAACTTGCGGTCAAATAAATATAATGACAATCTCCTAAATCTTCTCAAATTTTTTTTTTTTTTCATCACCAATTTTATCATATCATAACCTTCCTAAAATTAATAAATCCTCAATTTTGCCATGTTAATTCTTTAACTCTCCATTTAAGTTAGTGTTTATCCTCGAATTTCATTCATATCTCGATCTTCGTAAAATCAATGATCCATCAATTCTGTTATACTAACCCCTTAATTCTTTATTTAAATTAATACGTATCCACAAATTTAATCATCTTGTCCCTTTTTGTCAAGTCATAACCTTGTCATAGATCCTTGCTATGGTCAAAAACCCCAATGATCATGGTCTAAGAAAAAATTACCCACAGTCATACAACCTGTAATAAAAAATGTACGGTCATGTATCTTTTATCATGGTATTGCAGTCTCCGTATCAGGGGGTACTACTAACTACATTCTAACAAGAAAATCATGAATATAAACCACGGTACTAGGGAATCAATCAATCAAAAGACGAAAAAGAACATTAGGAAAGAAAAAAAGGAACCTGTTAACATATTTCCTGCAGTATTCTTTATCTCTAACATACACTTAACTCTAGCATATTCACTAACTAATTCCTATTCCTGTACACTGATATCCCTATTAACTAATCATTAATCCACAAGATCCATGAATATATCCGTATTGCATACACCTGCTTATTAATACTTAATATGATACCAAGATTCTCTAATATAACCATGGTTCAATAATGCATCTAACTTTGATACCTCTACCTCTTTAGTACCACAATCTCTGTCAGTTCTCGTTCCTACTACAATTGTCCATACTATTTGTTCTCATCACTCTACTGTACACCAAGTATAACACCATACTAAGTACTTCTCTTTCCAATACAACTTTAGATGGACACCCATGTCAGTCTGCGGTGCCATCTCAATCATGCTCAAGTTATCAGATCCTTACACATGTATATCATCTACTCATATATTAATATTCATATTTCTCATCTACCATAAAAATTAATCCTTAAAATAATCATCAAGGTTTAACTTCTCGATCAACTAAAATAAATTGCATATACCTCCTCAAGGTCAGATACTCAACATTGAAATAAAATTTTAATCACTTCTAAAATCTTTGTAGCCTTAACCATGTTTATTGAATTAATATTTGAAATCCTCAAAAAAATTATGACACAATCTCAACTTCTCAATAATTCTCAAAGTAAAAATTTATTTCCACTCTCTAATTTATGAATCCACAAGCTCACGGTCTCTAATTTTTTAGGTGCACTCAAAATATCTATTGTCTAAACTGTGTACAAAAATTGTACTGCCCGAATCACTTGCACTATTTCCTTCAATGATCAAAGTTATCATCACATGTATTTTCTTCCATGATTTTTAATCTATGTCAACTGGTATATCATCTAATTATCATCACACAGAGTGCTTACTGTTATTAACGTTATTCTCGACTAATCCTCGTTATAGAATCATTAGTACCCTTGGTATGATATCGCAAGCTTCATTATTGTATCATCTCCTCAAACTTATTAGAACTCATGATTAGTTGTACCTTTTATAACACTCATATTTCTTATTCTCATGGGCAAGTATATGGTTCCTCATCTCGATTATTGTGTAGGTATTTCCCTGTAATCTTTTACAGCCTGTTAAACTAATTTGTGATTCGCTTCACCACTTTCATTACAAATTTCGATATTTCTCTACTCATGATACCTCATTATGACTCTTTATTGCATATCCTTCTTTACTTTTAACATACCTGATATCAATCATCAAATTGAATCATAATCCATTAATCCTTAACACTATTCCTCGATACCTAATCGTTTACATAGATCACTCAAGTGCATAATCATGATTATCCAGGGCGGGTATATTGGCTCTGATACTAATTCTTGGAACTATTACTGATACTCTATACTCTCCTTCTACTCACAGTCTCTAATGACACTTCTCCTAGAACCATTGTTACAAGGTACTATGCTAAGGGCTAACTCTGGATTAAAGCCTACTGCTCACCTGTCCAACTAGGAAATACTTACAACTTACTAGCAACACTCAGTCAATGCTAATACTCAAGACACAGACATAATCACAAGTCACTAATTATCATACTTAACAAGGAATCCTCAAAGAATAGAAATTTAAAAGGAACTGGGTTGAGGACTAAAGGTATTTCTACCGCTAGCAAAGAAAATGATGGAACAAAGTCCTGTAATAACAAAAATTGATAAGTGTTGAGATGATACTTTAAGAACCAATTTAAGATACAACCTGATAATCATACACGTCTGTCTGAAATTATGACACTCAGAATCCTTGCCACGCCAGTAAGCATAGATGCGATAAATGACAGGTTCCGTAACTAAGGTATGCAACTCTATAATCATGTCATCTAGAATCCTCGCCACGCCAACCGGTATGGCTGCAAGAAATTCTAAATTTCATAACCAAAGTATGTACATCCAAGTCAGGTTCCTACGTTCTCGTCACGACAGCTAATATGGCTGCGATAAACTCTAGGTTCCATAACCAAAGTAGACGTTTCACCTTCTGCACTGTTCTCATCAACATATGTCATCAGATGCTATCGTAAAATTTAGTCCGTAGAATTCATCTTGGCATAAAATCAAACCCTACAATGAAACCAAGATCCTAATTTTAATAATTGATCAACAGGAATCAAACTCAATATCAACGAGTGAGGACGGACGGAAACAAGGCGAAGGATTTAAAATTAGAAATTATAATAAGATTCTCAAGGGGTCGTCCCAGGAATCTCTCAAGAATTTGTGATTGAGCATCCTCTCTCATCCTAGTATCCTATGTCCTATATTCAATAGCATGTACGCAGTAGTACAACTATGACGTCGTACTACTACGATATCGCACAACTTACGAAGTCAGACCTGCATGGGCCACCACTAAAAATGTATCACGACCCGCACCCGGTTTAGGGACACGAATGTGCGGGTACGTCCAGCCTACGCCGCAGCATCGGCGGTAGAACGCTGTCTAGGTCAAGTAACTATCTAATCTATCTCACAAGAATACCCAACTCCATAAGGAGATGTGGATATCATAAAATAATGCTGGATACTCAATCACATAAACTAAGCACGATGAGATATCAAGGTAAGCAAAGAAATACAAGACAAGTCTAACGATAAAATAGTCATACCTGTAATCAGTAACATCCAATCCCCAAGTGTCAGAAACAAGTCCACTAAGGTCACAGTCTGGAAAATATTTTCCAATCAGGAAGGAGCAAAGTACATCTCTAAATAGCAGTTCTATATTAATAATATAAACTATGTAGCAGTTCTAGATGGAAATATACGAGATACATGTATAGGAACGAGAAATGTACAAAAGGAAATACTGGAAATACTGTAAGTAAATGCAGGGAAAGAAACAATATGTCAATGAGCAAGAAACCTATGACTAAGTGTGTGAGTACTAGTTTAACATGTGATCGGCTTGGGATCTTGATCAGGCTGGCTACATGTGATTAGCTATGATTCATGTAAGGTCAGGCAAACCGTTGGTTAGCTATGATGCATGTAGAGGTCAGGCTAATCACACGTAACAGCTATGAAGCATGTAAATGGTCAGGCTGCACCCGACGTGAGATGTGGGGTGAGCTATGATTCATGTAAAGTTGGGTATGATCACATATCTACACTAAAATACTCTCCACCCCCGACTGGTATAGTAGATCCAATCATGGTACGCTATGGCACGGGATTCCCTAGGGAGGTAGCAAATCTCCTCGGGTCTCTGTGTCTGTACATACACAAGATAACAAGGAACAAGTCTTGTACAAGCTACACCATGAATAAGGAATAACATCTCATGACGAGATCCGTGTATACCAATCCGTGTAACCAACGTGTCAAGAGCATGGATATCTATACTAGATACAGTGAACATAAGAGATATCATAAATTAGAAACTAATCAGAGAATGTACTCGCCTTGGGTCCTTAGCTGGTAAAACCAATATCCTGTCCCAGAGTATCGTCTGGAGGATCCAACAGTCCTATAAACATATAATAAATATAACCTTGTATCAGACGCTATACTAGCACAACACAAATACATGAAGTCAGGGGCTCTGCCAGATATGGCACTGGTCAATCTAGGGTCAGTGTGCGTCAAGTTGCACGGGCGTCGCGTTTACGGTTGCTGGGCAAGACAGACGATCAAATCGGTATAGGACTTGCCAATACGTCAATGTACGCATGGCAGTCAACTAACAGTTCACAGGATTATAGGTCAGGTGGAGTTACGGGGTGTCCGTATCCATACTCGGGTCATCTAGTAGAGATATATAAATATACATATCTTTACTAACATTAATACTTATAATATATGCACCCAATTAAATACATATATAATACATATATATATAAAATATGTACCATATTTATATATCTATATATATACCAAAATACTGATATTCATATATATGTTTATACATATTCCAAAAATACATTTAATACGTATATACTATATAAAATTATACCAAATAAATATATGTATATTTGCACCCAAAAAAATACATACATTTATATACAGGTATATATATATTACCAAAATTATACGTATTAATATATTAATACGAATATATTGAATACGAGTATATACCAAAATAGAGAATATACGATATATATATATCACCAAACATACACCTATGTATATATACGTACACACGTACACACACATAAGCATTACATATACAAATCTATATTAAACATAAATTTAAATACGTAATATACATGTACATACATTTACATTATACTATACACAAAGGAGGGAAGAAGGAGAGGAAGAGGAAGCTCACAGCGGGGGGGCTCGATGGTGATGGGGAAATGCTGGTCGGAGCGGTTCAACGCTGGGACAGCGGGCGGGAGGAGCTTCGGGTCAGGGCTCGGGGATGTACGGAGATGAGGAAGGTGAGGGTGCTCGACCGGGGAGCTACGGTGTGGTGCTCGGCATAGGGAGGAGCAGTAGGGAGGAATGGGGTCGATCAGCGAGGCCGGGGTTGACAGCAGAGGGAGGCCGGAGTGAATGGCTCGGGGAGGAGGTTGAAGAGCAGAGGGAGGCCGGAGTGAAGGGGACTACTGCCCGGAGCTTGGCCGGAGCCTGAGTACAGGGACAGCAGCTAGGGGAGATGGCCGGGAAGAGCTAATGCAGCGAAGATGATGGAGGGGAGTTGGTGGTTGTACGGTGGGGAGCTCGGAGCGGGAAGCTCGGCCGGGCGGGGTCGGAGCAGCACCGGCGGAGCTTGAGCAGTGGTGGGTGGAAGTTCAACGTCGGGGTCGACTAAGCCGATCGGAGCAGGGTACTGCTTGCTGAGTATGGAGGAGGAGCAGTGGACTCGTGGCGGCGCCGGAGTTGTGCAGGGTCGGGGTGGTGGAGTGAGGAGTTGGTCGGAGAAAGGGGCTGACGGAGCGGGATCGGCCTGGCCGCCGGAGGGATCAAAGCTCGGGGATGATTCCCGGGTGAACAGTGTTCCCCTCCCCTCTCTTTTGAAATTTCAAAAAGAAAGAGGAAGAAGAAAGAAGAAGGAGAAAAGAGAAGAAGAAAGGAAAATTTTTGGATGGGGAAGGAGGCTACGGTTTGGGGAGCTTGGGGGGTTTCCTAGGTTTCCCTTTTGGGGATTAGGGCTTGGGTGATATGTCATTAAATAGGGGAGAGTGTGGGTGAAATCAAGGGTGAGGATGCATCCATTGAATGAGTGGTCCAGATTTGACATGGAGAAATTTTATGTGGGGATGAGGGTGGTGACTTAGTTAAATAATTGGGCTCCCTCATTGTTTTTAAACAAATGAGGTGTTGACACCAAAAATAAAAATTTGCAAATTAGCCCCCTTAAATTTAGATATTTGCACAGACACATGAAATGATAAAAATTGGGCGGCCGATTCGGTGTTCGGTGTTTTGCAGGGTCAGGGGGCTCGTGTTTTTGGTACGGGCTTAATCAATCGGGTACTGGAATTAAATTAGGATTTACAAAATCAGTCAAAATATTATCCTAAATTTAATTAGAAATAAATGTAAGTTGTGTTCTAAAATTAATTAGGAGTACATGGGGCCAAAATTAGGTCAGGTCATCAATACCAATAGTGAAGAAGACTCAGAACAGAATATTACCCTAATTTGGATCGGACGAAAAAATAGGTCAAGATTGCCTCCAATTTCGATTGGAACGCACAACGATACAAAATAGGAATTTATTCAGAAATTAAATAAACGTCCGCGACAATTTTTGTGCGGCTAAAATGAAGGTACAGAGAGCATAATTATGAGTTGCAAAAATAGCAGAATGGAAGGCAGGCACGTCTAGGGCAAGGTTGTAAAATTTGTTGAAAGGCAAAAGTCAGGTAGCGCTCCAAATATCGAAACAACGACAACGCGCATAATTAAATAAATTACGGTAATTAAATACAACCTCCAATAATTTAATTCTAAAATAAACAATTAAATACATAATCTCCATTATTCGATCAGGTGTTCGTCTAGTGGCCTCTAGGTCAAGTCTAGCAGCTCAGACGTTAAGAACACAGTATATAATATAATATATTTAAATACACCTCATGCAATTATTTAATTTAAATACAATATTGAGAAATTATTTAATATAAATACCATAATATTAATAATAAATAAAAGGTCGAAAATACTCCTGTTTTTAGAATGTGGTAGTGACAGTGTGAGCTAGAGGAAAGAAGAAACAATGGAAAACAGTAAATTAAACAATAGAAAACACTAACAAAAGCTATGGAAAGAAGTGAGAGAGAAGCAGTGAGAAGCTGAGAGAAACAGCTGAAAAGCAGCAAAAGTAGTAAGCTAAGAAGCAGCAGCAGAAGCCGCAGCAGAAGCAGAAGTAGCAGCGGTAAGCAGCAGAAGCAGAAGAGGTAAGCAGCAGAAGCAGAAGAAGAATGCAGCAGAAGCAGTGGCAGTAAGAAGCAGCAGCAGCAGTTTTGATATGCTGCAGCTTATATAAAAGCAGTAAGTTAGTATATATATATAATCTAGTAGTTTATGTGTATATGTTGTTAATAAATTAGTATATATTATATATGAGATATATATATATATATATATATATATATATATATATATATATATATATATATATATATATATATATATATATACACAAAAGCACTGGTTAATATTAGTTAGTATTATTTCTTGATTACCTTGGGATACACCAAGGTAATGAGAGTGAGATATCCTTGGTATGGGTATTAAATATCAAGGGGTATGTTAGTATATAGTTTAGTATATTATTGTTATAAGTTTTAATAAGTATTAATACATATTAATGTATAATAAGGTGTATGGGCAGTAGTTATAAATTAGATATTAAATTACCTTATGATACCGAGGTAATGTCAAGGTATTGGATTTTACTTAAGGTATTGGGTTTGAACTTCAAAATGGGAGTGTAGGTGGTGTGATACCGCTTTTGGTTCAAATCCAAGGTGTCCACTTAGCATTAGTTAGTTAGGAGTATTTTATATTATTGTTTGTACACATATTATAATATTTTCATATATAATAAATTATGTATCTTATGATACGATATCTTGTTGATTTTCTAGTATCCTAATATAGCTAGTATGGCCTACTTACATAGTGTATGGACCCAATATCCTAGTGATGGACTCATACAACCTAGAAATAGCTAGTTTGACCAAGTTTGACCAATTTGGTCTAGACTTGACCTAGTTTGACTGTTTTGACTTAGAAATGGCTTTATGACCTAGAAGTTGACTAGTTTAACTTATTTTTATTCTAAAACCTTGTATTAATATAATATTCCATATTTAGGTCTTTGAGATACCGAACCGGACATCTTTGATACTGTTCACCAGATTCCAAGCGAGTACATTCTCTGATAGTTTCTCATTTATGATATCCTCTATGTCTCTTGTATTTATTGTAGATATCCTTGATTTTTTGACATGATGGTTACACGGATTGGTATATTCGGATCTCGTTATGAGATATTATTCCTTGGTATTTATGTTGTCTTGTGTAAGTCTTGTTTTCTTGTTCTCTTGTACAAATACAGATATTGGTTCATGAGAAGAGTAGCGCCCTTCTTGTGGAATCTCGTGTTATAACGTACCATGGTTGGATCTACTATACCAGTCGGGGGCGGGAAGTATGTAGTATAGATATATGATTATACCCTCCTTTTGTATGTCTTATTCCTTGAATAGTGTTAATCATACACCGCACGTATGATTAGTCAGGCCATTATCCTTGTGAAAGTTCCCAAGACAATCATATGTTAAAGCTGATACTCACTCACTTCGTAGTAGTATTTCTTGTTCATTACTATGATGCTCATTCTTGTATTTATTTTCAGTATTCCTTTATTACATATCTGTCATGACCCGCACTCAGTATATGGATGCAAGTCGGGAACAACGCCCAACCTACGCTGCAGCATCGGCGGTAGAACGTTGTCTTGGTCAACTATATTATCTAAATATCTCACAATAATATAAATTCTTCCAACAATATCTCACACAAAACTCAATCATAATTCTACAGAACAAGAAGGAATGAACTATAATGTCAGAAATATAATAGTGTAATCAATGAACTGAATATGAAAACTATAATATACTATGTGATTTAAGATACTAACTAAATATGTGATCGGCCTGGGAGATTCAATGATTACACTACGGAGCTAACTCAACCATACGTAAATTGTATGGTTAGTTAGTAGCCAATGATTATACTACTAGCCGATAGTTCTTGATCACATATTCAATTGGTATTTCTCCCACCCTGACTGATATGATGGATCGAATCATGACACGTTACTAGCCAATTTATCCAATGTTTAATCTATAATATTCAATGTTATCCAATACCAACAAGGACAGTGTCCGATACCATATCAATAATCAAGGTAATATTCTATGACTGACGATCCAATAACAATACCAATCCGTGTACCATCGTGCCAAGAATTATAAGTAACATTTTTAAATACTTGAATTATAGTGGTAATCAAATAATATAAACTATCAGAGAATGTACTTGCCTGTAGTCCAGAGCAAATAATGAGAAATAATGTCCAAACTGGTATCACAGACCTATATATGGAATATTGTATTAATACAAGGTTTTGGGAATGAGAATAAATTAAACTAGTCAACTTCTAGGTCATAAAGCCATTTCTAAGTCAAACTAGTTAAACTAGGTCAACTCTATGCCAAACTAGTCAAACTTGGTCAAACTGGTTATTTCTAGGTTGCATGAGTCTATCTCAATGATATTGGGTTCATACACTATGAATCTAGGTCATAAAAGCTACATCTTATGATATTAAGATACCGTATCTCAGGATACGCAAACACTAGATAAATATCACATATCTATAAATAAGCAATATTAAATATGTAGTTCTTAATTACAAATGCTAAATTGATACCTTGGTTTCGAACCAATTTTGTATCGCAACACTAGACCTCCATCTTGATACCCAAACCGAATACCTTGGGTATCCTCAATACCTTGGCCTTTACCTTGGTATCTCAAGGTAATGTCACTCTAGTATATATATATATTAACTACCCATCTATAACTATAAACTACTATGTATTTAATATTTATAAAATACTATATACCTTCTTTTAGTCACCTTAGTATCAATCCATAATTAGTTTACATCTATCCTATTACTATGTCAATACCTACTACTAATACCTTGGTACATCTCAAGGTAATCCAAAACTCTAATATATAACTAATACATATATATAAACCCAACTAATACTAAATATAAAACTATACTGTATGTATATCCATTCATAGGGACTAAATATAATATAATGTTTATAACTACTATATATATATCATTACATATATCTAACTAACTATTAACCATAACATATCAAATACCTTAACTTACTAATGACTAATATATATATCAATCTAATACAACTACTAACTAATCACTAATACACGTATACATGTACACATATCTATATATATATAATACTTAACTAGAGATAATAGTACATATATATATATATATAAACAATTAACTATATAAATATTAAGCTACTAATAAATATTTGCTAACTACTACTAACCAACTAACTTACTTACAACTACTAAAATATAGTATACTAATACATAAATATCAATTAGGAATATATATATACATATATGCTAATACTATATATATATATATATATATATATATATATATATATATATATATATATATATATATATATATATATATATATATATATATATATATATATATATATATATTATCTATTATTTATAATATAAACATAATTATTCTATATCACAAAACCGTGACTGTAAACAGTTCCTACCGTTGCTAATTGTCATTGCTGCTGTTGCTATTACTGTTGTTGCTATTACGACACAGTTGATGTTGCTAATGCTGCCACTGCTGCTATTGCGACTACTGCTGCTATTGCTAATGCGTTGCTCCTGTTGCCGGTGAAGCCGCTGCTGCTGTTGCGACTACTGCTGCTGCTGTTGCTACATATTGCTGATGTTGTCGCTATATGTTGTTGTTCCCTCTCTCTCTAAATATATTAATATATATACACAATAGTATATACTAAAATATATACTAGCTACATATATTTATTTATATACACATGATCCTCTATATATATAAACATCTCCACAATAATACCTATAGTAGAACAACATATAATATAGTAACATATATATGTATAACTTCACATATACGTACACGTATATGTATTTCATACAATTATATATATATATATATATATATAACATACATATAAGTATATATATATATATATATATAAATAAAATATACATATATATATATATACACGAATATGTATGTTATATATATTATATATATATATATATATATATATATATATATATATATATATATATATATATATATATATATATATGTATATATATACTTATATATATGTTATATATATATATATATATATATATATATATATATATATATATATATATATAAACATATATATATATATATATATATATATATATATATATATATATATATATATATATATATATATATATATATATATATATATATATATATACAATACATATATAAATACAATACTACATTTAAAAGCTAATACATATGTAGATAATAGCTACATAAATATATAACACCTAGATATATAGATCTATGACACACTAATACATAAATGTATATATATATATATACTTACATATAATTACACATCATCAAGACTAAGAATAATTTAGAAATAGATCTCGAATTAAATTGCACAAACACATAGAGTGCATCGCTCCCGTATCCTACTAGATCTAGGATACCCTTGCGATACGAGTCCACCACACATCCAAACGTACCCCGAAGAACACGAGCAAATCTAATATATTATTTATGAATAATACGAAGAGTCAAACATAATTCTACGTGTCCGTGTCAAAATGTGACATGCACAAAGCCCCATGTCGGAGGAAAAAAATCCAAAATCAACACGTATCACCAAATTGTTAGAATACAATCTACACGTACCCAATTGTTAACACGACACTAGCCCTAAACATACGAGCATATGCCAAATTGTTCTATAAGACCAATTGACACACAACAAATATCAATCTCGGAATTTTCCCAAAATTGACACAAAAATTACCATAACTTTCTCAATAGGCCTCTTATGAACACAAAACCAAATCCTATGGGTAGCCTATGCATATGGGTTGATTTCTCATGGTTAAATATCATATTTAAAATCTAAATTAAGGTAAAAATTGAATTGTACCTATTGGAAGATGGATTCCCAGTGAAACCTCCAAAATTAGTAAAATGAGCCTTCAACTTATAGATCCTTGCTCCTCTTTGTAGATCCATGCTTCGTCCTTATAGATCCTTACTCTACTAGTCTTCAATAGTGATTTGGGAAGTAATTGGGTAAAAATTTGTTAGAAATTTGATAAAATTTGGTTGAGAGAAATTCTAGATATAGATTTGGAATAAAAAATGAAGAGAGAGAAAGTTTTTAACCCCTTTATATAGGCCTCACTTGCCCCCTCCCTTAAGCTACTATGTAAAGTCTAAATTATCCCTTGGGGCCACTCATGAAGAAATTAATTAAGGAGGGATGGTTCTAGTCTAATGGGTTTAACTTAATAAATTATCCTCCTAATGATTGTGCTTCTAATTATTGGGCTCAATTCTAACTTGAATTAAATGTTGGTCCATGAGTCTAAACTAAACTAGTTAGGTCCACTACACAAGTCCAAAATAAATCTAACATGCTAACAATAAATAATAATAAAATAAATAAATATTTAATATGCACAATATTTAATTAATTACTAAAAGACTAAAATACTCTTTCCTAGAAAATGTGGTAGTGACAATATCTCTTGTACCTTTATATTGTATCTTGTATATTTACTCTATTTACTATTACATAGTTTATATTATTTATTAAAACTGTTGTTAGAGATGTGCTTTGCTACTTTCCTAACTGGATATATTTTTTCCAGATGACATTGAGAAGTGGTACCCTACTCACTCCGGGCCTCAGGATGTCGTAAGCTTAGAGCCAGAGACCTTGGCTCAGGAGGGTCTCATCCTGACTGAGATAGTTGACCCTGGACTTGTAGTGCTGTAGTTAGACTCTTTTGTACTGGATTTGTCTCCAGCATTATTATTAGTATTTCTCTGACTCATTGGATATTATTTATCTTGTGAGCTATATTTGTGACTCTTCTATTCTTTTATCATATTCATGTAATTTGTTCCATCTTATAGATCTGTGATTGAGTATTCATTTTACATTAGTGGCATTGTGATATCTTGATTGTTAGATAGATAGATTATCCAAACAGCGTTCTACCGCCGATGCTGCGGCGTACGTTAGGCGTTGTTCACTACTCGTGCCCTTATATCGGGTGCAGATTATGACATTGTTGCTACTGTTGTTATTCTTATTATTGTTGCATGCTTAGCAGTATAATGTAAGCTTACTCATCACTATAATACCCCTATTTAACATTACCTACTACTGCTACTCCACTTAATCTCAGGTCTTGACATACCTGATACACTTTGCTCAATCAATTGGACATGTGAACATCTCCCTCCTTCACAATGCACAGCATCCTTAGCATCGAGCTGCTGATATTGCACTGACAATGCCATATTAGCCATCAACTAACTGCTACAGCTGCTGCATCCTCATCCATGACAGTGCACACAGTCCTCAATGTATCAATGACTAATTCATAACATGGTTCATCCACATACATCATAATACAACTAAAAGAAAACACTTGCACCCTTAAACCTAAACACACACATACAAATTATATATATATATATATATATACAGATATTGAATGACAAAACTCCCCAAATGACCATTCATCAAGCACCTATAATACTACATTAGGATATCCATGATTCCTATCCATTCAAAAGCTTAAAACCCCCAATTATCCATAACAAACACAAATACACCTCAAATACACTACATTGTAGCTATTAGGACTAGTTACAATAGGTTTTGGAAAGAAATACAAAAAATCACACAAAATGGGCTTTGTATCACACGATATCATACCGTATTGTGATACGGCCTACTCGTATCAATTTGTGGACACGTAACTATTATCCCAACCCTGATCTAAGTCCAATTTAACTAAATTAGTCTCATGATACACACTTGATATGTCAATCCCAAAATTCCTCCAAAATACACACAAATCACCATGTAGAAATCATAATACACATTCAATTGGCCGAGAACTTGTTCTTATAGGTAGCCCTATGTCATTGGGGTGTTCTAAGAGTCAGATTCATAATTTGGAATCTAGAAGGAAGGTGAATTCAGAATTTACCAATTGGGAGATAGATTTCTAATAAAATACACAATGGACACGATCTAGACAAGATCTCTCCACCAATGCTCCTCCTCCTTGTGCTCCTTGTTTTTTCAAGCTCCAAACTTCCTTGAGGAATGAAACTGAGAGGGAATATGAAGGAATTGAGAAAAAATTGATGAAAAAAATGTAGAAAATTAGGGATCTAGAATTTAAGATCTAAAATAAATGCAAATAAGGAGGAGAGAGAGGAGACCCCCTTATGTGTAGCTAGCCCCTTCCCCCTTCGTCAAGTCATATGCTAAAGTCTTATTTGCCCCTACATGATAAATTATGAGAAATAATTAAGGATGAGTATTTTTGGAAGTTTTTACACTAATGCAAATTAAGCTAATCCTCCTAATTAATTAGTGTGAATGGTTTTATTGGGCTTGGTCCAAGTTGGGCTCACTATTTGTCATGACAAGTTTAATTGGGTTCATAAGTGTTAAGTCTAACAAATAGGCTAGTCCTCTAATTAATAAATAAATAGCACAACCACCAATATTAATTATTAAATAATATAAGTAATTATTAATCTCAAAAATAATTATATACAAATTGACTAAAATATCCTTATCTAGAAATGTGAGGGTGACAACTCCAGCTCATACTAGAGTGTATATCTCTCCATTCTAGTTTCTTAAGATACTGCCTTACTAACTATCAAGACAAGAATCAAATTGTTAGTTCTCTCAACTCTTATATTATATCACTTTTGCACTTAATCAATCAAATCTTTAATTTAGTGTCCTCAAAAGTTTCTCCCCATATTTGCTTTTTTTGGAAATAAAATCTACCATAAGCTTTAATCTTTATTAGTCGTCAATGATTCTAACTTAACTTTTGATTTCTAGTTCATATTCTTTAAATTTGTGACATTAGATTCAATATTTCAATTCCTCAAATTTTCTTTGAACTTGATCTTTGGTTAAGCTTAAAGATAAACCTTATAGTACTAATATCCATTATTTATTCATCATCATTTTTTATTTAATTTCCATCATCAAAATTTAAATTGATGACTCTCAAAATTCAAATTTTCAAATCTAATCCTCAAATTCTAAATCCAATATATCAAAATTTAAAAATTTAGAAATAATCATCAAGTTACTCCTATCCTAAAAGTTAAATCCATATCCTCAAGCTTTTCATTTTCCGCACAAATAATTCACAACTATTCTTCTAAATCAAAAATACCAAAATATCTTAATCTTATTTGATTGTCTTATTAACCACCCACTAAGAATTTTACATACAATATATAAAATTTTCTACTATAATTTGGATTTGATAATACAACTCCTACTCACCATAAAATGCATCAATGTTCATAATTACATTATACTTTTACTCATATTTTCTCAAAGCATTCAATAGTATTCATTATTCCTAGAAAATTTAAATGTGTTTTATAACTTAAATTGTATCCTCCCTAATACATCATTAATTGCCAAATTACTATACCTAACAATATAATTGACCTATGGAATATATACCTAGTACTAGTCATCTTTCTAACCTCCCTCAAGCACGAGAAACTAAGAATTTTGTTATGACAGGATCAAGCTAGAGGCAATTCAAGCAGTGAAATAAGAGTTCGAAAATGGAATCAAGGAAGGTAATCAAGCAAGTGGATGAGATCCTATACTCTAATCATATTTGTAGGCTTCTTCGGTATAGTAACATAACTGAAACAATATTCTATCGACCTACATGGCCCACCACAAAATATGTCACGTTCCAGTCCCAAATACGTAGGATCAGGTATACGCAATCATGCCAACTGGTATATATACGGATGCTACTCTAATATATGGAACCTACGAATACAGACGTATATTGTATATGATTACATCTCATATATAGATATATATCACAGTCAATACTACCAAAATATGATAAAATGTTGCTAATATAAAAGACTTGAGCTACTCCAAAAATAAATGTCGTTACGTCGTTGTAGACGATACATAGCGATGTTTAGTGACTGTACTTCAGTTTTTTAAAGAATAGTCATTATAAGCTTCTTTAACGTCGATGAGGTTTTTGATTTAGCGATGTTTAGCGACGTATTTACTGACGTTACTTTTTTTATTTTTAGCGACATTTTTAGCGACTTTGCTAATGTCGCAAACTTTTTAATTAGCGACGTTTAGCAATGTCTATTGATGACGTCGCTAAATTTTTTAATTGGCGATGTTTAGCGATGTCTATTGTTGATGTCGCTAAATTTTTTAATGTAGGATTCAGGATTTTATTTTCTCCCATTCTGTCGTCCCCTTTCCAAAATTTTGAAACCCCCTCTTTCCCCCGGGGCAAAGTCCCCCCCCTCCGGCGTCCTCCTCCTTCCCCCGTCCCTACCCCCCTACCGTCTCCCCAGCCCACCTTTCGGCTCCCCACCCCCCGAGCGCCCCCTCCCGCATGGCTCCTCCTTTCTGGCGCGGTTTCTCTCCTTCGACGACCTCAGGCTTCTCCTCCTCCTTCTCCTCTAGGTAAACCCTAACCCTATCTCTCTCTCTCACAGATACAAACACGATATGACACTGACACAGACATGACATACATACACTGTCACAGACATGACACACACACATTATCACAGATACGACACACATACAGTCACAGACAAACCCTGACATATACCTGACACACATACACTGACACAGACATGACACACACATACACTAACACAGACACGATACACTATCACAGATACACACACTGAGATAGACACGACATACACATACACATTGATACAGACAAAAGTTTGATAATGTGAAAGATGATCTATCATTTTGAATTGTACCTGACATAAAGAATATGTTGAATCAAAACTATATATCCGTCTATGGATATTATCTCTCGATGGAATAGAATTTATGAGAAACCTCTATATAAACAAAAGTAATCTCAGGCAAATATAATTTAACATCCATAGCTTCTTCCAACTTCTAAACTCTGATTGTAAATGCTGGTTTAGATTGGGATATTTATTTTCGTGAATGAGTCTATAAGCATATTTGGAGTTAAGGATTGATTCTATTGCTTTTATATATCCGTACCCATTTTTTATCCCTCCAAGTTGGACCAAAAGGTAGTTGAGTGATGGCAGAGGCCTCGTGGGGGGAAGGAAGGTGATGAATAAGATCATACTTTCTAAAACAAGCAGCAATGTTAATAAGATCACTAACCAATAGAGCATGTTGATAAGCATATTGCATACCTACAACTCTAAATTTGGGAGTCTTGAGGAACCTTGGATCATGCCATAAACTGATATTAGTTCCATTGACCAGTAGAGGATTATTACTCAAGTAATCTCTACTTCTGAGAATGCTGGACCTTATACAGGAGAAGATAGTGTTTATATTCTTTCACTTGAAACAATGTTAAGCTTACCATATCGATAAGCTTATGGCTATGTCATTCCTATCCATTATTTGGCTTAACGTGTTGTTAAAGATGGATTAATTAAAAATTCAAACGCAAAATTATATCGGCTTATAACCATTTGTCTAGAATTTTTAAACTCTTGGAAGAACTTTATTGGGCTTCTTGTGGTGGTGGAACTAGCCTTTAAAATTAGGGAAAATTAGGGAAGGATTGAACTTTACATATAGCATGAACGACACGACACTAGCATCGCACGACTAAAATATCAATTTTTAAGAATTTATTTATCACTTAATTGTTGCATACTTCAATTCCAAATAAAATAATAAAATATAAGTAAAAAAATTATTTAAAAAAAATCATATATATATATATATATATTGAACTGGTAAGTAGAACCGAACTCATCCCCACTGCGACTCAAACTTCTGACCACTGTATCATTGAGTATGTGTTTTAGTCAAGATATTTTATTTTGGCCCATACTTGACATTTACAATATCAATATAAATAATATCAACCGGGCCTAAACTCTCTTTATTTTTTGTTTCATAATTTATATAGGGTTGATACTATATATCTACCAATATAAATATCAAGTGTGGATATCCAAGAATGTACAGCGAGTGTCAACTATGTATCCTGGACAAAAAATTTGACACTGGATATCCATGAATTGACTTTTCAATTAGAAAGTCATGGCCTAAACAAATGTCAAGTGTGGATATCCAGGATACAGAGTTGACACTCACTGATATACTACAATAAAAGTATCAGTGCATGTACTGTATTTAAACGAAGAAGATGAATTTTCAGAAGAGGATTGAAAATATCAATATAAAATCCATTAGACTTGTGACATGTGCTGTATTTTAAACTATTTTCTTGAATGATGTCTATTCATCTTTGTATATCTGGAGTGAGTATCATTTGGAAAATATACACTACAAAATATTTACATGAGTATATACTTAAATAATGTCTATTCATCTTTGCAGAAGTATCTAGAAATTGATATAAATTATAATCTATATCATCATTCGTGGATGTACAACCGTCATCCTGATGACATATGCGGTGTGCGGGATAAATTCATAGAGAGTGTACAATAGTTCCTGTACTTCGCAAGGTGTTCCTACAGTACATGGATGGTACCAAAATTAAGTATCCGTTTATGAGATATCGTAACTCAAAATATCATCCAGAAGTGAAAGTCACATATCATTTGTTCTCAAAGGATTTTATGCTAAATTACTATCAGTAGACCGCACACAGAGAACTTGTGTCTTTAGCATCGGAGTCGGAGCCTTATGTGGAGCTGTATATGGATGTCCATGACCACACTGCTTACGAAGATGGTGGGTGAACATGATTTTTGATGCGGCGGGGCCAAGTTTTTATTCGGAAAATCATGATGCAGTTGAGGAGACACCGAATGCCGATGCTATAAAGTCCATGGAGTTGCTAGAGAATACAAGGACTCCATTATATCCTAATTGTGAGGATCATTCACTGTTGGAGATGGTTACAAGATTGTTGAGCATCAAGTCCAATTTTAACATGTCGCAAGAATGCTACAACCGACTTATGGCATTGATTATAGAGATCTTGCCAGAGGGTGCTAAGTTGCCTAAAGACTTCTACCGATCTAAGAGGATGATGAGATCACTCTGGAATGGATACGAGAAATTTGATACATGTCTCAACGAGTGCATGTTGTACTACAAAGATGACAAGGATGAAGATGCATGCAGATTCTTTGGTGTTGATTGCTACAAGACCACTGGTAGAGGAATGTCTGACGGTGCAAGGAAGCCTACCGATTCGATGCACTACTTGACTTTGATGTCGCAGTTGCAGAGGTTGTTTATGGTTAAGAAGACTGCAGAAAACTTGAGTTAGCACAGACAGGAACAGATTGAAGGAGTATTGGATCATCCATCTGATGGAGAAGCACAGAAGCACTTTGATCGAGAGTGTCCAAATTTTGCTTCGAATTCGCGTAATGTCAGATTGGGGCTCTCCTCCAATGGTTTTACTCCATTCGGTCTTTTGGGCTCCCAGTAATCATGTTGGCCTGTAATCGTCACTCCGTACAATCTATCGTCTTGGATGTGCATGAAGATTCCATATATGTTCCTAACTGTTATTATCCCAGGTCTGAACAATCCGAAGAGGAACATCGAAGTATATTTACAGCCGTTGATAGATAATTTGAATCAGCTCTGGGAAGTAGGTGCCAACACATACGATATTTCTAGAAAGCAGAACTTTCAGATGAGAGCAGCACTTATGTGGACCATCAATGACTTTTTGAACCATCAATGACTTTTTGCCCTACGAAATATTATCGGGATAGAGCACTCATGGTCGCCTCTCATGTTCGTATTGCATGGACCACATTAAGACTTTCTGTTTGAAACACGGAGGCAAACCGTGCTTCTTCGATTGTCATCGATAATTTCTGTCAAAGGATCATCCGTAATGGAGGAACATTGTCACCCCCACTTTTTGGATTAGGGGTATTTTCGTCTTTTCGTAATTACTTTGTAAATGAATTGCATGATAATAACTTATATCTAAATAATTGTGATATTGTCTGATTGTTGTAAATTATCATGGCTTCGATAATTTGGACGCTATGCTAGCCATTGTCTTCCAACTGACTTCACACCATTGTCCTAGACACGCCAGACCGTTAATCAATGCTTGTGTCCCACGTAAATCTAGCTTTGTACTTCTATTTAATTTTAGAACCCCTCCTTGCGTTTAATTTAATTAAGTAAACAGTAAACCGATTTCATGCAATTTTCTAATTGTTGGCACTATTATGTAAAAGAGCATTAAGTAAACACCCGTTCGACATGACACGCGACATAAAACCATTTTCCCCCTTCACCATATTTTCCATAAATTTGGGAACGAGTAATTTAATATCAACCCCTTGGAACCATAGGCATCCAGACACTTAAATCGATGCATCATGACTATTCAATTTTAATTCATTCGAATCCTAACCATTGAGGTATCCATGAGAAGATGTTTCCAAAGAATTGACCAAGTCAACTCCTTTCTAGGTCAAACCCAAGTCTCCCCCTTATATATAAAAACCCTTTATTCCTTCACTTTTCGTTTTTCTATTCACAACTCAAGTACAGTCGACCCCCCCTACATTACTGTTCATCATCTTCACTTCCTTCTTCCTATCCACCTGATCCCGACCTTCCCGTCGGACACATGTTACCCTTCCCCGTCTCATCTTTCCGTCGACAGAGCCACCACGACTGAACCGTCGGATCCCGTCGAAAGAGCCGCCCGACTGAACCGTCGGATCCCGTCGACAGAGCCGCCCCGACTACCCGCTCGAGCGCCGACGACGCTACACAAAGCCGCCCCGACTACCCCGTTGGAGCGCCGGACGAGGTTCCTGCCCGCACGCCGCCGACTGAGGTTCTGCCCCCACGCTGCTGACCGGAGCAGCCTTCGACTCGACGTACGTCGCATACCCGACCGGAGAAGCCGGAGTTCGACGACAGCCTGTGAACTCGACCTACCCTTCCCTGTTCGTAACCACCGTCATCGTCTCGTTCTCGCGCACAGGTTCGAGTTCCTTCTTTCTTATATGTGTACGCATATATGTAGTTCCCTTGGAGGCCTTCGCACTTGTTATGTTGAATACTAGTATATAGATATATAACTTGATGCGTACGTAAGTACGTATTAGTATTGGTATACGTATATGGTTATTACGTGTACATTGATATGTGTATAACCCTAATGTATGCAACCCAAGTTAGTATATATATATATATACAGAGTACATGTATTAAAATAGGATTGAATGTGTTTCAGGTATATATATATATATATAGTATATATATCTCCTTAGTACCTGTTTAATATAGATACAAGGCATAAATTCTATTAAAGTATATGTATATACAAATATCTAATATAATGGTAACTAATAGACATTTAAGTATGTTAGATCATATTATAGATGACTTGAATGTAATCAGGGATATCCTGTAGTTACATCGACCTGACCCTGTAGCATGATAACAGACTGCCAAATGTACACTAACGTACTGGCGAGACCATACTATTCATTGTCGGTTATGCACAACAACGACAAACGTGACCCACCTACCGTAGCCTGTTGAGACCATTATGTTGATTGTGAGCTAGAGTATTGTCTGATAAAGTATTATATTATATGGTATGTCTATAGGACTGTTGGATCATCCAGACGACACCTTGGAACCCGGACAGTGGTATTGCTGCTAAGGACCACAGGCGAGTACATTCTCTGACAGTTTCCATTATGTTGATTATCTCTATAATTCTTGTTGTATAGCATATAAGACTCTGACACTGTTGTTTACATGAGTTAGCATCATTGAGACCTGTCACGAGGAGTCGTGATTGGAATCCATCATGCTAGCTGGGGAAAACAGGGAAATATTAGTAGCTTATGTGATCATACCCAACTTTACATGCAGCATTAGCTCACCTACATCTCACGTCGGTGCAGCCTTACCCTTACATGCCTCATCGCTGTTACATCTGGTTAGCCTGACCTGTTGGGGATGATCGCTAATCCATGTAATGGTCATATAGTCCTAAGCCGATCACATGATATATTGATGTTACACACTCTTAGATAGATGATTTCTTGACATGTATCTTGATAGATTGATCTTGCATATGTTCTAGTTGTTGTTCTTATACACACTTACATACTAGTTCTTTGTACAGGCGTACACTCGTAGTTCTATTCCTTGTCAGATGCATATTGATGATGATGTTCCAATACTTTGTTCCAGTATTTCTCATTGCCAGTATTTCATTCTGTCTTGTATTTCTTTACACTATATTATAGTTTTTGTCAATATATGTGGAACTGCTGTTAGAGGTGTATTTTCGTTCCAATCCTGACTAGATATTTTTTCCAGAGAATCTTGAGGATTTCTGTACCACGCACTACGGACCAGGTATAGATGCAGACTATGTACCAGAGATCCTAGAGGAGACTATGCTTCTAGATGAGACATTGCCTACAGCTATCTAGATAGTATTTATTTATGCTTGAGACTTATGGAGGTTATTTCAGTTTATGTTTAGACTTATGTTAAGTTTAATTTGAGACTTGTGTTGGACAGCTAGACTGTGATTTATCTTTATGTTTGAGACATGGTGTTCAACTTTGTCATTTCCTTTTATCTTTTATCGTGCCTTATAGTTGTTGTGATTGAGTTACATTGTGAGATTATTGTGAGATGTATATTGACCTCCTTATGGAGATGGATATCATTGACAGGTGTTTAGCTATATAGAGTTACTGTGACCTGACAGCGTTCTACTGCCGATGTTGCGGCGTAGGCTGGACGTATCCACGCTCTCGTGCCCCTATACCGGGTGCGGGTCGTGACACATTTTTAGTGGTGGCCCATGCAGGTCTAGTTTCGCAAGTTATGCGATATCATGGTAGTGCGACAACTTAGTTGTACTGCTGCGAGCTTGTGCTAGGATATAGGAAATAGGATCTAGGATAAGAATATGCTCAATCACACTAGGAAATTCTGAACTTCTTATTGCTATTCTAATGGATTGCTTCCTTTAGCACTTTAGTGTCCTTCCTTGATAATATCATATCTATCACCTTAATTGATTCTTTGATCTATATTCAGGATATTGCCGAATACTAGATCCATGAGAATGGGAGCAGCCAACTCAGAGAGGACTGCCACCTCTCAACCTGACGAACAGATACCTGGAGATCCTCCTACATCTCCTATTCGTGTGGGAGTGTCTGCAACTAAAGGGATTCCTCCTCCACCTATACAGAGGATTGCCCCAGCTATAACAGACAACCTTCCACCACCATCGACACCGATTTTTAGAGGAGTGCCCGCTGATGGGGCACAGATGTTCACATTGATGCAGGGCATGCTAGAGGCCCAGAGAGTAACAGCAGAGGCTCATCTTGTTTAAGCTGAGGCTTAGAGAATGCAAGCAGAAGCACACCAGGCGCAGACCGAACTGATGAGAGAGAGCATGGAGAATGCTCATCAGGTGACTCTCCAGGCTGTGGAGAGAGTAGCACGACAACCGCAACATCAAGGTCAACAACAACAGAGGCCCGGTACCATAGTGGACTTTAAGAGGATGATGCCTTGAGAGTTCAAAGGCATAGAAGGAATACTATATGCTGACGAATGGTTAGAAGACATAGAGAGGAATCTGCGCTTATCACAGATTCCAGAGATTCTTCAGATAGAGGCCGCTGGCAGCCAGATGTTTGATATCGCACTGACGTGGTATCGTACAGAGCCGAGACTCACCGCTGAAGGACTTACTTGGGAGGACTTTAAGGAACTCTTCAAAGAGAAATTCTTTTCTGACGTAGCCTTGCGAGCATTAGAAAGTCAGTTCCATGACTTAGTCCAAGGAGGTATGTCAGTCGACGAATATGCTGCAGAGTTTTGTCGATTAAGTCGATTTGCGCCATCGATGGTTCGAGACCCAGGAGACAGAGCTCAAAAATTCAGGAAGGGATTAAATAAGGAGATCAAGTCTCGTACTTCGGGACAACGTACTACTACATTTGAGAGTATTCTGATGGATGCCCAGATTGCCGAAGATGACTTGGACCTCAGGTCCAAGAGAGGACGCGATACATCCGCAGCAACAGGAGGTAACACAGGACCAGCCAAGCGCCCACACTTTCAACAACAATATAGGCCGCACCAGCAACAACACCAGCAACAACACCAGCAGCAACACCAGCAACAGGCCCCATTTTGAGGACATGCTCAACAACAACAACCACAAAGACATAATCAACTTGTTGCCCCATGTTCGTATTGCGGAAAGATAGGACATACAAAAGACATCTGCAGGAAAAGGTTGGGCACTTGCTTATCGTGTGGATCAGCAGCACATCAGCTGAGGGACTGCCCAACTATTCAGACTCGCCAAGGAGGAGGAGCCGCTCAGAGAGGACCAGCCAGAGAACCTATTGTACCAGGAGGCTAGCAGTGAGGACCTCTATTTCCTTCGTAGCAGGAGAGGTTTGCTCAGCAGCAGCAGCAACAGAGAGGAGCACCACAAGGACGAGCTTACGCCATGACCACTGAGGAGGCCGAGCCAACTGGAGACGTGATTTCAGGTTCAGTTTTACTTGATTCTATTCCAACACTTGCATTATTTGATTCTGGCGCTTCCCATAGTTTCGTATCTGTATCCTATGCCGTTAAACATCATTTAGAAACGGAACCATTAGATAGGGCTTGCAAGATCACGACAGGAGGAGGCATTATCCTAGTCCGTGATTGTTGCAAGGACCGAAGAGTGTCATTGGAAGGATGAGAGTTGAGCGTGAGTTTGCTCGTTATGCCACTTCCAGAATACGATATTGTACTCGGAATGGACTGGTTAAGTAAACACCATGCTTCTATAGATTGTCACGGAGGAAGAGTAGTATTTCGACCACCAGGAGAGCTAGAGTTTAAGATTGCCAGAGGAGCAGAGGAGCGGAGCAGAGGCACTTTTTGCGGAGCCAGGGTGGAAGAAGAAGAGATACCGCATCCACTTATAGCGGAGTTCTTAGATATATTTCCAGAGGAGTTACCAGGTTTGCCGCCAGACAGAGATATTGAGTTCTCTATAGACTTGATACCAGGAGCAGAGCCTATTTCACAACATGTCTATAGAGTTAACAACAATAAATTGGTAGAACTAAAGAAACAAGTTGAGGAGCTGCAAGACAAAGGTTTTATTAGATCCAGTTCATCGCCATAGGGAGCACCGGTATTATTTGTACCAAAGAAGGATGGCACAGTACGTATGTGTATCGATTATAGAGCTTTAAATAACCTCAATATCAAAAACAAATACCCGTTGCCAAGGATAGATGATCTTTTCGATCAATTGAGCGGAGCGAAGGTATTTTCAAAAATAGACTTGAGGTCTGGCTATCACCAGGTGAAAGTGAAGAAAGAAGACATACCGAATACCGCCTTTAGAACCAGATATGGCCAGTTTGAATTTACAGTAATGCTATTTGGTTTAACCAATGCACCAGCAGTATTTATGAACTTGATGAACAAGGTGTTCCATCAGTACCTTAACAAGTTCGTAGTGGTGTTTATTGATGACATTCTAGTATATTCAAAAAACCCAGAAGAGCATGAAGATCACTTGAGAATAGTCTTAGAAACACTCAGGAGAGAGAAATTATATGGAAAGCTTTCAAAGTGTAAGTTCTTTCGTGAAAAGGTTAAATTTCTTGGACATGTGGTAATGGGTGACGGAATTTCAGTTAACCCAAAGAAGATAGAGGCAGTGAAGTCATGGGATACCCCCGGTACGGTAGCTGAAATCAGGAGCTTTCTCGGACTAGAGGCAGTGAAGTCATGGGATACCCCCGGTACGGTAGCTGAAATCAGGAGCTTTCTCGGACTAGCAGGATACTACAGAAGATTTCTACAAGACTTCTCCAAGATTGCAGAGCCAATGACTAGGCTGACCAAGAAGGATGTAGAATTTGTCTAGACAGAAGAATGTCAAGCCGCATTCGATGGGCTGAAGAGGAGATTGACGACAGCGCCAGTTCTGACATTGCCCTCAGGGACAGGTGGATTCACTATCTACAGTGATGCTTCAGGAAAAGGGTTGGGATGCGTTCTTCAACAACACGGGAAAGTAATTGCCTATGCTTCAAGACAATTATGCCCTCATAAAAAGAACTACCCCACTCACGATCTGGAGTTAGCGGCAGTTATCTTTGCCCTAAAGCTGTGGAAGTACTATCTGTACGGAGAGCGTGTGGAAATCTTCACAGACCACAAGAGCTTAAAGTACGTGTTTATACAGAAGGAGCTGAATATGAGATAGAGAAGGTGGTTAGAATTAATAAACGACTTCGATATCTCATTACAGTATCATCCAGGGAAAGCTAACGTAGTCGCGGATGCCTTAAGCAGGTACCCAATGGCTATGTGCTTGACTACGGATAGACACTTATTAGCTGATCTTGAGAGCTTGGAAATTTAGGTATTAGTTCCAGGAGCTGAGATTCAGATGTGGGGACTGCAGATTCAATCAGAGTTAATAGACAGAATTAGAGCTGTTGTTTATGGTATTAAACGAAAAAATAAAAGTGTATTTCAATGACAGGGTTTATACGAGACCCGTGCCCTTTGGTTTACAAACAAACTTGTACAATTTGATCCTATACGAGGATACGGGAGTACAATTTATTTAATCTGGGTATAAATTGCTATAGGTGTCTGATCTGCGGTCGATCACTTTAGCCCTTGGACTACACGATGTTGAAGAAGTGCCGTGGAAGACGGGTAGCAGCTTCGAAGGTTGCGAAGGAGGGTGGATGCACGATGCCAAAGCCGTCGACCCCTACTCTTTGCCTGAGCTCCGGACTCTTCTCTCCTTCTCTCTCTCTCTCTTTTTACCAATTCTCCGACCTTGTTCGATATTCCAAATTGTCGACCTTGTTCCCCATTGATAGGGGTCTCTATTTATAGAGTTTCGGTGACAGTGACCACTCCGTCGGTGTAACAACCGAGGAGTGGACAGTACAACACCCTTTTACACAACGGTTAAAATAACCAATGCCTGCGTATGAATGACCTTTTGAGTGAGCATGTGACGCGTGTCCAACTAAGGGGACAAAATGGGTATATCTGCTGCGAAGATCACGACGTAGAAGCCACGTAGGTAGGTATCCCTCGTGTAGAAGAGGTTGGCATAGAAGTCAAATAACTGTCACCCCTGGCGTAGAAGCCAAAATAGGCATAGAAGCCGAACAGGCGTAAAAGCCGAATAGGCATAGAAGCCGAACAGACATAGAAGCCGAACAGGCATAGAAGCCGAATGGTCGTAGAGACTGAGTGGGCGTTTGAAGCCGAATGAGCACAGATCCTGAATGGACGTAGAAGCCGCTGCGTATCGTGCCAGAGTGTTGATGTGGACATCTTCGCCGGAATTACGGCTTTCGAAGGTTTAATCAAATCTCTTACAGAGATTTGCCACCATCCTGTGCATTAAATACGGAGACATATTTTGAAGGTCTGCAGCCCTTCTATGCATCCGTCGCAGAGACGTGTCTTGAGGAAAACTGTCACCGCTCTGTGCAATTTGACGTAGAGACGTGCCTCGGCCCCTGTACGAAGTACAGTTTTTGACGTGGCAGGCGGTTTGTCTACTGCGGAGCAAAAAATAGCTCACGTTTGCCTGTGTAAAACAAAGCGACGTATTCCCTTGTACGCGAAAGAGCGGTTTACGCTGGGGGGACTTTGGTAACCGACGGTTTGGTGATATTTTAACCAAATCCTCTGCATTAAATGCCGAGATCCGCCATCATACTGTTGGCCGCGTCCCGAGGGGTCTGCCATCGTTTTCAGCCGTCGTCTGGGTAGCCGTGTAGTACTTTTTGTCAGGAGTCAGAGGCCAGGTTCACTGTGTGACTTGACAGGTTCATTTTGGGGAAGACGAAGCGTTCCTCGTACGCATTAACGCTGCTTTGAGAGCGGCTGAGTTTTACGCCATGGAGGCGATGAAGAACCCTGTCTTACGCTGGAGCGGCCTGGACGTACTACACTTACACGGATGGTCCTTTGAGCTTATACTTTATGCTGTATTTTAACAAAAAAAGCTCTGTTGCACGCTTGATGGCTTTGAAGGCCTCTGTTTACGCTGCTCTGTATCAAGAGGCTGCGTAGATCCTCCCAGCGTATTTTTCATGCTTCTACAAGGCCCCCTTCAAAGCTTTTAAATTCCTCGGAATTTGAAACGCTTTGAATGAAGCATGAACGGCCCCTCGTAACTCGAAATGTTTCTGAATAGAGCGTTTGAAACGGTCGATGCGGACTTTATGGCAGATTTATTGAGGACCGCTGTGATCTCTTTTGCCTATAAAAAGGCTGGGGGGTGAGCCTGTTTTCACCACATTCCCATCACCATGCAGAGATGATCGCCGGAGTTCGTCGGATCGACCTGAGGAAGAAGGAGATCATGTTCTTCCAGCATGTAGGGAGCCGAAAAAGACGGCGTCTTCGAGCAAATGTCCACTGCAATGATGGATCATGGAAGGATACCTTAGCCTCCCTTGCTCGGGCTAATCAGCAACTTTGTATGGTGGTTCTTCCGGGAGAAGGGAAGGATCATATTTCACCATACGGCTGGCAAGCTGCATATTTTCTCCTGAGATCCCCGCGGACGAGATTAGACAAACAGTAATCTATCATCCTCGATCGAGTTGGGTTAAAGAAACCTCAACTGGATCGGCCATGGCGAATGAAGGATCTTCTTGTTCATGACTGTGGTAGTCGATGAACTGTCTTCGAAGAAGAGGAAGATCTCCACCCATGTGAGAACCTGTCAGAACAGCTTCTGTGCGATCTTCATATGACGATGGGGGACTCCTTTTGTCGACGGAGTTTCCCACATATGTAACATGAAAAATAGAGAAAAACCCTTGTAGATTGGATTTCCCTCATATGTAATTATAATTTTAATCTTTTAATAAAATTGTCTTCTTCTTCATATGATCATCTTGCCATATGTTGCTGTGAAGTCTGAATATGTGTAGCTTTGACACGTCTGAATCTTTACGCCGACTCTGATATAAAGAGTTTTAGGCCCTGTCTTTTACGCATAGCGAATAGTCCATAGAACGCTTTTGAGCATCTTGAACATTTAGAACTGTCATGTTGCTAGGACTGAGGGACTGCGTAGAATTTCTGAACCGTTGCTTCTCTGATGAACAGAATTTTTTGTTCAGACTTCGTCTTCAAGAATGATCTCTCAAAACTCCCTTGGAACAGGGTCGAGGTTTTTGGCTGTCAAATTGAATTGCCACCTTGATAGACGAGATGTTCAGACTGGAGTCTGGATGAACCTCCAATTTTGGACCCAAGAAGAGTAATTTCTCAATGTTTGAACTCTGTATGCTCCGGGTACTTGGGATGCTTTGGGTCAAGAACGAGTATCTTCTGTATAAACTCTTTGCAATTGACCGCTTTGGGGACTGTATGGATATGCGGAAAGTCGTAGAGCATAAAATCATCAGTCTGTAGCCTCTGGGCGTAAAACACCATCGAGTGCGGAAACGTAGACTTGTGATTCCTGAGCATGAAGTCGTAGATTTGTTGCCTCTCGAGCATAAAAGCTACCGAGCACAAAGGCATCCGGGCATAAAACCATAGACTTATAGCTGTCGAACGTAAAGCTGTAGATTCGTAGCCTTCGAGCGTAGAAAGCTCCTTTAGCGTAGGACTGGAGATCTGTAGCCTGTGTGCGTAGAACACCATCGAGCGTAAAATTGTAGACTTGTGGTTTCTGAGCGTGAAGTCGTAGGTTTGTTGCCTCTCGAGCATAAAAGCTACCGAGCACAAAGGCATCCGGGCATAAAACCATAGACTTATAGCTGTCGAACGTAAAGCTGTAGATTCATAGCCGTCGAGCGTAGAAAGCTTCTTTAGCGTAGAACTGTTTGATTTGTAGCTCCTGAAAAGAAAATTTCTTCGAGCATGAAGTTTGCGGATCTGTTGCTTCTGAGCGTAAACTGAGCGCCACCGAGCGTGAGATCGTCGATTTGGTATCTGCTGAGCATAAAGTCGTAGGTTTGTGGCCTCTCGAGCATAAAAGCTACCGAGCACAAAGGCATCCGGGCAAAAAACTATAGACTTGTAGCTTGCGAGTGTAAAACCGTAGATCCGTTGCTGTCGAGCGTAGAAAGCTCCTTTAGCGTAGAACCCGTTGAACCGTTTTGCACGAAAAACCTTTCGAATTCGCTGACTGTCCGTCTTCCAAGGGTAGTGGACTGACGTAGCATCCAATCATAACCAATCTATTAATTGCGAGATTTGGTTAGGGTCTCGAGGAGTTCGTCCGAGGGTTCGAGGAGTCGACCCGGACTATATATACCCCAAGTTTTTGAGAGAAAAACTTTTTATCTGTCTTCTACGAAAGAGAGCTTTAGACTGTTCGAGTTTTTCTTCGTTCCTTCTCCGAGCACTTCGAGTCTTCAAAAATGGCGCCGAAACAAACCCCCTCCGCTAAGGAAAAGAGCATAGGTTCTTCATCTCATTCTTCTGCCCCAGCGAGGGAGTCTATGGTCGGGGAATGCGAACTTCCTTCCGAGCAAAGTATCCCGCCGACGAGCAGCGCACCCGGCCTTAGAGGTAGAGCCTTTGGGGTGACAAAAATGACGAAAAATCCTTCGCACACGTTGAACGTGACCGCGCTAGGTCGTCTTCTGTGCTGATAGCCTCTTCGGAGGAAGATGATGCACGGAGGCATTTTCATCTTTTACGCCCACATTTCTCATGTGACAGCTTAAAGACTCCATATTTTCGTAGCCCTGAGCGTAAAAAGCTCTGGCTATCGAAAATAGGCGTATATTATAAAATTTGAGTTTTACGCTTGTGGAGGGGACTTCCGGCGTAAAATAACCAAATTGTTACGATCCTACGTAGAGCACAGACTGTCGTTTCTTTGGTCTGTACGTTTGTGTAAAATTTGTAATGACATATTTTCCGTGCACTTTTGTAGTTGATCTGGGCGAGTCTCCACTGGCCGAGGTGATGAGATCCGCTGCCGGGATGCTGCACTCGAATTATCTGGAGGATCTGTCCCACGTGGCATTTCCTATCTCCGGACCCCAGTATCCTGAGGGAAGGGGGTTTCTAATATCGGCTCAGGGCGAGCGGACGCTGCTGAGCGTGATTAATGGTGAGCCCCAGACCTACGTAGACGGGGAGCAGTACATAAAGTCGGGTTTCCTCTTTGGGGACATGATTGACAAATAGTCCCAGACGAGGCCCAAGAGGGAGCCCTGGGTTTTCCCTGTCGGGAATTTGGTTTTGTATTTGCCAACGATGTCGAGGGCTTATCCTATCTCGGCCTTCTTCCATGCGACGCATCCCAGGAAGATGTCGTGGATGCTGACTCCTGATCTTCACGGTAAGCCGGAGAAGATCTTTCATCTCAAAGGAGCTGACCAGGGGTCGTTTGTCACTCGCCCTTCCAGCTTTGTGACGTTGTTCCGGGGACTGTGCCCGGGTAGTATCCCAAGTGAAGACAGCTCGGTGATCCAGCCGGTCCAATTGTCGACCTTCTACAACGACTTCATGGGACGAGGCGGGGTATATCCCAAGGAGAATCCTCGGTGTAATGGGTGGATCGCCCCAACAAACTCCCGATGGATATGCCTAGTTGGCTGGGCCTTGAAGCACTTCCGAAGAGAGTTGGAGGTCATTGGGCTATATGCCGCTGTGAATGCAACGAGCGTTGGGTTGCCTCTGAACCCTAACTTGTTCCTAGCGCTGATGGAGCGGTACATTCCGCTCACTGGGACCTTTGCCACTCCACTGGAGGAGTTGGGATTGGCGCTCCACGAGATGGCAGTTGTCTCGAGACTGCCGATGGAGGATACCCCATATGAAGAGTATGTTCCCACCAACCGGGAGTTGGGGGATTTGGACCCTCGGGTGACGGAAGTATATCAGGAGCTGATGTGTCAATACTTTGCATGAACTGCTTTTTATAACGAGCCTTCTGATTTGGCTCATACCACCAAGTGGATGTCCTACCTCTTCTTCCACCGAGCTCGGGCTGCCAAGTCGGAGAAAGCCTCGGAGGGCAAAAATGAGCCCGTGAACTGTCTGGGCGTGCTTAGCGCCCAGGTCATCGAGGATCTTATGGAGGAGGCCATAGCTCCGGATCAGATTCTCATCGAGGGGGTAGGAAAGTACCCCGAAGGCACTAAGGCCTGTAGTTACTTGAGGCGCTGTCGTCGGCCTCTGTCTAAGGAAGCCCAGTTGGCTGGTTTCCTCTCCATATGGCTGCGTCGAGTAGTAGTGCCTGGCACAGTGTCCGCGGACCGTATTTACCGGAACATCCTGTGGCCGGCAGTGCGCCTAGTGTTCGGGGCAAGACTGGGCTTGCTTCCCGCCATGGTGTGCCGTATACAGGCTGGCCTGAGAGCCATAACTGATGGGTTGCTCGTCGACGAAGCTCGGCGTGAGAGTTTTCCTAGGGTAGAATTATCATACCTATACTTGATGGGATGGTTAATTCTTCACAATCCTCGGATGATGTCTCCTGGCTCCGGTAGCAGCTCGGGGGGTATATTCTTGCTGAATTACAAGGATTCCTCCTGGAATGTGAACACAGTCTTAGACTGTCGGCTGGTGTTGAACCTCAGCCACGGCTGGAAGATCCTCTGCATTGTCCCCTTCGTACATCGCAATCAATCAGGGGTGCGGCTTGAGGATTCAGGTGGAGAGAAGACCGACCTTTCCTCGGAAGCTTTTAACTGGTTGGTCTGTATTAGACCCTCCCACCTGCTGTACAGGAGCGAAGATCACTACTTCTTCGAGCCCTACTTGCCTAGTCGGTTCGCCAGGCAGTTCGGGTACGATCAGTTGTATGTAGGCAATGTCGTTACCAGCTTCAGGTCCAGGGGCGGACTCATTGATGAAGCTAGAGGGTGGCAATATTTCATCATGGGTTGTACGGGGGCAATCTTTATCGTGCCGGTCGTTACAACTTCCACGGAGCTGCGCATCCTTCATTCCTACGCCCAGTTCTATGTGGCGATTAACACCTTTCATCGCGATTTTGACACGCGTGGAAGCTTCAGGGTGCCTTCTCCCAAGCCTGGGGGAAGAGTTGAAGTCCCCTCGGTTTTTTTCGACGAGGGTGAGGAGTCTGGTACTCCGGATGAGCCTCTGGTGCCGGTGCCGGTGCCGAGGTGCGAAGTACCTCCGCCTGCGGGGGCTCTGGTAGTCTCTTCTGGGAAGCGGCGGGCTTCTGCTCCGAAGGAAGCTTTCCTTTGTAAGAGGAGGAAGGAGAAGGTTGCCCGCCCTCTCCGTATTTTTGGTGTTGAGGCTCTCGGGGTTGAGCCTTCATCTCCCCATATCAGGGATGATTCTTTGGTTGGAGGTTCCTCGCCTTTTAGAGAGGGACCTTCTTCAGCTCTGGCGGGTGGTGTCGAAGAATCTTCGCTAAAGGTTGTTGTCGCCACTACTGCTCCAGGTAGCGGAACGAGATTGCCTGTATGGCCGCGACAGATGGGAGAATCTTTTTCGAGGTCAGCAGCGGGTGAAGTTCCTGCTGTGTCAGCGAGCATGCTTGGCGAGGTTCCTGCTGACAAACCTTGACCGCATCTTGGTGAAGGCTTGACAGAACTCTTGGCGATGTCGGTCGGCCCACCTCCTTCTCCAAGTATGACGGTTCACATTGCGTCATTAAGGCGTGGTTTAGCTACCTCGGGTGCAGATGCGTCATATATGCCGTTGGCTCCGGGTAAATGTCGTCTTTAGGTCTCCCCTTAGAAAGATTACTATTATATTGATATAAGCTTTCTTGTCCTCTTTTCAGGGGATGACGTCCATGGGGAGCACAGCATTGAAGCGCCTTCTGGCTCTGCTCTGGGTCCTGGTGATGACACGGAGGTACCCGACTTCGAGGAGGAAGTGTCTTCGGGGGCTAGTTCACCCGGAGTGGTTTCGTCGTCTCCAGAAGAGGACGAACCTGTCATCGTGACCTAGCCTCAAGTGAGTATGCCGACGACTTTGATCGTTGTTGTCGCCACCTCGTCTGCTATCATTCCTGGAGAGGGACCCGATAGTATCGTGGCCACTCCTGGCGTTCAGCCGGGTCTAGCTGCGTTGACCGAGCAGCATACCAGCTTCTTCTACATCGGTTTGAAAACGATGATATCGATGGTGTTGACAAAGAATCTGGACTTCGAGCGCCGGAAGAAAACTTCTCTGTTCTCGATCGGGGCTGTCAGGGAGCTTGGTGATCCTGGGGTAGCTGACGCCCTGGAGGCAGTGGTTAATGGGTTAGAGCAACCCATTACCGAATACTTGCAGCTAACTCGGGGCAGCCTCGATGCTGATGTCTAGGCTCGATTCGACCTCATGACTGCGCGGCTTGCTACAAAGCTGGAAAGCCTAGACAACTCCATCCAGACGCATAAGCTGGAGATGGATAGGAGAAAAGCTGTCGTGGTAGAGGCTCTTGCTGTTGAGACACAGTGTCGCTCCGAGCATGAAGGGAACGCAGCAAGGGTCTCCAAGCTGAGGAAAAAACTCGCTCGGGCAGAGGAGTGGGCTTCTCAGTCGTTGGCGGGTCTAGAGGTAGCGGCTGGTCGTCTGAGCGCAGTGCGACAGGATTTGGACCGTGCAGAAGCTGCTCGTACAGACTGTCTTCAGGCAAAGGCTGATCTGACCCTTACGAACACTCCCGAGGCACGGCTGGAGCAGGCTCGCGCCGACGCCTTGGCTCTTAGGAATGAGAGGATAGCTGCACTGGAGCGGCTAATTCACAATCTGACTACTCCGCCCTCATGATGTATCCTTTCCCTTTTTGCTTGCCCAGATGTAATTCTGCTCCCTTTTGGGAATAAATAAAGGCGACTCTTTTCTGACTTTTGTGGACCCGTCATTTCGGAATATAAATGACAGTTTTTAGGCGAGAGTAATATCAGAGGTAGTATGGACATGATAGACTCTCGATAAACTTCTTAGCAGGAAATATCTATTCAGAGGTCGTACAGACATGATAGGATATGACCCAACTAGTTTTGTTTTGGGAGTAGTTTTGTCAGAATATGAGATCCTTGCTATATTCCACCCAAGCAGGGGAGATTAAGCATAGTACCTTTTCAAGAATTTGCCGTTGATAGGAGCCATTAACAGGTCTCCATTAGGCTGGGCTATCCTGTAGGCGTCGTTCGAGAACGTTGTCTCGATCATATTAGGGCCTTCCCACTTGGGCTGAAATTTGCCTATACTTCTGTGAGTAAGGATCATCGGCCTTCTCACGGCTAGAACTAGCTCGCCGACTTTGAACACCCTTTCCTTTACTTTATGATTGAAAGCTCTGGAAATGTGTGCTTGGTAGAGTGCGATGCGCTGTTGAGCTTGGAGGCATTTCTCGTCTAATCCTTCCAGCTCTTGGAGCCTTAACAGGTCATTCTTTTCTCGAGTCAGCTCATTAGTCATGGCTATCCTGAGCGACGGGATCTGGATTTCAATGGGGAGAACCACTTCGCTCCCGTAGACCAGCGAGAATGGGGTGCAGCCTGTCGTCGTCCGTACCGTTGTGCGGTATGCCCAGAGACATTCGCCCAGCTTCTTATTCCAATCTCTCTTGTTTGAAGAGACGAATTTCTTCAAGAGTTTGATAATGGTTTTGTTGAAAGCTTCCGCCAAACCATTAGCAGCTAGATAGTATGCCGTAGAGGCAATATTGTGTATCCGATTTTTATCGCAAAACTGATGAAACGCTTGGCTGATGAACTGAGGCCCATTGTCGCGAATTATCCTCCGGGATACCCCGAAGCGATAAATGACGTGATGCTTGATGAAGCTGATCATATTAGATGCCTTTACCTCAGCAAGAGGGATTGCCTCTGCCCATTTGGAGAAGTAATCCGTGATGGCCAGTATGAACTGGTGACCCCTGGAAGAAGACGGGGGAATAGGACCGATGATATCCATACCCCATGCTTCGAAAGGCCAGGATACGACCGTAGGATGTAGATGTTCAGACGGTTGATGTATGAAGTCTGTATGAACCTGACAGGCTCTACAATGTCTTGCATACCGTATTGCATCTGCGATCATAGTAGGCCAGTAATAGCCCATTCTCCTGATGCGATCCTGTAGCTTAGGACCGGGTTGATGCGCTCCGCACACGCCGTCGTGAGCTTCACGGATAATCTGCTGTGCTTCGTCGTTAGAGAGATATCTCAATAGTAATCCGTCGTAGGTCCGGCGATATAGGCTTTGTGAAGATGCATCGAAGTAGAAACGTAATGATCGTCTCTTGACGGATACTGCTTCTTTGGGGTCCTCCGGCAAGATTCCGTATGCCATGAAATCTATGAAGGGACTTGTCCAATCTCTCGTAGGAGGATCGGTGTTGACAGCGTAGCTGCGTTCTATGTGACAGCTGTTCTTCACACAGAATAAATCTCTGTTAAGAAGGATTACCGAATCCTGCCTTCTTACGGGAGTAGCTAAATCCGCAGCTAGATTGGCTAGGGCATCAGCTTCCAGATTCTGAGATTGAGATACATGCTCTAGGAAGAACTCCTTGAATGTCATGGCTATCTCGACCATCGCTTGTGATAGGGGATGAGGTCTGGATTTCGGACTTCATATATTCCCCTGACTTGATTGACGATAAGCAGAGAATCACCGAAAGCTTCCAGGGACTCTACCCCCAGCTCTTTAGCAACTTGGAGCCCTATTAGTAGAGCGTTGTACTCCGCCACATTATTGGAGCAGGGCTCGCTAAGAGAATATGCTCGGTAGATGACGAGCTGATCAGGGGCGACCAGGATGACTCCCACTCCCGAAATGATGTTTCCCTTAGGACCGGTTCTGGAGGCACCATCGAAGAACATTCGCCATATGTTACTTTCTCTTACGGAATTACATTCTGCAACCTCATCAGGGATGTCTTCGTATAGTTTGAAGGTCTCCGGGATCGGATGAGCGGCTAGGAAGTCGGCCAATGCTTGGCCTTTGATGGACTTCTGTGGGACGTATACCATGTTATATGGTGTTAGCAGCATTGCCCAAGTCGCGAGTCGGGAATTGAGGGCACTTGGCTTGCTCATCAGTACTCGGAGAGGGTTGATCCTGGAGATGATATAAATAGTCTGGCCGGAGACATAGTGCCGCATCTTCTGGATAGCGAACATCAGAGCCAGGCATTCTTTCTCTACTGGGTTGTACCGGTGTTCGGCTCCGACCATCATCCTGCTGAGGTAGTAGATAGCCTGTTCATGGCCCCTATCGTTCTTCTGCGCGAGGAGAGCTCCCAGCGAATGATCCATTACTCGAACGTACAGCAGGAATGGTTTTTTCATAACGGGAGGTACCAGAACTGGTGGACTAGTGAGGTAGCGCTTGATATCTCCGAACATTTGCTGACAGGTTTCGTCCCATACAAGGATACACCTTTCTTCATGAGATGAGAGAAGGGCTGACATCTCCCCGAGAGGTTGGATATGAACTGCCGGATGTAAGCCAGACGTCCTTAAAATCCCCTGAGTTCCCTCAGATTACGGGGCGGTCGTATTTCCATGATTGCCTGGACTTTATCAGGGTCCACTTGGATGTCTTTGGCGGTAATGACAAATCCCAGGAATTTGCCACTAGATACACCCAGAAAGGACTTCGTAGGGTTCATCTTGAGTTGATGTTGGCGCATTAACTCGAATACCGTCCTCAGGTCTTGAATGTGATCACCTTTGAGGCAGCTCTTGACGGCTATGTCGTCCACGTAATATTTCACTATTTTGCGTAAATGCTCATGGAATATGTTACTCATAGCTCGTTGGTATGTAGCCCCGGCATTCTTCAATCCGAAGGGCATGACCGTGTAGCAATATACTCCCAATGGTGTCCGAAAGGCGGTGTGCTTCTCGTCTTCAGGATGCATCTTGATCTGATTGTATCCTGAGAACCCGTCCATGAAAGACATGCGTTCAAAGCCGCAGGTGCTGTCGATCATGATGTCCGTGATGGAAAGAGGGAATTCATCCTTGGGGCAGGCCGCATTCAGATCTCGGTAATGGATGCAGATACGTACCTTTCTATTTTTCTTCATGACTGGGACAACATTGGCGACCCAGTCGGGATGTTGTTCTTCTCGGATGAAACCGCAGCCTATCAACTTCTTGACTTCAGCTTCGATGGCGTCCATCATATCTGGGCGGAACCGGCGTTGGTGCTGCTTTACTGGCTTCGAATCGGTCAATATATTGAGCTTGTGAGTAGCTACCTTTGGGTCCAGGCCTGGCATGTCCTCATAATTCCATGCAAAGACGTCGATGTATTCCTTTATCAGCTGTATAACTTCTTCCCTTTCAGCTGGGGGAAGGTTGTTACTGATAAATATTGGTCTTGGTAAAAGTTTACCCCCAACATTGATTTGGATAACTTCATCCTTGGTGGGAGGTTCTCTCTGCTCGAAGCGGAATTCCCACTGCGTATCCATTTGTTGAGCCCAGGAGTCATTCTCGAATGGCTCAGGATCCTGCTCATCTGCTTCTGCGGGATTTGTCACCACCATATTTACTGATAGTGTTTGTTCAAGAGCATCAGGTGAGTCGGAGGGCAACGAGCTGTTCTGGGAAAAGATGTCCTCATCTGACTTGGAAGTCGTAAGGGAGGTGGCATACCCTAATCCGAAACGGGTCTGTCGATAGCGAGTGTTGCCGCGCGGCGGCGTTCGTCTGCCTCTTCTGTAGTTGAGACCTGGCTTCCGCTTTAAGTCGTAGCCCATGTTTTGCATGATCCTTAGCGCTTGCGGACTGTATCGGTGAACCTACATTTTCCTAGTATCGTTGTCGAAAGGATCTTCCTGGGTAGTCGGTTGATTGCGCATGCGGCCGAAGACAATCGAACGTTGGCTGCTGCAGGTAGGCGGGACGATGAAGATAGAATCCTCGTATGGCCCATATGTCGTGACGACGTTGGACGATGATGCCACTTCCCAGATATACGGACGGTAGAAGTTTATAGCTTCCAAGAATTTTTGTGCTATTGGTTCTACTTCGTCATGGGGAGTGGATTCCTGTTTCAGAATTTGAGCACCGATGTACCAGAAAAGAGGATGTTTATTATCATCTGGAACTCCGTTCCTGGTTGCGTTTACATCAATCGGCTGCCTGTTGTGCCAAAGGTTGATGGCCAAGGGTGGAGGCTTCCGGTTCAAAGTGATTACTAGAGGATCACTCCATTCTCCTGACTTGGTCTTATTAAGGTGGATAGCCATAGGCTCTATGGCTCTTGGACGAGTGGTTCGTCCTTTCACTTTGATCGACAGCGGCAGTGTGGCAGAGGGCTCTTCTGGCTCTTGGACGAGTGGTTCGTCCTTTGCCTCGCCTGGTGCTTCTTCCGTGTGGTCTTGGGAGTACAACACGGTATCGGAATAGTAGGATTATATTCCTTTAAACGGGTTTAGGTCAGCCACCTCCGTTTGTACGGTTTCTTGTGCGTCTACATATTTAAGGCATTGATGTAGTGTTGAAGGAACGATGTTGTGGTCGTGGATCCACGGTCTTCCCAACAAAAATATTGTAGGACACCTCTGAGTCAATGACGTAACATGTGGCTACCGATCTAAGGTTGTCGATCTGGATTCTCAAGCGGATCTTCCCCAATGGCTTACTTCTTCCAGCGTTGAAACCCACGATTGTAGTGGTAGTGTAAGCCAGTTCGCTGGTAGGAATTTTTAGCGGCCTGAGCAGACTGTGAGGGATGATGCTGATCGACGACCCCGAATCTATGTGAATCTGATCGACCTCTATGGAACCGACGTACCCGATATAATAGAGGGGCCTGTCATGTCTGTTATGTTTTAACAACATATCGTCTTGAGTGAAAGTGATATTTGGGACCACCTCCATCACGCTGTGGCATTGAGGACACGCCACTGGTTCCTCACTGGTTCCTCATCGGGGGACTTGAACTGGGTCAAGTATACCTTCGCCTGCATCAGTGCTTCACTCAGGGCTAGACGAGTGTCTGGGGAGAGCCTGAGTAGCTCAAAGATGGACAACCTGGCTGGCGTATTGGCTAGTTGGGCCAGGATATCAAATTTGTACGGCTTTTCTAAACCCTTGCTTGGAATGTTTTTCACAGGTTTATCAAAGCGTACTTCTCTCTGCTTCCCCTTTTCTGCCGGAGTAGGTTTCGCAGGGCTGATGTTTTGCATGGCGGGACCTTGCTCTGAAGGTTTGGTAGCTGGAGCGTCAGCCGGTGCGCTTTCCTGACCTGCTCCATTGTCGTTGAGGTAGGCCTTCCCCGAATGGGTTGCGGCAAATACTTCGTCTTAGTCTGATGCAGAAGAAGTTGCGACCATGTGGCATGGTCTGTATTTGGGGCTCTTCTTAGATGTAGGCTTAGTCTCCTTGGTCTCTTCCTCGAGCTCTGAAACCAAATCTGGATAAACCCACATGATTTTGCCCTGTCGGGTAGTTAGAGGTACCAGGTTATAATTTTGACCCCTAGTTGGGGGAAGATTGACGATGTCCATCGTTGTCCGGGAGATAGGTGCAACACCATCTGGGACCTCTTGGGGAGGCAGATCGCCAAACTGCAGAGAGATCATGTTTGCCGTGACTGTCTTCTCGGTGTTGTGCAGAGTGATGGCCTTGGCATCGATTAACCCCTGGATCTTCCTTTTCAGTATGTAACACGCCTTTGTCGGGTGGTGTACGTATCTGTGGAAGATGCAGTATTTGGGGTCGTTAGTATTGCCGACTTCCTGGGGTCGCCTCAGCTCTGGAAGGGTGATTTTGCCACTTTTGACGAGACACTCGAATATACTTGGGATATCGTCGTCGTCGAAAGAGTAGACTTCGGCGGGCCTGGAAGTCCCGGGCCTGGTTTGTGCAGTCGCCGCAATCTTTGGTCTGGCCGTGTTGATTGCCAGGGCTTCTTTCCCTTTGGGACCACGAGGATGGTCGCTGCTAGGAGATGACCTCTTGCCTCTGTCAGAGGCGGAGATCATGATGCCGTTGTCGCGCGCCTTACGACTGTTGTCTTCGGCGGCTACTGCCGAAATGATGAACGAGGGCCAATCATGGAACTGGTATGGTCCTGTGAACACCAAGACCACGGGAAGGAGGTTCTTCCTGCAAATGTCTACCAACGCAGAGTCTGGAACTCCTGGAGGCATCTGTAAGGTGGCCTGACGAAAACGCTCGATGAAGATGCGAACGTCCTCCTTTTCCTTCTGTTTGACTTCGATGAGAGAGGACATAGACATGTCCATTCCTCCCTCGTAGAATCGTGTGAAGAATAAAGCTCTGAAGTCCTCGAAGGAAGTAATGCAGTTGTCCGCCAAGCTACGGTACCACTGATAGGCTACTCCTGAGAGACAGCCTTTGAACACCTGAGTGAGGAGGGCGTCGTTCCCTTGTAGCAACACCGTCATCATACTGAAATAGTTCATGTACTGACTTGGTGATGTTTTTCCCTCGAACAGAGCCATAGTCTGAGGTTTGTACCTCGGAGGGAAAGGGACCTCCTCCCAGATAGCTGGATAGGGTTGGTTGATTCCCAGTTTCTTGAGCTGATCTTTGTGCTTCAAGGCGTCGAACTGGGCTTTCAATTCCCGTACTGCCTGTATCGGATTTTTGGTCGAAAGCGGGGCTACGGAGTGGTACGAAGTTGGTTGTATCGTAACTCCAGCGGGAGGTAAGGCATTCTTTGAGTGAGGGAGCGGAGGAACTGCTGACTCTTCATCTAGCGCAGGCTCTTGGCTCGGGTTGGATGGTGGTAAGTCTACCCCCACACGTATCTGAGTTGGCGGGACCGATACTTGAGCCATGGCATTTGCGTGCTGAGCTAGCATCATCCGGTGCATGTTCTCCATCGTGGATTGCATTTGTCTCAGAGATGTCTCTAGTATAGTGATGCGTTGGTTCATCTTCAACGGCGTAAGCTCCCATCTCCCTGGGTGTCATCGATGGATTAGTATAGGTCGCTGCAGAAGTCGACTCTATACTCTTAGCATCTGATCTGGGAGATTGGCGACCCCCAGCATCAAAATCAGACGAGTACGGAGCTGGTCGTTGTGACCTTGCACGGGTGTTTTGGAACACCCCAGCTTCAGTGTTCCTGAGGTCTTCGAATCTCCTTCGGCTCGGAGGCCCAGAGGGATGACGTCTTGAGCTCGATCCTCCTTTAGGTATGTGTGAAGCCATGTTCATGGATGCATACGCGGGCTCTTCTTTCGGGAAAGACTGAGAGTAGCTCAATCGGTCGAAAACCGACCGTCTTGCTTTAGAACAGCAATAATTAATCATAATTTTATGACTATTACAACATTGCTCTCTAGGGGGCATAATAGACATGTTGGAAGGTCCCCTCCCCTTACGCTTCTGGATTAGGCATTCGCGTAGGTCAGAAGGAGTAGCAACCTGAGCTTGCTTTACGTTGTGGGACTTCGCTTGGCATAATTTGGAGATTTGCTCAGACTGGCGTAAAGCTGAAGAGGTTCCAGTCGGCCGTCGGCTTTCCGCGTAACCCGGAGGGTAGGCAGATTGCTTCTTCGGTGGCGTAACGGCCGAGTAGTTGAGTATTCACCTGCTTGCTTCCCCTTGCGGAGATCACAACGCTCATCTGGTTCGCTGTAGAGGTCAGATGTTGTCTTGCGCGTGGAGCATGATCTGTACTTCTGATTTGGCGTTGAGGCACCATCAGAGGTTTTGTCTGTACCGCACGTAGCGGGAGACTGATTTCTGCGCGTAAAGCGCAGTAGATACTCTCCTGGGTTAGCGTTGAGGCTTTGCCCGGAGTTTTGTCTGTACCGCACGTAGCGGAAGACTGATTTTTGCACGTAAATCGCAGTGGATACTCCTGGGTTAGCGCTGAGACTTTGCCCCGAGTTTTGTCTGTACCGCGGGTAGCGGGAGACTGATTTCTGCGTAAAGCGCAGTGGATACTCCTGGGTTAGCGCTGAGGCTTTGCCCAAAGTTTTGTCTGTACCGTGCGTAGCGGGAAACTGAATTTTACGTACGGGGCACGGAGGGAGCGATGCTACCACCTCATTGGTCGGAGAGATCAGAGAGATCGGAGAGATAGGAGAGTCTACAGGAACGGCAGAGGATGTCTTGGGCATCCACACTTTGCGCAGCTTCCTGTTGTCTTGGACGAAGAGAGAGTGAGAGCTACCCCCAGTCCGTAGCATGTCTTCGTAGGCGGACTGGTTGAAATGAATGACCAGTGTCTTCTTCGCGGTTCCTACAGATACCGCATCGTGTTGAGCAATTACTTCCTCGTCAGAAGAGAAAGACGTCCCCAGCAGGGTCGCCATCTTGTTTGTGGTATTAAACGATAGAATGAAAGTGTATTTCAATGACAGGGTTTATACGAGACCCATGTCCTTTGGTTTACAAACAAACTTGTATAATTTGATCCTATACGAGGATGCGGGAGTACAATTTATTTAATCTGGGTATAAATTGTTATAGGTGTCTGATCTGCGGTCGATCACTTTAGCCCTTGGACTTCACGATGTTGAAGAAGTGCCGTGGAAGACGGGTAGCAACTTCGAAGGTTGCAAAGGAGGGTGGATGCACGATGCCAAAGTCGTCGACCCCTACTCTTTGCCTGAGCTCCGGACTCTTCTCTCCTTCTTTCTCTCTCTCTCTCTCTTTTTACCAATTCTCCGACCTTGTTAGATCTTCCAAATTGTCGACCTTGTTCCCCATTGATAGGGGGTCTCTATTTATAGAGTTTTGGTGACAGTGACCACTCTGTCGGTGTAACAACCGAGGAGTGGACAGTACAGCACCCTTTTACACAACGGTTAAAATAACCAATGCCTGCGTATGAATGACCTTTTGAGTGAGCATGTGACGCGTGTCCAACTAAGGAGACAAAACGCGTATATCTGCTGCGAAGATCACGACGTAGAAGCCACGTAGGTAGGTATCCCTCGTATAGAAGAGGTTGGCGTAGAAGCCAAATGACTGTCACCCCTGGCGTAGAAGCCAAAATAGGCATAGAAGTCGAACAGGCGTAAAAGCCGAATAGGCATAGAAGTCGAACAGGTATAGAAGCCGAACAGGCATAGAAGCCGAATGGTCGTAGAGACTGAGTGGGCGTTTGAAGCCAAATGAGCACAGATCCTGAATGGGCGTAGAAGCCGCTGCGTACTATGCCAGAGTGTTGATGTGGACGTCTTCGCTGGAATTACGGCTTTCGAAGGTGTAATCAAATCTCTTACAGAGATTTGCCACCATCCTGTGCATTAAATACGGAGACGTGTTTTGAAGGTCTGCAGCCCTTTTGTGCATCCGTCGCAGAAAACGTGTCTTGAGGGAAACTGTCACCGTTCTGTGCAATTTGACGTAGAGACGTGCCTCGGGCCCTGTACGAAGTACAGTTTTTGACGTAGCAGGAGGTTTGTCTACTGCGGAGCGTAAAACAGCTAACGTTTGCCTGTATAAAGCAAAGCGGCGTATTCCCTTGTACGCGAAAGAGTGGTTTACGCTGGGGGGACTTTGGTAACCGACGGTTTGGTAATATTTTAACCAAATCCTCTACATTAAATGCCGAGATCCGCCATCATACTTTGGGGCACGTCCCGAGGGGTCTGCCATCGTTTCCAGCTGTCGTCTGGGTAGCCGTGCAGCACTTTTTGTCAGGAGTCAGAGGCCAGGTTCACTGCGTGACTTGAATAGTTTATTTCGGGGAAGACGAAGCGTTCCTCGTACGCATTAACGCTGCTTTGAGAGCGGCTGAGTTTTACGCCATGGAGGCGATGAAAAACTCTGTCTTACGCTGGAGCGGCCTGGACGTACTGCACATACGCGGATGGTCCTTTGAGCTTATACTTCATGCTGTATTTTAGCAGAAAAAGCTCTGTTGCACGCTTGATGGCTCTGAAGGCCTCTGTTTACGCTGCTGTGCATCAAGAGGCTGCGTAGATCCTCCCAGCGTATTTTTTATGCTTCTACAGCTGCGCAGTATGATGATGAGACTCTAAGGAATATTAGGACACAAGTTCAGGCAGGATTGATAGACGATTTCACTACTGCGGGTGATGGATCCTTACGACATGGCACGAGGATGTGTGTGCCAAGTGGAGAGCTGCACAAAGAAGTTTTACAGGAGGCACACCGCTCTCAGTACTCGATGCATCCCGGAGCCAACAAGATGTATCAAGATTTGAGGAAGCATGTATGGTGGTATGGTATGAAGCGCGAAGTTGCACGCTTCGTATCCCGATGTTTAGTGTGCCAACAGGTGAAAGAAGATCGACAGAGGTCAGGGGGATTGCTTCAACCTTTACCCATTCCAGAATGGAAGTGGGAGCACGTGACTATAGACTTCGTTTCGGGACTTCCTCGTTCTCCAGGAGAAAAAGACGCAATTTGGGTCATCGTGGATAGGTTGACCAAATCAGCCCACTTCTTGCCTTTTAAAGTGGGTACTTCAACGGAGAAGCTAGCAGAGATGTACGTACAGCAGATTGTCAGATTACATGGAGTTCCTGTGAGTATTGTCTCAGATCGGGATAGTCGTTTTACTTCCCATTTCTGGAGGAGCCTGCAGTATAGCTTGGGCACTCAGCTCAAGTTCAGTACCGCATATCACCCTCAGACAGACGGGCAGTCTGAAAGGACTATTCAGACTCTTAAAGATATGTTATGCACTTGCGTATTTGATCTCGGAGGTTCTTGGGAGGATCATCTATACTTGGTAGAGTTTACTTACAACAACAGCTACCAGGCCAGCATTGAGATATCACCATTCGAGGCTTTATATGGACGAAAGTGTCATACCCCTTTATCTTGGGATGATGTTGGAGAAAGAGCCTTGTTAGGACCAGAAATAGTCGTGGATGTAGCAGAAAAGGTGAAACTTATCAGAGACAGACTGCGAGTGGCGCAGGACAGACAGCGGCATTGGGCAGATAGTCACCGTAGACCCCTAGAGTTTTAGGTATTATTTTGATTTATTTTGTTTGGATTGTGATTGCTTTGTATAGGTTGCATGTTAAGATCGTTGTTCTAGGTTGGCGATTTGGTGTTCCTACGGATTTCTCCGATATGGGGCATGATTCGTTTCGCCAGAGGAGGAAAGCTTAGTCCACGATACATCGGGCCATTCAGTTTTCTTGCAAGGGTCGGTGCAGTGGCCTATAGACTAGACTTGCCGCCTGCTCTAGATGGAGTACATAACGTGTTCCATGTGTCACAGCTGAGACGGTACGTGGCAGATCCTAGTCACGTATTAGATCACTCGAAGATTGAAGTTGGACCGACACTCAGCTATCCTTAACAACCGGTAGAGATCTTGGATCGTAGAGAGAAGATATTGCGGAACCAGACTATTCCCTTGGTTCGTATTGTATGGAGAAATCACTCTCCAGGAGAATCAACTTAGGAAAGAGAGGACGAAATGCGCGAGCGGTATCCATATCTCTTCGAGACTTGAGGTATAATTCATTAATTGATTGCTTGTTCTTGTGTTAGTCATTTTAAATTTCGAGGACAAAATTCTTTAAGGAGGGTAGACTTGTCACCCCCACTTTTTGGATTAGGGGTATTTTCGTCTTTTCGTAATTACTGTGTAAATGAATTGCATGATAATAACTTATATCTAAATAATTCTGATATTGTCTTATTGTTGTAAATTATCGTGGCTTCGATAATTTGGACGCTATGCTAGCCATTGTCTCCCAACTGACTTCACACCATTGTCCTAGATACGCCAGACCGTTAATCGATGCTTGTGTCCCACGTAAATCCAGCTTTATACTTCTATTTAATTTTAGAACCCCTCCTTGCGTTTAATTTAATTAAGTAAACAGTAAACCGATTTCATACAATTTTCTAATTGTTGGCATTATTATGTAAAAGAGCATTATAGTTGTTGTGATTGAGTTACATTGTGAGATTATTGGAGACTTGTGTTGGACAGCTAGACTGTGATTTATGTGTAGACTTATGTTAAGTTTAATTGGAGACTTGTGTTGGACAGCTAGACTGTGATTTATCTTTATGTTTGAGACATAGTGTTCAACTATGTCATTTCCTTTTATCTTTTATCGTGCCTTATAGTTGTTGTGATTGAGTTACATTGTGAGATTATTGTGAGATGTATATTGACCTCCTTATGGAGATGGATATCATTGACAGGTGTTTAGCTATATAGAGTTTCTGTGACCTAGACAGCATTCTACCACCGATGCTGCAGCGTAGGCTGGACGTATCCACGCTCTCGTGCCCCTATACCGGGTGTGGGTCGTGACAAACATGAATGATTTTCTTACGGGCAATCTGTAGAAGGCCAATCCACCGCCAAGGTGGCTCGGATACAAGATATGGGAAGAGGTAAGAGATTTACCAAGTGCTATCGGAGAGCCTGCTAAGGGGTACACGTGTGACAAATTTGGTCGTACCCATAACTGGACGAAGAGGAGTATATTCTGGGATCTATCGTATTGGAGTACTAATCTGATCAGACATAACCTTGATGTCATGTATATCGAGAAGAAAGTATTTGATAACATAATTAATATTGTAATAGAGATAAAGGGGAAGACGAAAGATAATCCGAAGGCCAGGTTGGACTTAGAAAAAATATGTAGACATCCTGCGTTGCATTTGATAGAGGAAGAAAATAAATGTTATAGCAGCCTAAGTCAATTTTATCACGGGAGTAGGAGGATAAAGGGAGACTTTGTAGGTGGATTCAGGGTATAAAATTTCTAAACGAGTACGTGTCGAATTTGAGAAGATGCGTTAACCTCAATGAGAATAAACTGGCGGGTATGAAGAGCCACGATTATCACGTATTCATGGAGAGGTTAATTTCAATTACATTTTAGGAATTCTTACCGTAGGTCATTTAGGATCCATTGACAGAGCTCAGCATATTCTTAAGAGATCTTTGTTCTACTAAGTTGCTCATTGATCGTCTAAAAAAGCAAGAGAAGGATATTGCGGTAACACTGTGCAAACTCAAGAAGGTATTTCCTATTGGATTCTTTGACTATATGGAGCATTTTCCAATTCATCTTTTCTATGAGGCACGTGTTGGTGGTCCTATCGGTTATCGGCGGATGTACCCGTTCGAGCGACATCTGAATCACCTAAAGAAAAAGGTAAAAAATAAGGCAGGGGTTGAGGGCTCTATTTGTGAAGCTTATGTTCTCGAGGAGATTAACAACATTAGCTCAATGTATTTCAAATCTCATGTTACTACTAATAGAACGAAAGCTCTGAGAAACGATGACGGATATCAGGAATCTAATGATGCAATACTAAAAGTATTTAATACGTCTAAAAAGCCTTCGAGGAAAATAAAGAAGAGATATTTGAATGACGATGAGCTAAGGGCTGCTCAATTATATATATTACTCAATTGTGACAAGGATGAATTGGAGAAGCTAGAGGGGTAAGTAATTAATACGTCCACGTTTACGTCATCTCAATATAATAGTATTAGCTAAACTACGCAACTAATAAGCGGTTGCTTTATTGTTTTTCAGCACATATAATGATGAGCGAAGGTCGGTTAGAACCTACAAAACAGACAAAAAAGTAGAACAAAAAATGAGACATTATTTTTCTTCTTGGTTGAGCGCATATGTAAGGAGCTCGATAATTACTTTTTCTGTATGCACTTGCTCAATAAATAACTTAATATCGCTACTTTGATATTTAGGTCGATCGTCTAGTAATATCCGAGACTGAATCTATTAGAACTCTAACCAAGGGACCAATTACTGTCGTCAAAATATAGCCAAGTTACTATGTGAACGGGTTTAGGTTCAAGTCAACAAATGCCCCAATTAGAGACAGCTTTCTGGATCTTGATTCCACGAAAAATAGTTGTTTGTATATCAAATCTTCGAACTACAAAGACGTCGATCCAGACAATGATTTTTTTGGCATCTTATGAGAGATTGTGGAGTTGATATATAATTATGGCACATAACCTACTAAGATCATGATATTTATGTGTAAATGGTTTGATCTGATTCAAGATCAAGGTTAGAAAACTGACAAGCATGGTCTTGTGGATATAAACTACAAGCGTAGATATAAAGGCTACGAACTATTTGTCCTGTCAAGTCAGGCTTAGCTCATGTACTTCATAACTTATCCTAGATGGGGGATAGCAACGTCGGACTAGTGGCCAGTATACAAGACTAAAGTTAGAAATACCTTTGACATTGATGAAATAGCTGATCAGAAAGACGAGCTACCTCTTGTAACAAATATTATAGATGTGGACTCAACGAAAGTTACTCATTACACGAATAATAATGTAGAAGAGGTAGAATTATTCAAAGAGAAAGGCGAAGACTAAGATGAAGTAGATAAAAATAAAGATGAGGAGGAAGAGGAAGAGGAGGACGAGGAAGGCGAACAAGATAATTTTTTTGAGGATGATTGAAAATAAAATAAATCTATTTAGACTTGTGACATGTATTATATTTTGACTGTACAATGTACTATCCATTTAGACTAGTAACAATACTAGTTATTTACTGTATAATTCTATTAATATTGTGAGATATGCATAATATTTTGACTGTAGAATGTACTATATATCTGTTTACTTGTTCTATCATCATATGTTGTTATCAGATATGACAGGACGACGCGGAGCATTCGGCAGGTCCCGAGGTAGACGGAGTTCTCCTCCAGTACTTCCTACTGCTGGTTCTGGATCCTCGTCACCAAGTACTCTAGTATATCAACCAGTTTTATCTTTGACTACGACGAAGTTACGTGGCAGCACTCTTGGGACGAGTAGTTCTAGGCCTGAGACTACTCCCTCGTCCAGCATTCCTCCTGCTGACGGAACTATGGAGACAGATGAGCATATGGCGAAGGTTGAGCCGACGTTATCCCACCATCTACGAGATCCTCCATGCGCACCTCCGTATGAGACGAGGATGAAGATTTGGGACAATTGTACAAAGTAAGTCAATTAGTTGGTTTATTATCTTATATATCATGTATTTCTTTATTCATCATATATTCACTTTTGCGATAAAAATAATTTTCTCTGTATAGATATCGTCTCTCGTCGGTACAAAGAAACATGGGCCACATTCTGAGGTACAACTATGGTGGCCCTTGGATCAACTACTCTGATGCTCCGGATGAGAGAAAGGTATTCTGGTTTGCACATTTCAAGGTAAAAGTATATTTAGTTTTAATATCAATCATCTAATTTATGCATATTATATAACTTACTAAATTACTTCTTATACCAAACGTATTTCTATCCACCGCACCGGGCCGAGTTAATCGAGCAGATGTTTTCTGTCGTTGCCGCCAAGTTGATCTGTGATGCTCTGGATGAACGAAACGCTCATGATCATGAAGAAAAATTGATCCAAGGTTGAATCACGTCTGAGCAGGCCAAGGCGGCTAGGAAGATGACAGCAAAGTGGTGTGTTGGCTCGATTGTGATGACAGAACATTTCTGTCGTTTGGTATATTTTTTATTTCATATATATTATTTTAATACAAGTACGATAAAATGGTAGTTGGATAAAATGTTTAATTTTAGTACTAAATAATATATTTTTAACTTGTAGAGAGGGGTGAGGATGTCAACATAGTGACCGTCTTCCTGGCCACCCATCGAAAGGGCTGGAATCTCATTGATGAGAGGGCCTCGCAGACCTATGTAAGTATTACTTTACTTTGTGTTAATTTTAATATGAATTAGAAAATATGCAAATAAATATCCATGTAATTAGTAATAAGTACCTTAGATATTAGCAATTATCGAGTATCTAGCCTTTTCTCGAGTATCTTAAGCGGCGTGAGCGGGCGACTGCTAGTGCACCTACAACGGGAGAGGTTGGTACTTCCTCGCAGCCCTCTCCAGCTCCGTCGGCGGACGAGCTGTGGGTGACCGCTGCTGGTGGTCTCAAGAGGGTTACATACTACGGTACGGGATCCTATGGCGTCCTTGTTGTGACGCAATCCTCTAGGGCCTCTATTGCAAGTGCGTATTCTCCACAGCCCTCGCAAGCGTCGGCCCGAGTCCAGGAGACCATTGACCGTCATATTACGTCTCTCCTTGACGATTTGCTATGAAGGATGGAGGAGAAGCCCCTGTCCCAGCCAAAGGCGAACGATGCAATGCTCATCGTACGATTTGATACGCTCGAGTGCAGCATCATGGAGCTCAGGGATATGATATCTGATCTTAGAGCATCGATAGAGCGCAACATAACGAAGATATAAATATTACAGAGGCTGACGATGATGGAGGATTCAATGGTTTATAGTAGTACAAGGCTGTTATCTACCATGGATTCATACAACAATTGACTAGCAGCGTTGGAGCAGATACGTCCTCATGGTGTGCCTTCATCAACACAGACTCCACCGACGTCACTGCCTTCTTCATTGACACCGGTGTCGATTTCACGGGAGCAGTATGCTTTTTCCTTATCCCTGATGCGCACCGGTGGTCATCCTCCTACATATACGCAATAGTCCAAGTTAGGACAGTTTACTGGTTTTTTGTGTTTTGACCCATGATATTGGGTCATTTATGAATATTATACATTTTAGAGGCTTTCAGACTTTATTTCTTGCACTCAATTGTGTGGATATTTATTGCATTCTTTACGACCAAATTTTCTTCAGACTCGGTTTATAATTTCAATGATTTATTTTCTTTAAATTTTACTTTATTATTCATATTAAATGTATGTTAATTTACCGTCGTTGAGTATTCCACCGAAAGGGTCGGTGAACCAAAAAAATTCAATGGAGGGTTGCTCCGGGTCTATTTATATAAATTATGAATTCATAAACTGCAAGAAGATTGGTTTGGAAACCATTTTATATTCTAAATTTTTTTTTACTGGAAATTTAGCGACAATTAGCGACGTTTAGTGACTATTAGCGACGTTTAACGACGTTTATATACGTCGCTAAATTCGTCGCTGAATACGTCATAAAATATGTCACTAAATACGCCGCTGAATGTTGCTAAATTGCTGAAATGGCAGTATTTGCCAGGGCAACAAAACATCGCTAAATGAGTTACAAAATATCGCTAAATAGAAAAATATTAGCGACGTTTAAAGACACACAACACGTCACTAATTTAGCTATATTGTGTCGCTATACGTCGCTAATATGAAAAATATTAGCGTCGCGAATACGTCGCTATAAAATGTCACTATAGTGATAATTTACGATATTTTTTCTGTCAGTGACTAGCTTAAATGTGACTTTATTGAAACGTCGTTAAGTACGTCGATAAATTTTTTTGGCGACTTTTCATGCCATTTATCAATATTTTCAGATGTCACTAATTTGACTTATTCTGGTAGTGCAATGGTATACTATATCTCATCTATAGAAAGTAAAGGAAATAACTAATCAATAGATCAAAAGAATCAAGTATGAATTATTCCAAGAACTAATAGTACGGTGACGACAAATCCACTACCATATGGCTATATCAAAACTAAAATAAAAATGGAGCCCGACCTCCAAACTAAATAAAATAAAAATATCAACCAAAAGGACTATCAACTAGAAAAAATTAAATATACTCGGAGGTAAAGACCTCCTCGACTGTGAGATAGGAATCATGTCATGGTCTGTAATCTTGACAATATTCTTGATCGTCTACACCTGGAGATATCACCAGGTTCTCAGAGGGACATAACAAGATACATTATAACATGTCATAATAATACTGCAATAAATAATCTTAAGGTATCTTAATCATTCTATGTGAAGTGCCCTTTTGAGGGAAACTTTTCTACACATGGGCTATCTCGCTAAAATGGGATCGACATAATTTCCTTGGGGAACTAGGGGCCAAACTTGCCTAACGATCCTCGAACGTCAGTGGCCATCTTCAAATAATATAGGGGTCATATCACCCGCATCTCTGGCAGAGCTTACGGGTTACAAAGGAAACATGCAAAGTAGCCCACATGCCTACTAACTGTCCTCCCCACCCCATTCTCCTATCCATGTTGTACCCATAACATAATCCATCTAATAACTACTAAGGCTTCTAACAGGAATCTCTAATAGCAATTATGTCATATTGCATGTCTCATATGTACCGATAACTAGTAGAATATGCAAGTCTGTGTCCTACATGAGACTCACAACTCGTAGAATACTTGTGTAATGGCCAAATGAGATATAAAGATGTCTCACAATCATGGGGTGGTCTCATAACTCTAAGCCAATATGCATAGTAAAACCAAAAGATAATATACGACGTATTTCGTTGTTGCATCCGTCTTTCTTGGACGCAAAGTTTAATAGCATAATAAATAAATAAATAACATAAATGTAATATGCTAAAATAATTATAAATAAATAGTAATTATGCTAATGTATACTTGCATGGATCCTGAATGGTGTCATGACAACGTCCACATAGTGAACTCGGCAAGTTAACAACCATAAAAAGATAGAATCTTGATGAACATCTACGGATGCTGAAATAAACATCACCAATATTTTCGGTATGGATGAGAAAGTCAGAATAGCAAACCCATAAGTCCAATCTAGAAAAAAGAAATCACATTTTTGGGTCAAAGTAGGGTCCTTATGTGGCCCACTTTGCACCGTAAAACATATTAGAATTAAAGGTCTATAAATTCAGCATATTATCGGTTAAACAAAGTAGAAACGATGATACAAACTCAACGGTGTGTCCAGATTTGGATTTGGATAAGTCGATCACAAAATTGCCTGTTGAATTGGATAGTAGGGTCCGCGAAATAGCAATCCAGTCGAGCATCTCAGAATTAGACGAAACTTGGGTCACACTAGTCTCTATAATTAATATTTATTAATAAATATTCTGAATTATAAGTTAAACCTAAAAAATAAATCTATATTTGCAAGTGGGAGATTCGTGGCACGTAAATTGAGACATTATGTTGAACGAAAAGTCAACCAACACAAATATAAAATTTGAGTACTTGAACACGTTGATTTCATCATCACAAGAATGGTGGAATCAATGGTTCAAATAAATCTTAAATCAGTTACAAGATATTATAAATTTAGTTTTCAGATTACAATTATGGTAGTTAACTAATTATCGAGGACTTCAATGAATTAAACAAGATGACAAATTAATCTATTCAGTTCTGGAAATTAATTATGTTGTAGATCTCAGTGTCAACTTTTCAAACAAGCAAACGGATAGTAAAAATGATTTTGGGATCGTAGTAATCTCAAAACAGTGAATCAAAAATGTAACTTGGACAACTAACACTCAAATAATTGTACATAATTATGGATTTTGAATTATAGGAAACAAATTTGATATTCTGGAAGATTATCTCGATACGCTTCCAACAAACAAATGGCACTAGAATACGACATCAGGGTTGGTCGTAATGGCTCCATGAAGTTTAAACATCACCAAGAACTCTTCCAGCGCAACTCTCTCTCTCTCTCTGTCTCTCTCTCTCTCCTCTTATAATTAATCTATAGGAAATTAGAGTTTTATAATATATATAGCAGTATTGCGGCTAAAGGTTGCTAGGATGGGACATGTGTCACCTATCTGACGGTTCTCACCCAGATCTAATGGCCAAGAAAGAATCTAGATCAGCTCGGCTTGGATTTTCGAGCATAGCTCGAACTCGAAAAGGGACTCACATGGGTGGTATTCTCAAGAGTGACAGGGGGGCTTTTTGTCTGGCCAGTAGTGCCAGACAAGCGCCCGGACTGCTAACTAGGTTGTTGAGTATGTATATTAATTTTCTTTTTAGTTTTTAATTAACATAAAGCAATTTATTAATTAGTTTTAATCTAAATAACTCTAAATAAATATCTAAAATAATTAGAAAATTCTAGACAATAGATCTAGGCTTTCTAATCCTAAATAAAAAGTTTGGTACTAAAATATTTTCCTTGATCCCGAAATAAATTATGAAAGGCAATAAATAAATAGGCTTCCCAGGTTTTTATTATCCAAAATTTCTCCAAAATTTTAAAATGCCATAAAATGGTTTCTAAAGCTATATGTGAGCATCTCGGAGTTATAACTAACATAGTGTTATATATTTTTGGGTAGTGTGACCTAGGTGTAACATGAGTTTATGTGTAACTCTCACAATTTCTAAGTTATTTTTCAATAATTAAAATTACTAAAAAAATAAAAATTAGAGGATTACAGAGATGGACGAGGGATTTTAGGGTTTGGTATGATGTACAAAGAAATATTTGGGTGGTGATTGGGGAAGCAGAGTGGGGGTTGGTTGATGAGTTGGGGAGAAGAATAGTGTCACGTGTTGGAGTTAGTAGAGTTCCCAATAAAGGACCGTATATGGCAACTCTAGAGGAGGGTAAATAGAGTGCATCGGAATAATCTACCTAATTAAAAATTAAGCAGAGTGAAGGTAGTAAATAACTAGCAGTGTATATGCAATATAATAAAGTAAGAGAAAGAGATAGCAAACGCAAACACCGAGATGTATACTGATTTCCCTTAGAGAGGACTAGTCCAGTCCCGAGAACTCAAGCTCAGAGTTTTATCCACTATAATCACCAATAGTGAATCACAATCTTTGATCCAAAGGCTTGCCAACTTCTTACAATCACGAGATTTGATCCAAAGTCTCGCAACTTCACACACCACGAGTTTTGATCCGAAGGCTCACAAATTCACATAGAAGAAGAGAGAAAACTGATAGAGCCAAGCTCTTTACAACTCTTGTAGACTTCTAGACCGAGACCGCACTTGGCACTTAGAAGGCTAAGGAGTTTATATTGGAGATGAGAAAGTTTAGGCTCTGAGGGTTTACTTAATATAGGATAGAAAGATTGAGAATGGTTGAGTGAGTAAGAATATGAAAATCTAACTCTATTTATAGGTTATTACCAAACCGAGTTCGGCCATAATTCGGTAGGGAATATTTGAATTTTCAAACGTTGGAGGCCAAGAAATCAGGGATTGTGCCACTGGATATATTCTAGTAAAATGGGTGATTGAGTCCGGTACAAATTTGGGGCAAATTCGGTCCGAGTTTGGTTTACCTATTTTAGGTAGATCCAAGTTTGTATGTGGACTAGTTTGGTAGATAGGTTCAGGATATATTTGGACTGATTTCTGGTGGATGTGTTTTTGGCTATTTAAGTGGACTGAGTTGCTTTCTAGTTGCCAGTGTGACTCGACTTACATGAGTCTTAGACTCAAATAAAATATAAGATTACATATAAAAACCAAGAGCACTGATGAATCTAAACTTCAGAAATACCTGCTGACTTGAAGACGCTTTTTTCCTTGAAGACAGTTGTCCAAAGATAACTAGATATAGGAATCTGAATACCTTTTAGGGGCTTCACCCACAAACCCTTATCCGCTGACCGGACAGCGGAACCCTGCGAGGCTCCGGATAAGTCATAGGCGGTTGGATAAAATCTTCTGGTATAACTATGACTTTGGCTCATCGTCATATAGCATATGTCCATTGCTGATCTTGCTTATTTCTTTTTGCAAGTACATGTTAGATGAACAAGGAAATATATAGAAATAATTATTATACATCTGGACAATGCTGAGTTTAAGCAGAAGATACTATAGTGATTGATCGATTACCATATTGCTAAACATAATCGATTAGCCATATTCAAAAACTCAACATAAATATTAGGTCAATACCCAACCTATATAAAAAATACTCCGATATTGAATTGAATATTCCTATATATAATAGGAATATCTCAATGTATTTGGATTGGGTATTCCTACATATAATAGGAATACCTCAATGAATTTAGATTGTTATTACCACATATAATAGGAATATCTCAATGAATTTGGATTGTGTATTCCTTTATATAATATGAATGCTAGTTGTGGGTTTAAGGCTATATATATTAGGTGTTTCCTAACCCTAAAATATATCTCAAAAATATTACAAAAGGAGACAAGACTGCTTTTACAACCTTGGAAGGATAGAGAAAGAGATTGAAGGCTATTTCAAAGTGGAGATCGGTTTCGAGTAATTCTTTTCTTGTCGTCTCCGTTCTTCGTGGGTCCGTGATCTATTTTCTATTCCAAAGATTTATTGTGATCCATTTGGATAGGTAATAAATTTGTAAGGATTGGTGTATTTCTTATTCTATTAATAGAGGCTTTTCTGGGTTTGACTCTAATCGTCCTATTATTTTTCCTGCAAGGGTTTTCTACATAAAAAAATTGCTTTATGTCTGCGTATGGTTTTTCTGTGTGGTTTGGTGTTTGATTTTGTACGTTGTTATTGCTTGGTTCTCTCACAACTTCTTGGTTTAGAGGAAATATTTCGCGTTTGCTTTCCTAATAGTTCATATTAGAGCCAGTTTAGTTCTATTTTGTTGATACCAACAGGTGGTATCATAGCTTGTGGTTGGTTATGTTTTATTGATAACAACAAGTGGTATCAGAGCTTTGGGTTCAGAGAAGCATCAGAATTTGACAATCAAACCAAGAAGAATAGATGGATGCGAAGTCGGTACGCATAATAAATCTAAATGGTTCCAACTACCACTATTGGCGAAACAAGATGAATGATTTATTATTTATAAAGAATATGTATCTTCTGGTATTTGTATTTGAGAGGACCAGTGAAAAAATTGAAGAGGACTAGAATTTTGAGCACATACAGGTGTATGGGTACATATAATAGTTCATTAATGAGAACATGTATAATCACGTTGCCAGTATAGAGCACGCGAAGATAGTTTAGGATAAGCTAGAACCTTTGTATGCGAAGAAGACCGGGTAAATAAGTTATTCCTGATCCAAACAAATGATAGGTCTGCAGTACAATGATGGTATATATGTCACGTATCACTTGAGTAAGTTCTAGGGTATAGTTGACCAGCTATCCTTGATGGGAGTCTAGTTTGACGACGAAGTTCAAGGATTGTGGTTGTTGTATACTTTGCCAAACACGTGGGAGACCGTACGGGTGTCTATGATCACTTCTACTTTGAAATACGTGGTCAATATGGAGTTCACCAAGAGCATGGTATTGAATAAGGAGATGTGGAGGAAATCTCAGGGCACGTGTTCTTCATTCCAATTTAGAGGCGCTAGTTTCAGAGAGCCATAGAAGGGGCAAAAGTAGGGGGTCCAGGCGATGGCAGAGACAAGAGTAGAGGCAAATCTAAGGGTCGGTATGAGGATTCAGAGTGCTATCATTATGGAAAGAAGGGCCACATCAAGAAAAACTATTTTGCATGGAAGAGGAAGAAAAAAGGCGACTAGGGGAAGCAATATGAGAATAAAATAAACGACTGCCTCAACACATGGAGATAATGTGATCATTATCGATGATGAGGTAGTCCTGAACCTCGCCTGTGATGATAATTTTTGGCTAGTGGACAGAGGTGCTTCAGCGCACATATCTCACAACAGGGCAGTATTTGCCACTTACTCGACAGGCAACTGTAGAGTATTTAAGATGGGTAACTGGGATATGTCAAAGGCATTTGTTATTGGATATGTGCATGTGGGAACCAAGACAGGTTCATTTTTTTTCTCAAGGATGTTTGTCATGTTCTTAAAATCCTTTTCAACCTGGTATCGATTGGAAGATTGGATGATGAGGCATTCTTCAATCTCTTTGGGAATGGCCAGTTGAAGATTTTTATAGGTTCGATGGTGATTTCTAAATGAAGCAAGAGGTTTGGTCTCTATTATATGGAAGGAAGCACACATAAGACACATGAGGTGAACGAATCTACTGATGCATCTACCGAGTTGTGGCATATGCGGCACAGCCATAATGAGAAGGTGATGAGATACTTGGTGAACAAGAAGATGATTATGGGGATGAAGTCTACAAAATTGGAGAGATGGACGCACTGTTTGGTGGGAAAGTAAAATAGGGTATCTTTTCAAAGGTCACCCAAGTTCAATGAAGCTAACGATTCTCAAGGTTATACACCCGGATGTCTGCGGTCTTATAAAGGTAAAATATATTAGTGTTGCTTCTTAATTTATGACTTTTATTGATGATTATTCTAGGATGGTTTTGGTATATGCCTTAAAGACCAAGGATTAGATGATGTACACTTTCAAAGAGTTTTAGGCCTCTTTTGAAAGGGAGACGGGCAAGAAGCTGCTATATTTTTGGTTTGACAAAGGCAATGAATACATCGGTCCCTTCGATGCATATTATAGAGAGCAAGGGATACGAAACCAGAAGAGTCTTCTAAAGATACCTTAACTCAATGGTGTAGCAGAGTGCATAAACAAGACACTGATGGAGAGGGTACAATATTTGCTCTTTCAAGCAAACTTATTGGACAGTTATTTGGGTGAGGCTCTCTACACTGCTGCTTATGTTATTAATTTATCTTCTAGTAATCCTTTGCAAGGTGATATGCCAGACAAAGTATGTTACGTCATATAATCACCTGCGAGTATTTGATTGTACGGCCATCATGCATGTACCGAAGGAAGAGAGATCCAAACTTGAGCCGAAGATGAGGCAGTACGTCTTTCTCTACTATTGTCGGGATGAGTTTAGCTATAGACTCTACGATCCAGTAGGAAGAAAGCTCTATAGAAGCAGGAATATGGTATTCATCGAGGATCATAACATTACCAACACTCAGAATTTTGAAATGCCTTCTGAAGCTGAGGAATTGCCTGAGTTAGAGTCATTTTGCTTTAAGCCATTTCTAGAGGACACTGCAGAGGATCTAGTTATGAAGGAGCCAGTACATAAAGATGTATCTAATCTTGATCATCAGCCTGTTGTTGATGGTCGGGATAACCCTTAGGAGGATGAGAATATCGAGGAGGTAGTTCCTGAATGGAAGGAGACTATTCGTATACAGCCAACACCAGATCTTCCATTGAGGTAGAGCACGAGAGATCATCGACATCTACTAGATACTCACCAAATGAGTATGTGCTACTAACTAACGGGGGAGAACCCAAACGTTTTTTAGTGTCTATGGAAGGCGAATACAGGCAAAAGGGGATAGAGGCCATACAGGAGGAGTTGAGTTCCCTGCATGCCAATTCAACTTATGACCTGGTACAGTTGGTAAAGGGCAAGAAGGCTTTGAAGAATCGATGGATGTTCATAGTGAAGCAGACCGATGATTGTAAACCCCATCATTTTCTTATAGGGTTATTTTGGTAACTTGGATTTATTTTTATTGTTATATATTTAATTAAATAGGTAAAAGGATTAGTTCCTAAAATTACTTATATATTAAAGACACTTTACCATGGCTTAGATATCTTGATCGATTTATAATCTTTTTCTTCCAAAAAAATTCATATTAATGATCTTGGCTAGACCTACTATGCCTGTGACATTGGTGTTGCATTTTTTTGATCTCCTTCATGCTCGAAAAATATTAACAAACATATAAAAATATCTTTATCATAAATTATTTAACTTGTTAAACCAAACCGAGCCCAAACACTCTACTCAGACTCGCAAACCAATTCCTACTCCTTATGTACACTACCCCTACCACCTTGACCCAGGTGAACCCGAAGCCTCGCTAAGGGTTAAACCATCCCCATTAAATCTGAACCATAGAATAAAATCTCATCAAATCTAAACCATGGGTCCAATCTTTCCATCAAAACCCTAACAAACTTCCTCCTAACAAACCCTAACCAACCCCTCATTTCTACTCTATTTGGTCGGCCCCTCTCCCCCTCTTGGCCATAAGTTACAAACTCGCCCATGTCACTCCCTATTCCCGATATATGTATTTAGTACATATTATTTATTGTTTGTTTATTAGGTTGCATGGAGACTAGACCTATTCTTTGGTTTAACTTGGTTCATGTATTAGTTGGTTAGGTTGGTTTGGTCATGAGTTAAATCTATGGTCTAAACCTCAAGTCCTAACTATATAGGCTCTCATTTTTCTCTCTCTTCCCTTATTCTCTTATTTTCCTTCCTCTTTTATTCAGACAAGTATACCTTGCATGATATGGAGAAACCCTTAGATTTAATCCTTGCTATTTCCTTGCATTTTATTAGTCTAATATGTGTACATTATGATTCTAAGAACTTTTAATACTTGAAGTTTTCAGTTTTGATGGATGTATTTGGCTAGATCTACATTTCTTATTTAAGGGTTTTGATGGGTTCCATAAGTTTTTTTTTGTTTTGATCTATTAAAATATGGTATTTTAGAAAAATATTTTTTCTAGGTGATAGAGCATTCTATTTCAAATGTTTTGGCTTTTGGTTCACTTGATATGGAGTTAAAATAAAGTTTTTAGGAAGGAATTTTTTTTTTGGATACTTAGAGCTTTTCCATGGCCGAACTTGATGTTCTGGGATGATGGAGTACCATGCGGCCCAGCAACATGCGCCCCCTCTAGCATGTGTCCATCTTATTGGATGCATGGCTGCTCTATGCATAGGTTCTAAAGTCGGATGCATACTACCTTGAACGCATGTAAATTCACTAAGGCCTGACTCTATGCACCTAGAGTCCATGCGGCCAGGAGACTATGCGGCCACGAGCCATGTCTTTTCTTTTAGGTGCATGCCTTTGCACAACTTTTATAACTCTGGACAGCTTTTTATGCTTTTTCTTATCTCCCTAACGCTTTTTGCTTGTCGCATCAAGTTACATCGAGTCATATCAGTCACTTCTCTGACTTGCATTTATTGTATGTCACTCAGCACGTGTCCTGAAGAGTAGACTTTTGCCCAAGCATGCGACCTGGAGTCGTATGAGGCCTAGAGACACATTTGACCGACTTCCCAAGCGGCCGATAGCTATGCGCCCCTGATCCGTTTGCAGCCCTATGTTCTTGTTTTATTGATTTACATGGTTTGGATATTTAATTGGATTTTTTGATTCCATGTATGATTTTAACACATTAGAAGTGTATGTGAGCTCAGTGACAATGTGTTATACCTGACTATGCGTCTGACCCGACTATGTGTAGACATAGACTATGCGCCAAGTGACTGCACTACTAAAATACTGAGATTTAGTGAAGAAATATTGGCGACGGCTGATATCTGACCCAAATAGCGACGTCTCAGCGGTATTATAATGACCAAATATAATAGATCAAAAAATTAATATAATTCCGTCGCCAGGTCATCGCTATGTCGTCACCGGATTGTACCACATTATGCGAGAACTACGCGATAAACCTTCACGACAGATTGGCAACGGCTACTCGACGTACTAGGACGTCGATGGTCCGTCGCCTATGTCTGTGCCCTAAGTTAAAAGAAAACATTGTCGATCAAAATTTAATATTTCAATCGACCACTCTCTCTCTCTCCCATCTCTCACTCGACTTTTTCTCTCTCTCTCTCTCTCTCTCTCTCTCCGGCGTTCCCCTTCCAGTTGTCCCCTCTCTCCGGCTACCCCCTTCCCGTGGTTCCCTCTTCTCCGGTGATCCGCTTCCCGTGGTCCCCTCTCTCAGCTTCGACGTCGTCGTGATTACTCCCCTCCATGCCTGTTCCTTCTCTCGGTTCCTCCGTACCCTCTCATCCTCCGTCGTTTCCCCTCATCGTCCAACGTGCCCCCTCCTACTGTAAGTTCTAGATCATTTGATCTCTCAATATATGTTATTTTTGACATTTAGGGTGTACCATTTGGGGATGAGTTATATGATGATTTCTTGTTACTACTCGACATTTGGGGATAATTTTTGTGATAATTTCTTATTATTGCTCGAAGTACGTGATCAGAAATTTTCTCATCATATTTGTCGTAGAACGTGTTGAGGCTTGCAGTATAGATTTAATATGAGGGCAGTTGTGTAGACTTTGTAACAACTGTGATTATATATATAGCTGCACAGTGAATGTATGATATATTAGTGTGATTATATGAGGTTGAGTGGCTAGGTATCAATGTATCCATGATACGTGGATGTGAGGAAGAGAAGAGGTATACGGCACAACGTGTTATGGGTGTATGAGTATGATATCAGTGAGTACTAAGCCTTTGGGGGTAGAGCTCGGGTCTGTAGGTGTTTGCAACTTTGGATGAACAACCGCCATAGAAAAATGATTTCATAAGATCAAAATTTAGATTGTCACAACATATCCTACCTCCAACTAAATCATATCATACAAACTAATTTGAAAATTTAGGTTACTACTCTAAAAAGCAAGGACTTGGCCTAATAATGGCGAGGCATAATCCATACAGCCATTTGACTGGCATGGTGGAGACTATGCAGCCGTAGATAATATTGACTATCCTTCAGCCCCCATTCCTGGGCAATGATTATACCATAACCGATCACTATATTTTATATTGTGAGCTGATGTATTAGCATTAGATTATGTGGGTTTATTTTAATTTTGTTATATCCTTCAGATACTATATTCGATAAGAACATATAATACATTGATGTACATAACTTAGATAATTCACACTAATATATGCTAGAATAAATTTTGGGTAGTGTTCTGAGCCATCGATAACCGAATTCATGTCGATACTATGCGAAAAGGCATCATATTGAACAAATGTTGATGTTATAACTTTTACATGTTTCTCTACTTTTTGCTATCGTAGAATACGCAAAGTAAGAATTATAATATCCGGCCCCATATGACATAAATATTGTGATGTTCAAATATGATTGGATCGACACAACATCAAATCAAGGATGGAAAATTAATAAATAATTTAGATTTCTCGATGTAAACCATCACAGGAGATATAGAGAGTCTGACTCATTTGTGATAGCAAGTCATTTTGTGATAGCAAGTCAAGCAGTTCAAGTCTACTATATAAGTTACCCAAGACGTCGTAGAGATCGATTTGATTGGTGGACGGTATATAAGACTAAATCTAGAAATACGTTCAATATTGGACACCAAGCATACCAGGAGGACCAGGTCGAAGAGCCTCAATATTTGGGACAACAGTCGGAAGAAGATATCATAGATAATATTAATATTGAAGCTATTATTGAGGAAAATAGAGGGAAGGAAGATGTTGATATACAAGACTTAGCTGACAACCAGATAATTGGCCTTATCCACGACCAGGAAGACATCTCTGAAGAAGAAGAAGAAGAAGAAGAAGAAGAGGAAGAAGAGGAAGAAGATAAAGAAGAGCTTGATGAGGATGAGGATGAGGATGAGGATGAGGATGAGGATGACGATGGCGATGACGATAATGACGATGATGATGATGGCGATGACGACGACGATGATAACGATGGTGATGATTAGATTACCTATGTTGTCTACATGTTGTACCTAGAGATGATATTTGATTTTGTTACTAAAAATACTTCTATCTCTTACTAAAAATACTTCTATCTTAGTTTTTATAGCTGTTTTATTGGTTAGTTCTATTTATTAGATATCTATCTTGTTGCTTAGTTTTATTTATTAGATGTCTATCTTGTTGCTTAGTTCTATTTATTAGATGTCTATTATGTTTGTTACTTCTATTTATTGGATGTCTATATATGTGAATCATGATCATAGATGGCTGGTGGTTATGGTCGTGATAACGGTGATCGAGGTAGTTGTGATCTTATACTACCCGGAGATGGATTATCTCCTCGATCACGTGATCCAGATACCCCATCGTCGGTCGCAGGAACCTCTCCTCTGCCATCGGCTACAGGCACAGATACTCCGCTATTTGTTGCTTACGTCATCGGTGCTACATCATCGATATCTATGCCCCCGTCATCATTTGATGCAGATCCTGATACCCCATTATCAGTTCGTCCACCAGATACTCCGACAATTGTACGATGGGCCCCAGAGTATCCGGACTTAGAGTATATTGCTAGTAGTTGGTATATCCCCCGACCGGGTGGCCCTCCGACAAAACCAGAGAGACCGGTGGGGTAGTTCAGAAAGGAGCTTTGTCTCGCGACCAAAGAGCTATAAGTTAATTTATATGTTTCAAATAATGTAGTTAATTTCATATATTCTATTTATTTATTCAACTAAATAATTTGTTATTATTTCTTTGTAGATTTTTTCCATATAGTGCTACTATAGCACTTGGAAAAATCATTAGGGAAAACTACCACGGCCCCTACCTTAGATTCTCCGATGTGTCGCCCGACATGCAGTATATATGGCTTGTCCAGATGAAGGTATATACGATCTTTTCTCTTATTATATTTATTAATTATTTTTTAATCTATTTATGTTAATTTTTAATTGAATTTGTATGTCAGAAAATCTACTGGTGGTCCGAGCATCGTGATACAGAGATCAGGAAGACATATCGCGATGCCTATAGCAAGAAGATGCGGGAAGCGAAGGATGATTTACAAAAAAGGGTAAATGTTGGAAAGGGCAAGAAACCCTAGATCCGTGATAATTTTTGAGAGAAGATACAGAAGGAGCTTGATACTCCTGAGTTTAAGAAGAGGTCCGGGCAAGGGAAGAAGGCACGATCTCATAGGAGCCTGCATACTGGTGGATCGATCCCCATCGCTATGTACCATCAAAATCTGGTAAGATAATGCGAAGTACTTAAATATTTTCATTATATAGTTAAATAACATTAATCATCAAGATAATATATTTTCTTAATGTTTAGTACACAAGCGGAGAAGCTGCCGAAGGAGGGGGGAGATCCCTTTAGTATTCATTTTGTCGAAGTTTTTGAGTATACGCACAAGAGAAGGAAGGACGGAAGCAACGTGGACGAGAAGGCCATCAAGACTTTTGTAGTTATTTTAATTTATATTATAAGTTAGAGTAATATGAGGTATTAGAATTTACATTATATGTTAGAAGTCTCTGCAGACTGAGAACGTTCTAGGGCTACTCAAGATAGGGTTGAAGAGAGTGACGCTGAGTCTTCTCCCGCCACAACGTCCACTTCCATGGCCGCTCCGACGAACGATATTTTTGTACAGGCCGCTAGCAGAAGAGGGAAAGGCGAACGCGTTTACGGAACCGACTTCTTGGAGTCGCAGATGTCGGTATACTCAAGACCTCCACCACCAGCATCTTCTGCTATGGCACAACCTGATAGGATAGAACAAATTGTTAAGGCGATGACCACATTGCCGGCCACAGTGGTGGGTATGCAGGAGTCTATCAGCAGTATGCAGGCCTCCATACAACATAGTTCTTTCGGTGTTCGTGCTCCTCCCATTCTTGTCCCCGGTGCCATGATATTTGGTCCTTCTGGTACCTCTGATCCTCCCGTTGTTGCTTCTGGCCCTATTCTATCTGCTGATGCAGTAATGAAATTCTAACTTTTATTGCCGTCAGAGGCGTTAGGTTCACTACCATCTGAATTAGTGAATAAAATTTCTTCAGATGTCCTTGAACGTTTTCCTGACCATGGAACACCACCAGATTAGTAATTTTATTTATATTGATATTTATTTGTGTTGTAGTAATCACGAACTTGTAGATATTGTTTATTTATTTTGTCGTGGTCGTGGACTTGTGGATGTTGTTCATGTACTTCGATTAATTTATTCGGACTTGTGGTCGTATTCTTATGGATATTGTTCATGTATACGATTAATTTTATTATGTTAATTATATGAATTTTCTGAATTATGTCTCGTGTGTGTTTCTAGCGTGCATTTTTGCCATTGAAGGTCCGATTGGACGGGTATTCTACAGTGGGTTGTGCTGGGTGGTTGATATATTGATAGTATTTAATAGGTTTTATATATACCAAACATGCTGGGATATCTGTATTTAAAAGTTTTTTTTGCAGTTATATGCATATTAGCGACGGACATCCGTCGACTTAACGGCTACCTACGACGTACTTGCGACACGCTAGCGACGGATACAACCGTCTCCAAGTAAATTTCTATTCTTGAGCGACAAATTACTAACACACGATGACGGACATGCGACTTTCTCCCGATAGTAAGTAATGTCGTTATTCCGTCGCCAACTTGAGTATCAGATATTTTTTCAGTATCAGGAACATAAATAATGTCGCTATAACGTTGCTAACCTGACACCATTTTTGACGTAAATCTGCCTCTATCTCGACGTTATTATAAACTAAATTAATGTCGCATATACGTCGCTAAAGCTCTGCTTAATCTATCCGTTGCTAAAATATCGCATAGACATCAACTAAATCGATGTCACAATTACGCCAGTTTGTAGCCAAAATTTTGACTGATTGGCGATGGAATCTTTTAGCGATGTAGAATTTGCGGACGGGTATTTTTCGTTTAAATACCATTGTCAAGTAGTCGTTAATTGTCATGACACGCACCCAGAATAAGGGCACAAGCAGTATTAAACGCCCAGCCTACGTCGCAGCACCGGCGGTAGAACGCTGTTTGGGTCAAACAAACAATCTAATATCTCACACAATATGTATAAGGTACCTATTAATGTCATCTCAACTCCAAACGAAAGAACAATATGGGATATGATAATGATAAACTATACTCAATCATAATACAACTAAGGAAGATAAAGTACGAGATGGAATAATGAAGAAAATAGTCACAATACATCTATAAGTCCGACATAATATATATACATGCCAATAACCTCAATAAAGTCTAATAGAAGTCTAAACAATAAGACTAAGCCTCCTCATCCTTTGGTACTAGGTCCTCCTGCTCTAAAGGAGTATCCTCTAATGGTATGCCGTCCTGCTGCCCGTAGTAGGTGGGATAATGGTCTACAAGACAATCATCTGAAAATATATTCAGCCAGGATTGGAGCGAAGTACATACCTCTGAAAGCAGTTCCAAATACATAATTGAGCATATATAACAAATAATAGAAAAGAATACAAGATAACTAAACATAAGAATAGAATGAACTAGAGTGAACAGGTAATGTACTGGAATGAAGAATAGGCAATATAAATATCTGCAAGTAGTGGAAATAAATGAAACTAAATAATGTGCCATAAAGTACAAGTTTATTATGTGATCGATTTCGGTTGAATACGAATATAATATGGTAACTCGATTACACGTGTGATATGTAATCGATATGTACACGAATACACTTGGGCTTGATCATATAACCAACTCTTACTCCCCCAACCCCAACCAATACTTATGGATCCAATCACAACACATTTCAAACATGAATATGGGCACATTGAACACGAGCAGTATGTGAACACGAAGTACACTAAAATCAATACCCGATATACACGATGAAATTGTCACGCCCCAGTCCCAAAATACGTAGGACTAGGAACACGTAAGTATGCCAGCCGTATGTATATGGAAACTCCAATATATGGATACCATAATACACACGTATGTTGTAATATGAATATAAACTCACACAATGGTATATATAGTATCACAAGTCACAGATATACTAATCTCATCCACACAACAAGCCATAGAAAAGGAATAACTAAACTAGAATAATGAGTCTGAAATATCTAAAATAATAGCCGGGTAGAGACAAATCCACTACCAATGACTATATCAAAACTAAAATGAGAGAAGAGTAAAATCTCCAATATAAAATAAGGTGATGACAGAAGTGTATCAGCTAAGAAGATCCATCGCTAGATATAATCAATGATGCTCAGAAGGTAAGACCTCCTCGGCAAAAAATAATACGTCAGGTCCAGGCCCGTACTCCTGCGAATACTCCTGATCGTCTATACTTGGCAAGGGACCAGGTCCTCAGAGGGACATAACAAGATACATAGAAGTAAGCCAATTGAATACAGTAAACATGCATAATGTTTGAAAATATATAAGTACGTTGTACAAGACAATCTATATGAATGCAAATAAGGATAACTTTTCGGCGTATGGCGAGGGTAGGCTACTCGATCTAAACCTCACAACTCATACACCCGTCTAGAAGATCAAAAATTGATATACCGCGGGGGTAGCGACCAGCGTGTGACTCCAGAAATTGATATACCGCGGGGGTAGCGTCCAACGCAACACACTCCCGTAGTGCGAGCTAGATACTATAGTTTACCAGAGTGGTTAAAGCCCATACGCCTAATGATTGTCCTATCATGATACTAGGTGTCAAGTGTGTGTCAACATATCTAATATATAGTAATGACTGAACGAAACTACACATGCAATGAATATACAGAAATATATAAATATAAATAGCATGTAAAGTACTGTAAACAATTTGGCAAGGTATACTTGCCTGGCAAGGAAGCTGCAAAGTGTAAAGTCCAAGGGTCAAACACACAAGATCAGAAGCTACGGCATCAGAATGAACGTCTCCGGATGCTGAAATAAACATCACCAACATTTTCAGAATAAGCGAGATAGCTAGAAAATACTACCCTTTCGTCCAATTTGGATACAGGGATAAAACGGTAATTTCGGATAAAAGTGGGCTCCATATGTGGGCCACCTTGCACCAAAAAGCGTGCCAGGGGTAAAGGTCTCTAAAAAGGACAAATTATTTATCAAACCAATTCTAAACATCAATACGAACTCAACGGTATGTCCAATTTTGGATTCCGGTGAGTCGAACAAAAAGGCACACAAAAAGTCAACCGTAGGCCCACAAATAGGCGGCTTGGTCAACTATCTCAGAATCGCGTGCAACTTGGGTCAAAGGACCAGCGTGATACCACGAATCCAATAGCGTAAGTTTCGTCATGTTTTGATGAGCGTACACTAAATGGTACAGTATTTTACAAAAGTTATGATATGGGGACTTATCGCGGATACGGGTTGATTCTGACGCGCACACGCATCTGAATCAGTTTTCTCGAAAGCCCGCACGTCTTGGTATATCGTGCGCACCTTTTGGTGCACTTGGTACACGACGGGGCGCTCCCGTTTGGCGGGGCGCGCTCCGTATCACCAATTTTGAAGTTTACAAAAACAGGTTTTTCCGAATTTTCAACCTATTTTAATTTTGTAATTAACACCAAATAAAATAATGTAATTGACAAAAAATAATCTAGGTTAGGTGGTCTTCGCATAGCAAAAAGAAAATCTAAATTTGGATCTCTGTGGTAGGAGATACGAGTCCCTGATCATGGGTCATCGTAACAGATTTCTACAGCATAAAAGTCGTGATTTTTCCTAAAGTTGGCGTCGATTTTTACCTAGTTTGCGCGCTGAATGATGGAAACTAATCTACGGAATTTAGAGAGGGATAGGTGGAGATCATACCGGCAAGACGGGGCTGAGTTTGGTCCAGCGATGGCGCAGGAATCGAGGCTTGAATAGGGGTACGTTGTTGGGTATTCCTGTTGGGGCGCGGGGTCGCGGTCTCGGTCGAGTGGCGGTGGTTCTCCGGAGAGTTGCGACTGTCTGCGGCGGTGCTCAGGCGGCTCGAGGGTTGGGGGAGCCGGCGGTCGAGTTTGGTTTAGGGTTAGAGTTAGGGTTTAGGAATAGGAGTATATATATATATATATATATATATATATATATATATATATATATATAGGAGGTTAGAGGTGGGATGGGTTCGGCTCCACGCGGAGGGGGGGGGAAGGGGGAATTTGTGTTGCGGCTGTTGCTGCTTATTTGTTCTTCGCGGGTTTTGGGTTTAAGGGTAGCGGTTAGGTATTAGTGGGAGGGTAGGACTTAGCTAATGGGTTTTAATCCATTTTCATTTTCTTTTCATTTTCTTTATTTCTCTAATTCTTTTCTCAATTTCTATTTTCATTCCTTCTTTTTCTTTTTTTTTCTTTTATTAATCAACTCATTACTATATATATATATATATATATATATATATATATATATATATATAATTCTAAAGATTTATATTAGTGCATACAATATATCTATCACTGTCTAAAGGATCTCCTACATGAAAATAATTAGGGTAAAATTATAATTGCTCCATAAAATCATCTATTGCACAATCACCTAAAATAAAAAATTAAATAAATTCTATTTCTTTTAATTAGCTACTACATATTATAAATCAATTAAATAATTAATTAAATACTTAATACGGTTTTTAAAATTTGGGGTTTTATAGAAATACATGTGAAGGAGTACCCGTTGAACATGGTAAGGGATAACATCTCCTAACAGGATCCAAATAGTACTAGTCTGTGTAACCACTATATCGAAATCAAGCATACAGTTCTAGAACATGCGATATATACACCATCATGACATAAAAACTAACAGAGAGATGTACTCGTCTCTGGTCCGGAGTAATAGATGTCACTCGCTGTCCGATCAGGTGTCACACACCTATATATGAATGCCATGTCAAATTGGTGTTACAAAGTGATAATTATTAAAATGAGTCAGAATATGATTTCTAGGTCATTTCTAGTCAAACTAGGTCAATCTAGGCTAAAATCTTGATTCTAGGTCCATACCTAGCTTTTAGGTTGATTACAAACCTATACTAGTCAATGCTTAGTGATACTAGGTCATACCTAGGTTTTTAGGTCGTTACTAGTTAATATCTAAGTCATACTAACTAATATATTCAAAAACTAGCTAATACCTTACTAGTTAATACCTAGAAATATATTAGCTATTAATACTAAATAATATCTATATATATATACCTATATCAACATTTATAACTATTATACATACTAGTTAATATATCTCAACATGTAACTTATATACACATATAACTAGTTAATAACACTTGGCAATATATATACCTATACTAGTTACCTGCACTCACAATTAAGCTTAGCACTTTCTTGGACACTCTTAATCAACTACCAGTATACCATCATACATATACCTATCTTTTCCCCCCTTTGGAACACAATAATAATCGATACATACAGAGCTTTGAATATAGTACCAATACATGCTGATACTGTAATCCCTAATATATTCTTACTGCAATTTTCTTCTTGTTTCACTAAATAGTATCACTCAAATTAGTACCTATACACATGTATCAATCATCCATAGATTTAGTGCCATCATAATGGTAGCTCAAAGGGATCATTTACATGATGACAGACTGGTCAGTTACCTGGTTATATATATCTACTACCTTCACTCTAATTATTTACTGCTTTGGCACTTCTAAAGGCTAACACTAAAATACCCAAACTATAAGATTCTCAATTGTACACTGTGCAACCCAGATACACAAGCCAGACTACTCACTCTCATTGCCCAAGTCAACATCTGAATACCATGTTCAGATCCTAAACAATACCCAACTGCTCGAGTCCTTTGTAAAGCAATACCTGATACTAATGTATCGGCTTCTTACATTGTTCCACCTGCAACAGACATAACCTCACACCTCCACACTAAGTCTGCAATCAACTCATCAACAGCAGCAGCAGTCAATCACCTTGCTACTTTTGTTGTAGCCTTGATCTCCCCCCCCATCTTCCAATGTTGCTTTACTTCTTCCTTGGTGCAAGTTGCTGCTATAACTTAACTGTGCACTGCACTGCACTGCGGCTGCTGCTATCTTCAAACCCGATCTATAACCAACAGACACAGTATCAAGTAGCATCAACTACTTGCCACAAACCTACATATAGACACACATCCATATTATACCTGGTTAAATATATCCATGCGCATCAATTAGTAACATACTCATATTAATACACTATCACCCAACCAATTGTCATTACTTCATACACCCAAGGTGCCAAGTAAAATACTCATGTTACGCACTAGTATCCATGTAATACTCCTTATACTATCACTCACATCCACTCCCATGGTCATGATATTACCCCAATTTCATATGAACATGTCTAATATACTAATTAAAGCCTAAATAGAACAAATGATAGCCATTATAATGTGTGATGTGGAATTTGATATGTGTATCACAAGTGCAAGGAAAAAACCCCAAAAATTACTCTGTATCACAAAGTATTGTGATACGGTCTACTCATATCCAATTGTGGATAGTAACTAGTCCCACAACTCCGATCTAAGTTTAATTAGATCTATATGGTCTCATGACATAATATTGATGTGTCAACTGGTAATTCTCCTAAAATGCACACAAATTACTATGTAACTTTCATAATACAAGTCGTATGGACTCAATTCTTGATTTTATAAGTAGCCTTATGCCATGGGGTCATTCCTAATAGTCAAATACATAATTAAGAAGCTACAATAAAGGAAAAATTCAGGAATTGCTAATTAAGATATGGATTCCCGATAAAAATATAATTGGATACGTTCCAGACACGATCTTTTCACCAATGCTCCTCCTCCTTATGCTCCTTGCTTCTCCAAGCTCCAAAACTCCTTGAGAAATAAAAATAAGAGGGAATATGAAGGAATTGAGAGGGAAATTGAAAGTGAATTAATTAGGAATCTAATGGAGGGAATTATGAAAAATTGGGGATCTAATTTCTAGATCTAAAAGAATGCAAATGAGAGAGGGGAGAGAGTAGAGTCCCCTCTAATAGTAGCCGGCCCCTTTTTCTCTTCTCCAAGTCACTTGCAAAGGTCCAAGTTATCCCTGCATAGTGAATTATGAGAATTAATTAGGAAGGATAATTTTGGAAGTCTCTAACTAATTCTAATTGTAATTAAGCTAATTCTCCTTAATTAATTAGTGAGAAAGGTCGAATGGGTTTGGGTTCAAATTAGGCTCATAATTTGTCATGACAAGTCAAATTATTAGACTAGCCTCTTACAAAATAATTAATATAAGTCACAATAAATCTGTAACTCACTAATAATTAGAAAATTAATACAATCATTAATTAAATACTATAACACACTAATATTAATATGTAGTCCTAAAATTATTTACCTATACCAAATTACTAAACTACCCCTAGCTGGAAAAGTGAGGGTGATAATCTTAACCACCTTAGAAAAAAGAAATTCCTCGAAATTAAGGAAGAACCAACAACCAAAAACAATCAATACAAGCAAGAAAGAATTATATCTCATGCTTTAAACGTGCATCTCAACCTCTCGCTCCAAGGTACTCTCTCCTGGCGAGTGATGCCTCCACGTGATGTGCACCAAAGGAATCGTCTGGTTTTACAGAAGCTTCTCCCGGCAATCCAAAATCTCCATGAGCTGTTCTGGGTAGCTGAGAGTCGAACCAACCTCTATCTCTGAGTGATCTAGTACATGGCTAAGATCTGCCACGTACCATATCAGTTGCGACACGTGAAATATATTATGCACTTCCTCTAATACAGGTGGTAAGTCTAGCCTGTAGGCTACTACACTGACCCTCTCAAGAACACCGAAGGGTCCGACGTACCGTAGATAAACTTTATGCCTCCACCAAAGCGAATCGTGTCCTGTGTCAAAAAAATCCTCAAGAACACCAGATCGCCATCCTTAAACTCAAATGGTCTCTGGTGGCTATCGGTCCAATGTCGTTGTATATCCTGCACCACCCAACGCCTATCTCTAGTAAGCTTCACCTTCTCAGCTGCATCCACGACAATCTCTGGTCCCAGTAAGGCTGTCTCACCAATATCATCCCATGATAACGGAGTGCGGCATCTCCGTCCATATAACGCCTCAAATGGTGATATCATGATACTGGCATGGTAGTTGTTGTTATAAGAAAACTCTACCTGGTAAAGATGATCCTCCCAAGAGCCTCCAAAATCCAAAATATAGGTGCGTAGCATATCCTCGAGAGTCTAGATAGTCCTCTCCGACTGCCTGTCTGTCTGAGGGTGATATGCCGTACTGAACTTGAGCTGAGTGACCAAACTAGCCTGCAAACTCTGCCAGAAGCAGGACGTGAAGCGACTATCCCGATCTGAGACTATACTCACAGGAACTATATGCAATCTAACTATTTGACGTACATACATCTCTGTGATCTTTTCGTAGACATACCCACTTTGAATGGCAGAAAGTGAGCAAATTTGGTCAATCTGTCTACGATAACCCAAATCGTATCTTTACCTCCTGGAGAACGCGGAAGTCCCAAAATAAAGTCCATCGTCACATGCTCCCACTTCCATTCTGGAATGGGTAAAGGCTGAAGCAATCCACCTGGCCTCTGTTACTCTTCCTTTACCTGCTGGCATACCAAACATCTGGATACGAAGCCAACTACCTCCCACTTTGTACCATACCACCAAACATGCTCTCTCATATCTCTATATATCTTGTTGGTACCTAGATGCATAGAGTACTAAGATCGATGTTCCACTTGAAGAACCTTATCGCGCAACGCTCTACTCGGCATACACAATCTGGTACTGTGCCGCAATAATCCATCCTCTATAATTCTAAAGTCATCTGCCAACCCTATTCGAACCTGTGCCCTGATGCACCTCAGTGACTTATCCACGAACTGTATGGCTCTGATCTTATCCATCAACACTTACTGTACCTGGAGTCCCCATATCTGTGTTGCAACTCCAGAAACTGATACCTCAATACCCAACCTATAAAGATCGGCCAACAAATGTCTGTCCCTCATCAAGTACAAAGCTACTAGCGACTACGTTGGCCTTCCCTGGATAGTACTACAAAGAAATGCCAAAGTTCTTATCAACTCCAACCATCTTCGTTGTCTTATATTGAGCTCCTTTTGTATGAACACATATTTCAAGCTCTTGTGATCTGTAAAGATCTCTATCCGCTTTTCATAGAAGTAGTGCTTCCACAGTTTAAGAGCAAAAATAACTGTTGCCAACTCCAAGTCATGGGTCGGATAATTTTTCTCATGCGGACATAATTGCCTAGAAGCATAGGCAGTCACCTTTCTGTTCTGCAGCAACACATAATCTAAACTCTTACTCGATGCATCACTATATATAAAAAAATTCGTATGTCCCTGATGGCAGTGTCTACACTAGAGCTGTAGTCAACCTCTTCTTTAGCTCTTCAAAATACATTGACAATCCTTTGTCCAGACAAACTCTATATACTTCCTAGTTAGTCTAGTCTTCGGCTCTGCAATCCTAGAAAAATATTGAATAAATCTTCGATAATAGCCTGTCAATCCAAGAAAACTCCAGATCTCCACCACTGAACTCGGAATAGACCATGACTCAACTGTTGAAATCTTCTTCGGGTCTATTGAGATTCTATCTCCTTTAATCATATGCTCGAGGAATTCAACCTTATTAAGGAAAAACTAATACTTCAAAATCTTACCATAAAGCTTCTCATTCCTAAGGGTCTCCAGAACTATCCTTAGGTGTTTCTCATGCTCCTCCGGGGTCTTCGAATAAATTAGTATATCATCAATGAATACTACCACAAACTGATCCAAATACAGATGAAACACCTTATTCATCAGGTTCATGAATACTGTCGGGGCATTGGTCCACCCAAACGGTATTACTAAGAACTCAAACTGCCCAAACCGAGTCTTGAAAGTTATCTTCGGATTGTCTTCCTTCTTTACTTTCACCTGGTGGTACCCCGACCTCAAGTCTATCTTTGAGAATATCTTTGCTCTGCTCAACTGATCAAATAAATTATCAATCCGCAATAACGGATATTTATTCTTGATAGTGAGGTTGTTGAGTGCCCTATAGTTGATACACATTAGTACCGACCCATCCTTCTTTGGTACAAATAATATCGGAGCACCATACGGTGATAAACTGGAGCGAATGAAGTCCTTGTCCTATAACTCATCCACCTGCTTCTTTAACTCTACCAGTTTGCTGTTGTTTACTCCATAGACGTGCTGGAATATTGGCTATGTGCCTGACACTAAGTCTATAGAGAACTTTACATCTTTTTCTGGTCACAACCGGGTAACTCCTCCAAAAAGATGTCCATAGTAGTAGTATTTCTTGCTCATTTCCATGATGCTCATTTCTTGTATTTAATTCCAGTATTCCTATTTTGTATATCTTGTGTACTTGCATACTGCATCTTGTATATTCACTCTATTTACTGTTACATAGTTTTTATTAATTATTGGAACTGTTGTTTGAGGTATACTTTGCTCCTTTCTTGACTGGATATATTTTTTCCAGATGACACTGAGGAGTGGTATCCCACTCACTACGGGCCTCGGGACATAGTTGGCTTAGAGCTAGAGCTTTTGGCTCAGGAGGGATTTATCCCGGTTGAGACAGATGACCCATTACCTGTAGCTCAGTAGATAGGTTTATTGTACTGGATTTGTCTCCAGCATTTGACATTAGTATTTTATATTATATTTGATGACCCATTGGATAATATTTTGCCTGGTGAGTTGTATTTGACTCTTCATTTGTTTATATCATATTCGTGTGATTGTTCCATCTTATAGATCTATGATTGAGTATTTATACTTCATTGGTGGCATTATATATCTTGATGATCATTATTGCTAGATAGATAGTTTACCAAAACAACGTTCTATCATCGATGCTGTGGCATAGGCTGGATGTTGTTCACAACTCGCGTCCCTACACCAGGTGTGGGTCATAATACATTTTTAGTAATAGCCCATGCAGGTCCTCGAGGTCGAAATTAGTGCGATTCGTAGTTGTGCTCTGATTTGAGTACTATTACGAGCCTATTTCAGGATATCGAATATAGGCTATAGGCTGAGAATACTCAATCACATCTAGGAAAAACTCTATTGTTCATTTCAACTATTCTTTCTTGATATTGATATTTGATCTTTAAGTGTCCTTTTTTGAGTACATTATATCTTGTGCGATATTGATTATTTCCTTTCGCTTTGCCTCAGGATATCGTCTAAGACTCGATCACAGCAGAAAGGAGCAGTTTCTGAGAGATCTGTGACTTTTCGAGGGCCTGCACCAATCACTTCTTCGATGATTGGCATATCACCTGTGTTCAGAGGTCCACCTCCAGCTCAAAGGATTGTTCCAGCTATGTTTGAGGGACTTCCACCTCCACCTTCTGTGCCGAAAGATATGACTCAGGTGTTCGTATTGTTTTGCTAGATGATGGAGGCTCAGAGGGTCCGGTCAGAGGATCACCAGAGGCAGACCGACATGTTACATTAGGGTATTGAGAGTGCTCATCAGCTTACCCTTGTTGTAGTAGAGAGAGAAGCTCCGGTCCAGCAGCAGGTTGCTCCGTAGGTTGCCCAGCTTCGACCGAGTAATATCCAGGACTTCAAGAAGTTGGAACCTTGGGTCTTCAAAGGAATCGAGGGAATCGTTTATGCTGATGATTGGCTCGAGGATATCGAGCATCTTATGAGGGTGTCCCATCTTGCTAAGGATCTGATGGTTGAGGCAGTAGGACTTCAATTATTCGATATCGCCCGTACTTGGTTCAGGAATGAATCACTTCTTGCTGATGCTGGGCAGTCTTGGGAGGTATTCAAGGACCTTTTTAAGAGAAAATTCTTTGCTCGGGTGGACAGATTGGACTAGGGGAGGTAGTTTGAGGGCCTTACTCAGGTAATCATGTCCGTGGAGGAGTATACCGCAGAGTTCGGTAGGCTGAACCAATTTATAGAATATTTGGTGACTAGAGGTTCGGGCTATCCACTTATGTGAGGGTCTGAACTGGGAAGTATAGATTCTCATTCTGTCTTTCTATAAGACGTATTCGGAGATACTTGCGGAGGCACGCAAGGTAGAGCGAGAGTTGAGCTTGAAACCCAAGAGAGACCGTAATTCTTTTATGGGGTCTAGTAGCAGCATAGGGCCTGCTAAGCGTCCTCATTTTCAGACTAGGCCTTTTTAGCACCCACACCAGACCCCAGCTAAGGAGCCAGTTCACCAAGCACCACAGCAGCAGCAGAGACACTCACAGCAAGCTTTCTGCCACTTCTGCAAGAAGTCCGACAATATCTGGAAAGTTTACAGGAAGAGGTTGGGAGTTTGTTTGTATTATGGTGCCGAGGGGCATCAACTTAGGGATTGTCCTACCAACCCTCGTCATGCAGTTCAGAGAGCAGCTCTAGCTTAGAGAACACAAGCGAGACCACCTGTAGTACAGCCGAAGGGACCGCCGCTTTCGACCTAGCAGCATTATTATGCCCAGCACCCGCATCAGGGGGTGCACCTCAGGGATGAGCATTTGCTATGACGGTAGAGGAGGCCGAGCCCACCGAAGATGTCATTACAGGTTCTGTTCTCCTTGATTTTATTCCAGGTTTAGCATTATTTGATAGTGGTGCTTCTCATAGTTTTGTATCTATTTCTTTGCACTGAAGCAGTATTTAGTAGCTAAGCCTTTGCATAGAACTTACAAGATCATGACCGTGGGAGACATTATCCTAGTTAGTGATATTTGTAAGGATCGAAGAGTTACTTTGGGAGACTAAAATCTAAGTGCATGTCTACTTGTAATGCCACTTCCGAGCTACGATATTATACTCGGGATGGATTATTTGAGTAGACACCATGCTAGTATAGATTAAAGAGGAGGTAGAGTTTTGTTTAGCCCGCCAGGAGGGCCAAAGTTTGAGTTTGCTAGAGGAGCTATAGAGCAGAGAGAAGGCATTATCTGTGAAACTATGGTGGAAGATAAGGAGTTGTCACATCCTTTGATAGCATATTTTTTGGATGTATTTCTTGAGGAATTCTAGAATTGTCGCCAGCTAGAGATGTTGAGTTATCTATAGACTTGGTGCCAGGTATGGATCCAATTTTATAGCATATCTATAGTGTGAACAATAGCGAGCTAGTCGAGCTGAAGAAGAAAGTGGATGAACTGCAGGATAAGGGGTTTATCAGATCCAGTTCTTCACCATGGGAGCCCCAATATTATTTGTACCAAAGAAGGATGGATCGGTGCACATATGTATCGATTGTAGGGCATCAAAAATCTTACTATCAAGAATAAATACCAGTTACCACAAATTGATGACCTATTCGATCAATTGAGTGGTGCCAAGGTATTTTCCAAGATAGAATTAAGATCAGGCTACCACCAGGTGAAAGTGAAGCCATAGGACATTTTGAAGACTACTTTTAGGACTCGATATGGACAGTACAAGTTCATGGTGATGTCGTTTGGGTTGACTAATATGCCAACAGTATTTATAAATTTGATAAACAAGGTGTTCCAGCAGTACCTTGATAAGTTCATGGTGGTGTTCATTGATGACATTCTCATATACTCGAAGACACCAGAGTAGCACGAGGAGCATCTACGAATTATGTTGGATGGCTCATCTAGAATCTTCAAGATATAATCATCATCTACTCTTGGACCATAATGGGTAGGACATAAGTCCTCAAGATCCTCTGAAAAATATTATCCAGTCAGGATTTGAGCGAAGCACAAACACTAACATCAATTTCAGTTATATTGATAAAAACTATGAAACAGTGTAAAGAAATACATGATGAAAGAAAATACTGGAATATAAGAAAAAATCTGGAGACACATGTATTCATCATATAGAAATAACTAATAGTGAAAAAATATATGTGAATTCTAGAAATGAATGTACTGGAACAAGAATAGAAATACTAGCTAAGTGCCGTGAAATATCAGTTTGCTATATGATCGACTTGGGACTAGATCAGGCTTATTATAAATGATTGGCTATGATACAAGTGAGATTAGGCTAACCATCTGGTTAGCTATGATACGAGAAATAATTAGGCTAATCATATATAACAGGCTATGAGGCATGTAAATGGTCAGGCTATACCCTACTTGATATGTAGGCTGAGCTATGATACATGTAAGGTAGAGTAAGATCACATAACTTACTAATAATTCCCCATTCCTAGCTAGTACGATAGATTCCAATCATGACTCCTCATGACAGGTATCTATGATACTAGCTCGTACATCCACTGTGTCAGAATCAAGTATACACTACAACTAGAATCATTGTAATGATCAAAATAACAAAAACTATCAGAGAATATACTCGCTTGTGGTCTTGAGCAACAAATGAAGATCAATGTCCAAGATAGAATCACAAAGACCTAAATATCAAATATTTGTGTCAAAAAGTGTTCTTGATATGATAAATAAGTCACCTAGGCAAATACGTGATTTCTAGGTCCAAACTAGGTCACCTGGTATCAACTAGGTTATTATCTAGGTTATGGCTCTTACTTATTTAAAGATTAGTTTTTTAGAATGATACTAGCTAAGTACTAGGTCATTCAAAGCTATATTAACTATTGTAGAGTACTAGGTTATAGACACTATTATATATACATATATATTCTATACTTTAGTATCTAGGTGTTACCTTAATCCATATCACAATACCAAGCATGTATCCTAACATTACCCTTTACCTTGGGATACCCATCCCTTAGTATCAATACCTTGATACTTATTACCCTAAACTAACCTATACTTGATATTATAATTAATACTCAAACTTTTACCTATGTATCTAATCTCAACTATAACCATATATACACAATCACACATTATCCTCATATTTTGTCACAACCCTCCCCAAGACTAACACTCACTGACACATACCCTTACCTTCACTAATTATTGTTGCTGCTTATTAAACCTGAGTACCCATACTGCACACAACTAGATTCCCCCAACTACAATGACACAGCAACCCAACACTAGCCCTTCACCCTTCACCCTTCACCCTCTAGATACTCCTCGAGTACACCTCATAATCATTACCATCATACACACACTAATCTCACTATATATAATTACAATGCTATTACACTATATATAATTATATTTATATGATTCTTATAAACAAACACTAATCTCACTAAGACACTCACTCTAGCCCACATCAACACTATTCAAGCTTACCTCACACAACTATGGATACCCCGAGTCACTACCTATGAACAGGCTTGCAATTTTTGCTCTAACCAGTGTAACACACTACACTCAGGTTCTGTTATGACCAGTTGGATCGTGTGCAGTACTGCCCTTCTCTACACTGATACAAGGTATCAGTGTTGGTCAAGCCCGTAGGGACCTAGTACATACTTGCCTGCAGTGCTGCCCAAAATTCCTAAGTGCAGCAATTTAACTACAAACCACTGACACTCTTCCCAGGTCAGTACTTGTTGTCATACTCCCTAACTAACTTAACATCATACTATCATTGCTAAAAGTGCAGTTTCTTCACTGTAGAACTGAGCTCTCCCTTACTGATACATGCCCCATTAACTCTAATCACTTTCTTATAATGAAACACCTACCTTAACCAACACTGCACCAAGTCTCACAATTGCTACTAGCCTTCATGGATAGGCAATTAGCAAATACCTATTGTTGATTCCCTCATCTATACACACTAAGTGACACAAGATACTACTAACTGATCTCCTACTACCCACTAATATAATCAATGAAATGGATCAACTCAAAATCTTAAGTCCCCCCTTACTTACTAATACTTCAGAGTATCAGCAATCTTTTAGTCCTAAACCCTGTGCACTGGCACCCTCGCCTCTGAGCACAGCCTACACCATCATTACCAACATCATCACTAACCCATCACTCCCACTCTACTGCTACTATTGTTGCTACATCTACTTGTTGGTGTTGTGCTTGTTACTTTTCCAGTTAGCTTGCAGTAGCTTTCTTCCTTTACTGTTGTTGTTGATACCCTGCTATGTATAGCAGTGGCACAACTACTCCCACCCCCCTGATACATGTATACCTGACTCCCCTTCCCAACTGCTACTGACATAGTAAACACAGTCACCTTACTCCACATTCCCATATACGTACATTCACCAATAAATTATCATATATATATATATATATATATATATATATATATATATATATATATATACACATATATATATATATACATATATATATACACACACATATATGACACTATGGATAGATGCATACCTCTATTTGTCATTTTATCATACACTTTGAGTGTACAATTGATACTCATGAAATACTCATGCCAAAACCCCTCCACGATACTCTTATATAATAAAAATACATAATAAATACTTATATTGGTAACTATTATAATTAGTTATGATGAGGAATAGAGAAAACACATCCATTATCACAAAATCCCCAAGCTATGGACACAACTTCATGAATAAAATACTATGAAACCAATAGGGACTAACTCTCTCCTTGTGGATATTTCTAAACCATGCGTGGGTTCCTAATGGTCCTCAAAACAATGAAAATATAATTTAAAAGAGAGATTTCAGAATTTTACCTCTTGGGCGATGGATTTCCAATGCAAAACCAAGGGTTCTCTAGCCAAACTTCTTCTGCTCCAATGCTCCTTGATACCTAAGCTTCTATGCTTCCTAGAAGAGGAAAATGAGAGGGATTGGGGATTTATTTTCTGAAATTTGGTGGAGGAATGAGGGATTTTGGGGAAGAACTCAAACTAATGAATCTACTTGTCCCTGATGGCAACGTCAAAACTAGAGCTATCGTCAATCTCTTCATCCCCTCATTAAATACGGCATGACAATCCTCTGTCCAAACAAAATATGCATCCTTTCTGGTTATCCTAGTCATCAGCTCCGTAATCTTGGAGAAGTCTTGTACAAATCTCCTGTAGTAACTTGCTAGTCCGAGAAAACTTCTGATTTCAGCCATTGAACTGGGAGTAGTTCACGACTCTACTGCTTCGATCTTCTTTGGTTAACTGAGATCATGTCACCCGTCACCACAAGTTCAAGGAATTCAACTTTATCAAGGAAGAACTCGCACTACGAAAGCTTTCCGTAAAGCTCCTTCTCCCTGAGTGTCTCCAAAACCATCCTCAGGTGCTCCTCGTTCACCTCTAGGGTCTTCAAATACACAAGAATGTCATCGATGAACACCACCACGAACTTGTCAAGGTACTGGTGGAACACCTTATTTATCAGGTTTATGAATACTGTTGGAGCATTAGTCAACCCAAACGGCATCACCATGAACTCAAACTGGCCATACCAAGTCCGAATAGCTATCTTCGGAATGTCTTCCTTCTTCACCTTTACCTGGTGGTAGCCTGACCTCAAGTCTATCTTCGAGAATACCTTCGCTTTGCTCAATTGATCGAAAAGATCATATATCCTCGGCAGTGGATATTTGTTCTTAATAGTGAGGTTGTTCAGAGCCCTGTAGTCAATACGCATGCGTACTGACCTATCCTTCTTCGGTACAAATAATACCAGAGCACCCCATGGTAATAAACTAGATTTGGTAAAGCCCTTGTCCTGTAACTCATCAACCTACTTCTTCAGTTCTGTCTGTTCGCTGTTATTGACCATATAGATGTGTTATGATATTGGCTCTGCCCCTGGCACTAAGTCTATAGAGAACTCGACATCTCTATATGGTGGCAATCCTGGAAACTCCTCTGAAAAGACATCCAGGAACTCCGCTATCAAAGGATGTGGCAACTCCTTCTCATCTACCCTGGCTCCACAAAAGATATCCCTATCTGCTCTACTGCTCCTCTGGCGATCTCGAACTCTGGCTCTCCTAGCGGTCAAAATATTACTCTACCTCCACTATAATCTTTATTAGCTTGTTGCCTACTCAACCAATCCATCCCGAGTACAATATCATATCCCAGAAGTGGCATTACGAGTAAGTACACACTCAACTCTCTGACTCCCAATAAAACTCTCCGATTATAGCAAAAATCACTCACAAGGATAATGCCTCCCCTAGTCGTGATCTTGCAAGTCCTATCTAAGGGTTCCACCTCTAAAAGATCTTAGGAGCATAATATAAAGATACGAAACTATATGAAGGGCTAGAATCGAATAATGCAAAAGCTGGAATAAAATTGAGAAGAACTAAATTTGATATCATATCTCTTGCTGGATTGGCCTTCTCAACCATCATGGCATACGCTCATCCCTGGGGTATACTTCTCTGCTGGTGGTGGTGGTAGGCAAACCTCTGCTCCTGTGGATGGAGTAGAGGTCCCCTATGCTAGCCTCTTGGTGTTGTAGGTACTCTGGCAGATCCCCTCTGAGCGGCTGCTCAACCCTGATGTGGACGAGTTTGAATAGACGAGAAATCCCTTAACTCGTGCGCTAACAATCCACAAGACAAACATGTACCCAGCCGCTTCCTACAGATATCTCTCATGTGTCCTATCTTTTTGCAGTACGCATACTGGACAGCAAACTGGGCCTGCCTCTGCGGCTGCTACTGGATATGTCCTCGAGCTGGTGCCTGGCGCTGCTAGTAATGATACGGCCTCTGCTGCTGCTAAAAGTGGGGACGCTAGGTCGGTCCCGTGCTATATCTCGCTCTTCCAAAAATGTTGCGTCCTCTCTAGTGCCCGAGGTCCATATCATCCTCATCAATCTGGATATCCATCAGAATACCCTCAAAGGTAGTAGTGTGACATCCAGAAGTACAAGACTTGATCTCTCTCATCAGCCCCTTCCTGAACTTCTGAGCTGGGTCTCCTGGATCCCGAATCAACGATGGTGTAAAACGACTCAAGCGGCAAAACTCGGCAGCATACTCGTCGACCGACATGTTCCCTTTGACAAAGTCATGGAACTGACTCTCCAAGGCTCCTAGAACTACGTCGGGGAAGAACTTATCATTGAAAAGCTCCTTAGAAGCCTCCCAAGTAAGTACTATAGCAGTAAGTCTCGGCTCTATACAATACCAAGTGAGCGCGATATCAAACATCTGTCTTCCGGCAGCCTCAATCTGTAGACTCTCTGGAATCGGAGCCAAGTGCAAGTTCCTCTCTATGTCCTCCAGCCAGTCATCGGTATAGAGTATCCCCTCAATACCCTTGAACTCCCGAGACGATATCCTTTTAAAGTCTACTATAGTGCCTGGCCTTAGCTACTGTAGCTGGCCAGGGTGCTGCTGGGCAACTCTCTCTCCAGCCTGGAGAGCCACCTGATGAGCATTCTCTTATCTCTCCCTCATCAGCTTAGTCTGAGCTTGGTGCGCCCCTTCCTACACCCTCTGCGCCTCAGTATGAACTCGCTGAGCCTCTACTGACATCCTCTGAGCATCCACCATGCCCTAGATCAGTGCAAACATCTGTGCCCCATTGACAGGCACACCTCCTGGAAATTGAGTCTGTGGCGGCGGTGGAAGGTCCTCCATAATAGGCGAGACAACCCTCCGGATAGGTGGGGGAGGAGGACCACCAAAGGCTGCAAAAACTCCAACATGAACAGTTAAAGTAGGAGGAGTAACTCCAGTTGTCTGGATGGCAGGTCGAGAGGTGGTAGACCTCTCGGAAGCTGCGGGTCCTGATCTCTGTGATATATTCTTCGATGGCATCCTGAAGACAGATCGAAACAAGAAAAAGTTAATTAAGGCAAAATATGTGATATCATCTAAGAAGGACAATAAAATTTAAAGGAAGAAATTAGTAAGAATGATAAGAATAGAAAAATAAATTTAGAAATTTCTTAGTTGTGATTGAGCATACTCTCATCTTATATCCTATATTATGCTCGTAATAGTACTCTAAGTCTAGCACTACTATGATACAACACTAGTTGTGACCTAATCTTACTCTTAAGGACCTGCATGGGCCACCACTAAAATATGTCATGACCCGTACCTCAAAATTGGGCATGAGTCATGGGTACGTCCATCCTATGCCACAGAATCGACGGTATAACGTTGTCTAGGTCCAACATAGCTATCTATCAATAATATTATAACTTTTTAACATATCTCAACTCCAAACGGAGTAAAATGAATATGCATATGATCATCAATTCATAATGTACTCAATCATAATAACTATAAAGAAGGAAAATGACACGATAAAGATATAAAGAATATGAGAGGCAAAATAATATGTCTCAATAAGACAGAGTCTAGCTATCTCAACACAAAATAGGTCTTAACAAAATACAACTCAAGTCTATAAGTCTGGTATAATCTAATACATGAAAATAAGCTAAGTGCTGACTAAACAACTGTGGGTGGTGTCTCCTCTATATGGAGTGGCTTATCTGGAATCTCCGGGATATAATCGTCATCTACGCTTGGACCATAATGGGTAGGACAGACGTCCTCAAGATCCTCTGAAAATTTTTATCCAGTCAGGATTGGAATAAAGCACAAACACTAACAGCAATTTTAGTTATATTGATAAAAACTATAAAGTAGTGTAAGAAACTATATGATGTAATAAATTACTAGAATATAAGAAAAAATCTAGAGAGACATATAATGATCATATAGAAATAACTAGTAGTAAACAGATATATGTGAATACTAGAAATGAATGTACTAGAACAAGAATAGAAATACTAGCTAAGTATCGTAAAATATCAGTTTGCTATTTGATCGGCTTGGGACTAGATCAGGCTTTATATATATGATTGGCTATGATACATGTGAGGTCAGGCAAACCATCTATGATACTAGCCCGTGTATCCGCTGTGTCGGAATCAGGTATACACTATAACCAGAATCATAGTAATGATCAAAATAATAAAAAATATCAGAGAATATACTCGCTTGTAGTCCTGAGCAACAAATGAGTATCGATGTCAAAGATGGAATGACGAAGACCTAAATATCAAATATTTGTGTCAAAAATTATTCTTGATAGGGTAAATAAGTCAACTAGGCAAATACATGATTTCTAGGTCCAAATTAGGTCACTTGGTATCAACTAGGTTATTATCTAGGTTATGGCTCTTACTTAATTAAAGGTTAGTTTTCTAGGATGATACTAGGTAGGTACTAGGTCATTCAAAGCTACATTAACTATTGTAGAGTATACTTGGTTATATATACTATTATATATACATATATATTCTATACTTTAGTATCTAGGTGTTACCTTGATCCATATCACAATACATTGACCTTATCCTAACATTACCCTATACCTTGGGATACCCATCCCTTAGTATCAATACCTTGATACTAATTACCCCAAACTAATATATACTTGATATTTATACTCTAACCTTTACCTATGTATCTAATCCTTAACTATAACCATATATACACAATCACACATTTTCCTCATGTTCTGTCACAACCCTCCCCAAGACTAACACTAACTGACACATACCCTTACCTTTACTAATTGATGTTGTCGCTCATTAAATCCGAGTACCCACACTACACACAACCAGATTCACCCAACTGCACTCGCACAGCAACCCAATACTAGACCGAGCCCTTCACCCTCTGGATACCCTCTGGATACTCGAGTACCCCTCACAATCATTACCATCATGCACACACTCTTAAGTATATATATACGTACACTAACACTTACATTATCACATATATATATATATATATATATATATATATATATATATATATATATATATATATATATATATATATATATATATATATATATATATATATACATATAATTCTATTACACTATATTTAATTATATCTATATGATTCTTTTAGACAAACACTAATCTCACTAAGACACTCCCTTACTCTAGCCCACATCAACACTCATCAAACTTACCTCACACAACTATGGATACCCCGAGTCACTGCCTATGAACAGGCTTACAATTTTCGCTCTAACTAGTACAACACACTGCACTCAGGTTCTGTTGTGACCTGCTGCATCGTGTGTAGTACTTCCTTTCTTTGCACTGATATAAGGTATCAGTGTTAGCCTAGCCCGTGTTTACCTAGTTCAGACTTGCCTGCAGTGTTGCCCAAAATTCCTAATTGCTAAGGGTAGCAATTTAACTACAAACCACTAACAGTCATCCCAGGTTAGTACGTGCTGCCATACTCCCTTACTAACTTAACATCATACAACCATTTCTCAAAGAATAGTTTTTTCACTGCAGAACTGAGCTCTCCCTTTCTAATACATGAACCATTAACTCTAATCACATTCTTACAATAAAATACCTACCTTAACCAACACTGCACCAAGTCTCACAACTACTGTTAGCCTTCATAGACAGGCAATTAGCAAATACATGTTGTGATTCCCTCATCCATACACACTAGGTGACACAAGACACTACTAACTGGTCTGCTACTACCCAATGATACAATCAATGAAATAGATCAACTCAAAATCTCAAGTCCCCTAGTCCCCCCTTAGTTACTGATACTTCAAAGTATTAACACTCTCTAAGTCCTAGACCCTATGCCCTAGTACCCTTTCCTCTGAGCACAGCCTACGCCATCATTACCAACATCATCACAAACCCATCACTCCCACTCTACTGCTACTATTGTTGCTACATCTACTTTTTGTTGATGTGCTTGTTACTTCTCCATGTGGCATGCTGTAACTTGCTTCATTTACTGTTGTTGATACCCTATTGTGTACAACAGTGGCATAACTACTCCCCCCTCCCTGATACATGCATACCCGACTCACCTTCCCAACTACTACTTACACAGTGAACACAGTCACCTAACTCCATATTCCCATATACACACATTCAGCACTAAATAATTACTAATATATATATATATATATATATATATATATATATATATATATATATATATAACCACACATATATGATACTTGGATAGGTGCATACCAGTATTGGTCATTTTATCGTACACTTTGAGTGCACAATCGATACTCCTGATACACTCATGCCAAAACCCCTCCTCAATACTCTTATATAATAGAAATACATAATAAATACTTTTATTGGTAACTATTATAATTAGTTATGATAAGGAATAGAGAAAACACACTCAATATCATAAAACCCCCAAACTATTGACACAAGTTCATAAAGAAAATACTATAGAACCAATAGGGACTCACTCTCTCTCCTTGTGGATATTTCTAAACCATGGGTGGGCTCCTAATGGTCCTCAAAATAATGATAACATAATTTAAAAGAGAGATTTCAGAATTTTACCTCTTAGGAGATGGATTCTCAATGCAAAACCAAGGGTTCTTTAGCCAAACTTTTTCTCCTCCAATGCTCCTTGAGACCTAATATTCTAAGCTTCTTAAATGAAGGAAATGAGAGGGATTGGGGATTGATTTTTTAAAATTTGGTAGAGGAATGAGGGGGTTTGTGGAAGAACTCAAACTAGGATTTTCACGAACATTAAATGATGCTTGAGGGAGGCTCCCCCTTTCTTTATAAGGTCGGCCACTAGAGACCTAGGGTTTGCTAAGGGACAATGACCAAAATGCCCTATAGGACTTCATGAAGTATTTTCCAATTAGTGGAGTTTTCATCCCTAATGGAAACTTAAATAAAGTTATATTTTCATGAAGAGGATTAACTAGTTAGATCCCAAAAGTGGCTAGTCTAGTGTTGAGTCTAATAGTCACACCAAGTTTAGCCCACTAACCTATATTGTTAATAATTATAACATATATACAATATATATTATTTAAACTAATAAACAATATATATATATATATATATATATATATAAATATTATAAATCATAGAAATACCCATATTCTAGAAATGTGGAAGTGACAGTTGGTCTTTTTTATTTAAAACATCGACATGTGCACGCAACTCTCGGATAGCTTTGAGAGAATCTTCTGGTCGGAGTGGTGCGGCTGACTGATAAGATCCTAGTTGAACAGTTATTATCACCGACGGAGGTCCACCCCCAATATTGAGAGTATTATGAGTTGGCGCTGCTTACTCTTGATTTATGACTGCTTCTGGATTTGTGTTATCCTGTAGGGGTGTTGTTGTAGGAGTAGGCTATGCAAATATAAATGAAGCCACTTGGACAGGTACAGGTGTAGCAGAATGCTAGGCTATCATCATTTGATGCATATTTTGTATCATATTGTGCATGTCTCTGAGAGCGGCCTCTAATGAGTTAAGGCATTATTTAGGGGCTTCTGATAGAGAAGCGTCTTGTTCATCAACGACGGTGTAAATGCTAACATCCATGTGTACAAAAGAGAGATTTGTAGAAAGAATCGTGTAGTTGGAGACTACACTGTCAGTTTCAAATCGAGGGGATTGCTACCCTAGCCTCAGATTCTGAGGAATGGTGATTCCCGTGAAGAACGAGCTCTCATCTTCGAGAACCAGTATTTTGGGTATACTCCTTCAAAGGAGTCAACGAGTTGGTCAAATCTTCTCTGGCTAGGTGTTCTTAAAGAACTTCGTCTTGATTGTCTCCTACCACGGGGAAAAAGTGAAGCCATGTATGCTAAAGCAAAGAGCAGTTCATCATCATACTCTTTATTGTCAACATGCTTTGTATGTCGAGGTTTAGGAGACATAGTATAAGTCAATCGGTCAAACACAAACTATTTTGCGGATGTACAACAATATTCGATTATAACTCTATGATAATTATAATGATGTTTATTAAAAAATACAGTTATAATGTCAAAAGGGTTTCTCTCTTTACGCTTTTATACAATAAGCTCACGCAAATCAAAAAAGAAAAAGAAGAGGAGAAAAGGGAGAAAGAGGTCAGACTCTGCCTCTTTACATGAGATATATTGAATCTTTTATGCACATTTTTGGTCCCTTGTGTGTACAGTAAGGTGTTGGCTTGATTAGCAGAGGATTCGTTATATCTCGATATTTTTTCCTTCACGGATGAGAGAAAATTGTCTCTGGCAGTCCCCTTATGCGCACAATCAGAATGTTATGAAGAGGTTGGCCCTACTTGACATATTTTATGTGATGTAGGTAGAGTTGGAGTAGTGCATATATATTTGATTTTGCACGAAGTCCTTAAAGTGGTGCACTAATAGTAGATTCCTGACAAGTCGCGTATAACTTTTCCTCCACTGTATGCATAATCATGATCTTAGAAGAATGATTCTTCCTGACTAATACCTCATTTGTGCACTTTTTAGTCTTTCTCTTTGAATAGTGTGCCTGTAGAGAGATTGGTTTGGACAGTGGTGTCTATGACTTGATTGCCCCGCATATTACAACCAATATACATAAGATCAGAATCTTAGTTGTGGATCACCATTTACTTGATATTGTGTGAGTTGCGCATATCCCTCATTTAATGCAAGGGAATCATAAGCTTTGGTGTGGGCCATTATTTGCTTAAAATTGTGCGAGTTTTGCAAATTGTATGCCTTCTTTAACGCAAGAGAATTGTCCACCAAGTCATTGATCTGAACAGAATTGACAGGGGAACTCTCGTCAATCAGAATACTTTTTTCCTTGTTGGCAGCAACTTTAGGATATGCATGACGAGGCTTAGGCACCCATACTTTGTGAGTTCTTCTCGACTGGAGTACGGATGAGGGGTTAACACTACCCCCAGAATGGAGCATTTTTTTGTATGCTTGTTGGTCGAACTTCATGACCAAGGTTTTCTGCATCGAACCGACCGACACAGCAATTGAGTTAAGCTAACACCTTCTTGTCAAAGGAGAAAGTCGTCCCCAGTAAAGTCACAATCTTTGTTTGCGAGAAAAAGTTTATACGAAACTTTTTTTTATAAAATATTAAAAAGAAAGAAAAGTACAAAAAGATCCTAAATAGGAAACTAAGTATAGTTGATTCTGTGAAAGTATAGTTATAGAGATCTGATCCGCGGATAATCACTTTACTCCTTGGACCACTCGACAATGAAAAAATGCACACAACAACGAAGAAATATAGGGAATGCTGTGAACAACTTGGAGAGTTGAACAATAAGTAAGCTCTGGTAATAATGGCATGAGAAGCTTCTATTTCTCTTCTTATGTTCTTAAATTTTAAAGAGATAAAAATTATAGCCCCTTTCTCACTCTGTATGCGTATATGCTCATCTCTAGGTGTGTGTCCCCTTGTAATGGATGTACCGATCCTGTATTTATAGAGTTTAGGAGCGGTTATGACAGTGTGCACGTACTTTGATAGTTAATACTATTTTACAATTGTGCGTGCACTTTTGGTGGACTAATACCCCACGTTCTGAATGGGTGGGTGCACAACTTACTGTCTACTTGACATGTAGCTTCATATATGAGGAAAGAATAGGTCATGGGGAATAGTTATTTATATACTTTTTAAGAGAAGTACAGCATGTAAGGCACGCACTCATAACTTCTCACTGTCAATTAGGATAGTATGCGCACTTTAGAAGTGGTCTGGAGACTGGCGCACTTTTGAAAAGATTGTCTATACAAGTGCTCTTTTATAGGAGTAGCCGTGAGAGCAAATTTTTAATAAAATTGGCCGTGACGAGGCACTTTGGATAAAATTGGCCCAGCGGTGCACTTTTGAAGAAGTTGACACAGTGGCACACTTTTGAAGAAGTTGGCACAGCGACATACTTTTGAAGAGATTGTCACTACGGCGCACTTTTGAAGAGATTGGCACTGCAGCTCACTTTTGATAAAATTGGCACAACAGCGCACTTTTGCTGAAATTGGCACATTGACGCACTTTGAATGAAATTGTGAACTTTTAAAGAAGTTGGCACAATGGCGCACTTTCGAAGAAGTTGGCATAGCAACGCACTTTTGATAAAATTGGCTCATTTTGTAGGTAAATGATAACCTGGATCTGCGTGCCGCAGCCCAGCTGTAATGATAATTTTTGACTCTTCAGTTTTTATATATGTCAGCTGTCAGTCTGCTGCATCAAATGTTTAGAGAGGGAAGATCGTTTGTGTGCCAATTTTTATAACACTAAGAAACTGCGCCACAGTAAGAAAGTGCGCCATCTTCCGAAAGTGCGCTAAAGTATTAATAAATTAGAAAGTACGCGTCTTTCTTCTGAAATAAGTAGAAAGTGTGCCAAATAGATAGAAAGTGCACCATTCTTCTACTGTTGGGTTTATTTGTAGAAAACTGTGCATCTTCATGAGGCATAATTTTTTTGCTAGAACAACACGCGAGTACATTCTCTGATAGTTTTCTTTATTAGATAATTACTATAATTCATATTTATAGTATTGCTTTACCTGATTCCTGACACGCTGGATACTCAAATTGGTATTATATGGATTCATTGTCATGAGATACATGGCTTCAGGCCTAATGACTTTTTTGGACTAATGAATTACTGGACTAATGTATCTAGGGGACTAATGTATTTCAGGCTTAATGATCTATTCGGGACTACTTAGATTCTTCGTATCGGGACCTGGATCCATGAGTACTAGTCGGGTGAGAAAATTTCTAGGAGACGTGTGAACATACCCTTTCAATCCCAAGGTCTGACTAGATAATAATAGTCATACACTACACGTATGGTTTCCTGGATTTTACCCCCTAGTCATTCACGTGTCAACTTGGTATTTCAAAACACTAGTTTAGATAAAGTCTTTTCTGGATTACTCTATACCTGCTAGTTGCATATTTACATTGACAGGTTTACTAGTTTTACATATTTGTCTGTCTTTACATACTTATATGTTCTTCCTTCTTGATTTTTATTGCTTTCTTATTTATCTGCTTACTCAATTTTGTATTATGCTTCTTTATTATCTGCTCATCAAGTATTACATTACTATTTACTGTTTTATAGTCTTTGTCAAATAATTAAAACTGCTATTGGGTTGTAATTTGCTCAAATTCTGACTGGATATATTTTTTAGATAATTACTTAAAGGATTTGTGTCAGATATACTATGGACCGCAGGAGGTAATAGATGCAGCTTTTGACCCTTTAGTTTAGGAGTGATTATTGGGATATCTAGCCGGTATCACTATTTATTCTAGTTATCTCTTCTTAGCATTATACTACTGGATTTGCTTCTAGCATATTAGACATTTGAGATGTATTATTTTTACTCCTAGACTTATAGATCATTGATAGACTTATTGGATTATTATTAATGTTGAGGATTAATATTATTGTGGCTTATGACTTTATTGTTTTATCATATCGTGCCATTTATCTTCCTTATAGATTCTCTTATGATTGAGTATTGATATTGACTTTATATCATCATCTTGTCCTCCTTATAGAGTTGAGATATCTTTGACAAGTTATGATTATTATCGTGTGAGATTGATAGTTAGTAATATTGACCTAGACAGCATTCTACCGTCGATGCTGCGGCATAGGCTGGACGTACCCACGTACTCATGCCAGATCATCCGGGTGCGGGTCGTGACACATTTTTGTGGTGGCCTATGCATGTCAGACTTCACAATTAGTACAATATCCTGGTAGTGCAACATCATAGTTGTACTACTGCGAGCCTGCGATAGGATATAGGATACTAGGATGAGAGAATACTCAATCACAAATTAAAATTTTTTATGAGATTCCTGGGATTACCCTTGAGAATCTTATTTTGAATCTATTTTTACTTGCTTCGTTTTGCCTTCACATTTGTACTTGTCCATTGTTGAACTTGATTCTTCTATCGAGATAAATATTATATACTAAGTTGAGGTATATTATGATAATGTAAATGGATAAGAATAGTAAGAAATATAACCGTCTGCTTTAGTTATAGAGTTTAGAGTTTGTCGCAGCTATAATAGCTGGCATGACGAAGACATAGAGCTTGATTTTGGATATTTCTCTTGTTTATGGAATTAAAAGTTTTCACAGCGAAGCTAGTGGCAGGACAAAAATTCAAGATACCATGATTCTAGAGGTATGTACCTTAGTTATGGACTCTATAGTTTATCACAGCTATGCTTACTGGTGTGGCGAGGATTCTGGATAACATAATTTCAGATAGACGTATATGATTATTAGATTGTATCTTAAATTGGTTATTAACATATCATCTCTATCATTCAACTTTTTATTATTGAATTTTGTTCTATCATCCCTACTAGCTAATGATAAAGATGCCTTTAGTTTCTCTAGTTAGTTTTTGATAGAGGTTTACCTTCATTAGTTACTGAGGGTAGATTCTTTGGATAGTATAATAGTTAAGTAATTTTTAGGCAAGTTTATGTCCAATTTAAGTATTAGTATTGATTGTTAAGAGTGTAGCTTATGAGTCTGTGAGTGGTTCCTAGTTGGAAAGGAGAGCATTAGGTATCAGTATATAAGCCAAGAAGTAACTCATAGTGTAGTACCATTTGTAGCCATAGATCTAAGATAGGTATCCGAGTATAATTAGTAGTTAGTATCCTAGAGTATAAAGCATGTGTCCAGTATAGTTATGGAGTTAGTGATTATGTACCAAGGGTGCCTAGAGGGTACAAGTGTCCAGGATGTATCAAGAGTAGGATGAGTGGTGTAGGATAGGTGCAATGTGTTAGTTTAGTATCAATGGTATTAGTATTTGTGATAGTATTAGCTGAGTGTATCAGTATGTTAATAAAGTAAGGTATGCAAGGAAGTATCATGGGGAGTAGGAGTACAGATATTTCAAGCAGTGAGAGGAGGTACAACTAGGCCACCTGTGGCACCGCAAATTATCCTGCTCCAGCAGAGGAAGACACACCAACATGGCAGGGCTTTTGCGATGACGGTCGAGGGACCAACGCTACAGGTGATGGATTAGCAAGTTTTATTCTCTCTTTTTGTCCATTTTTCATATATTGATTTGATTGATTTCTTAGAACCTTATAGTTGCTTTAGTAAATTTTTAATATATAATTAGTATAGTGAGTAGTATACCCTTTATAGAGACTGCAACATCAGGACTAATAGGATTATAACTGCACATATTTTATAAACTGTGAATGTTTTCTTTTCAATGGTATTGTATATTGTACGAGTCGGATATGACTTTCTTGGACCATGGTTAGATGAGGGTTTGACTATAGTAAGGATTACGATGAATAGATTATAACCAGTTAGAAGAAAGGAGACGAGATTATCTTCTGGACCATGAGTTATCCTTTAAGTTCGTGTCTATTTTTATCCTTAAATTTCGAGGACGAAACTTTTATAAGCGGGTAGGATTGTGACTACCACTTTCCACCATAGAAATATTTTGGTAAATTTGTATGTTGTTAAAAAATTTATATATTATTTTACAATAGTGATTGCCTAAAATTATATTAGTATTAGTTAGTGGCTAGCCAATTAGAATTTATAAATGTTAGTTAGTGCTAATTATTGTTAGTCATGACTTTAGTAATTAGAATTAATTAAGTTTAGTTGTCATGAAAAGAATATTTCTCTTAGTTGTAGAGATTTCTTTCTTTAGTTAATTAGATTCCATTCATGACAAATGGAGAGGGACAAACTTAATATTTTGGCATGACCAAACCTTACTCTAAGAGATAAGTTTAATTTATGGCTCATCCATTCATTTTATTTTACTCATTAGCCTCATTTTTTCCTAAAGCTTCTTCTTTCCTAAGAAAACCCAAATTCCTACCAATTTCACTCAATCCACTTCCAATTCAACTCATTCTCACCATCATGAAGGCCGAGAGTATTCGAGAGCAGAAGAAGATCCATATGAGAGGAGCTTACTAGAAAATTGTGTCTGACTCATCTCTTTCGTGTCCAAATTCAGAATTCTCCAAAGAGGCTACCAAATTACTCGGTAATTCTCTTAATTTCATCAAATTCATTGTTAGAAACACCCATTAATCATGTAGGAACATTTTTATGGTTAGATTTGACTTTCTAATGCTAGATCTAGGCACTATAAGCCCTCAATTTGGTAGATCTAAGTTGTTGTCATGAATTTAGGGCTCAATTTAGGGAAAACTCTAATTGTGTCCATTGAGTGTATGTATTATGTCCTAATATGGACTATTGATGTTTATTTGATGGTGTGAAGGTATTTTTGTGTCCAAAATTGGACACTTAGAGTCTGTACCATAATGCATCATGATACGTATAGGTAGATTTGGTTAATTGGGTACATATTTGTGTTCTTTTGTCCAAAATAGCCAATATTTGTCATAGTATTTAGTTTCATTTTTAGCAGCCATAGCAAATTAGAAATTCTATAACTCCTAACTCAGAACTTTGATTAATCGTCCATTTTTATAAAGAAACCGTATCGAAGTTAGCTTTCCAAATATATAAATTAATAGGCCAAATTTATTATAAAACTTTCTGTAAAACTGTTTGAGTGTCAGGTATCCGAAAGACGAACCAGTTTCGATATTTTTGCGATTTTTGGAGGTTTCAGACAAAAACATGTCATCTGTTTGAAGTTGCAGAAAGCTGATAGGAAGGGCTATGACATACTTTATCCTAAAACTTATTAAATAGGTATATTAAATGTAGTATTAGTTACAAGTAGAGAAATGACTAAACGACATAGGCATTTTGTGTTTCCTATGAGCCTAGGTAGTATATATCAATTGGCGTAGATATCATAGGTTATAAAGTGTGTGTGTGTGTGTATATATATATATATATATATATATATATATATATATATATATGTATATATGTGTGTGTGTGTGTGTGTGTGTGTGTGTGTGTGTAGTTGATACAAGTGGTTATTAAGTGCGCCAAGTATAGGTAAGTTATGTGTCAAGCTATTAGAGTTTGGGACGTGGTACTAGTGTGATACTTGGATACCATGATGATATTGGTATTATGATATTCAAGTATCATGAGTGAGGGTGATTGAATATTGGGGCTTGAGTAAGGTATCATATTTGGTATCAAGTATTAGTATTAGAGTTAGTTGGATAAGTATCTAGGAGGATAAGATATTAGTCAAGATACAAAGATATTGGATATTAGAACTAGGAAATGGATAAATATCAAGATGTCAAGTGCCAAGAGTAGGGTGAGTATCTTAGATGTAAGGTAAGTGTAAGTTCTGGTCTTTCTTGGAGGTTGGTATCATATGATACTTAATGGGGTACCATGATAAAATGTACAAAAAAGTAGAATATGTGTGGGGTAAATTAGAGTGTAGTATCCTAGGATGTATCAAGGTATTTAGAATACCAAGATACCAAAATATTAGAAATAGTATGAGGTAATACTAGGATACTAAGGTAAGGTTATGATATTAGGTATTGGATTAAGATACCATGGTAAGGGTAGTGTATTACTTGGATAATGGGTTAGGTACCAAGATATGAGTTAAGGTATTTGGTATTGGTCAAGGTAATGGTATTAGCTAAGGTATTAGTCTAGAAACTAGAATAAGGGGTGATATGTTAAGGTATTGGTTAAGGTAATAAGGTAATACTAAGATAATAGCTTGGTAATGAGATAATACTAAGGCAATAGCTAGGTAATGAGGTGATACTAAGGTATTGGCTAGGTATTAAGTGTTAAACTAAGTTATTATATATATTAGTATATCTATTTAGTATATATGATATTATTATATCGTAGCTAACGAGTATGAATTTAAAACCAAGTATTATCAAGGTAGTGACCCCATAATTGAGGTATTGGTGATACGGCTAAGGTATTAGTCTAAAAATTTGGATATTAGCAAGGTATTGACTAGTATGGACTAGAAAAGCTAGTTTAGCCAAGGTATTGACCATAGAACTAAGGTATTGACTAATAGTTAAGATATTTGAGATACGAGCTAAGATATTAGGTAAATGTACGATACGGGTTAAGATACCGTGATACGGGGTATGGTAAATAGCAATAGGCCAAGATATTGCTAGAAATTATAGGTAAAAGTATATATTAGGGTAATATATGCTATAAACTTATTAGTATATCCTAGAAAGCTAGTATTGGTATAGTATTAACAAGTATTGACTAGTTTGACCTAGTTAGCACCTAAAAACTAAATAGTGACTTATTAAAACCTGGTATAACTTTATAAACCTTGTAAATAGGTAAAATCAACCTAAAAACTATAAAATAATCTAGTTTGACTATGTTGACCAAGTTTGACAAAATTTAACCTAGTTTGACTTAGTTTGACTTAGTTTGACCCAGTTTGACTTAGTTGGACCTTATATTAAATTAGAGGACTAGTTTTAAGCTAGTATAGCATTTTATGATTCTAAAACACTATTTTGACTTGATATTTCATATTTAGGTCTTTAAGACATCGATACAGATATGGTTTGACATTCATTGCTCTAGACCATATACGAGTAAATTTTTGAATAGTTTTCTTTATTTGATAATTACTAGGGTTCATGTTTTATAGTATTGCTTTATCTAATTCCTTATACGCTGGATACATGAATTGGTATTATATGAATTCATTGTCTTGAGATACGTAGTTTTAGGCCTATTGACTTTTCTGAACTAATAAAATACTGGACTATGTATCGACTGGACTAATATATTTTTGGGCCTAATAATCTATTCTGGACTACTTAGATTCTTTGTGTCAGGACCTGGATCTATGAGTACTAGTCGGAAGGGAAAATATCTATGAGACGTGTGAACATACCTTTTCTATCTCATGGCTTGACTAGAATAATAGTAGCTACATACGACACATATGGTTTGCCAAATTTTACCCCCTAGCCTTTCATACGTCAACTTGGTATTTTAAAACACTAGTTTAGATACAATCTTTTTTGGATTAGTCTATACCTGCTAGTTGCATATTTACATTGACAGGTTTACTAGTTCCACATATATGTCTATCTTTATATACTTTTATGTTCTTTCTTATTGCTTTTTATTGCTTCTTTATTTATCTGCTTATTCTATTTTGTAACATGTTTCTTTATTATCTTCTCATCAAGTATTACATCACTATTATCACTCTCCATTCCCAAATATACGTATTTGGAGCGTATTATTTTTCTTGCTTGCATGTTTTGTTTGTTGTAAGAGACTAGACCAATTATTTGGTTATCTTGGTTCATGGTTTATTTGCGGGGTTGGTTTAATCATGAGTTAAATACATGGTCTGAACCTCAAATCCTACATGTATATAATCCAACATTTCATTTCTCTCTCTTTATTACTTTATTTTCTTTCTCTCTATTGTGTTTTTTTCTTCAAGTCTTAGGCAAGTACATCTTGCAAGAGAAATGAAAAAATCCTCCATGTTATTGGTTCATTATGTTTATTATATGTTTTTGATCACTTTTAATACTTGAAGTTTTCTATTTTTATTGGTGGATTTAAGTAGATCGACATTTAAAGTTTAAGATTTTTATGGATACCATGTGTTCTTCATTTTTTTTGATCTACTAAAACATGGTATTTTAGAAAATTAGTTTTTGTGGTTGATGGAGCACTTTATATCAGGCATTTTGGCTTTTGGTTCACTTGATTTTGAGTTAAAATAATATTTTTATGAAGAAAATAATTTTTTATTTTTGGAGCTTTTTTGCCATAGCTAACCTGTTGTTGGAGAAGACGAAGTTCACATGCGGCCAGGGAGCTATGCGGTTGAGAGTACCATGCGGCTGAGAGGGTTATTAGGCCTAAACTCTTTGACGCATACTGTCAGCATGCGTCCATCTTGTTGGATGCATGACTGCTTAATTACACAAGTATCCTTGAACTCCATGTGTTTTCACTCGTTGAACGAATGGAAAATTTAAGTCTAAGAGAACTTCATGCGGCATCGATTTCTATGCGGCCGAGTGACATATGCGGCAAGCAGAGCATGCGGCCACCTTCCTTGGATGTATGGCTCTGAACCGTTGGCACATATTTCTATAATTTTTTTTCTTTCTGTCTGACACACTTTATTGTATATTGTCACGATCCGCACCCGGCGAAGGGCACAAGTACGTGGTTACGTCCAGCCTACGCCACAGCATCGACGGTAGAACACTATCTAGATCAACTATACTATCTAATTATCTCACAATAATGCATAATCTGCCAATGATATCTCAACTCCAAGAATGAGGGCAATATACTTAATGCAACACAATACTCAATCACAAATTTATAGCACGATAAGATATCAAAGAAGCCTAACATAACTATGAAGTCTAAATATAATAACAACAAATAAAAATAATATCCAAGTCTCAAATATACGTCGAAAATAAATCTGGTACCAAAATGCTAAAAAAACTAACTAGGATAACTTATTCTGGCTAGATCTCTCGGCAGTCACTCCAGAAATAGTGGGTCCATGTCTGCACCATCTATAGGTCGAGGTCCGTACTACATCGGACACCAATCTTCTGGATCCTTTGAAAAATATTATCCAGTCAGGAATAGAGCGAAGTACAACCCAATAGCAGTTCCAATTAATTGACAAAAACTATAAAATAGTAAAATAGGGAATGTTATATATGATGAGAATATCACTAATGATATAAGAACAATGAAGGAACAGGAAAAACTAGAAATAGAAATATAAATCAATGCGTACAAGAATGAAGGAGATGAACTAAAATATTTGAAATAGAATAGGATAACCTATGAACTGAATATGGAATCTATAATATACCATGTGTTTGAGATACTAACTAAATATGTGATCGGCTTGGGATATTCAATGATTACACTAAGGAGCTAACTCAACCATACGTGAAGTGTATGATTAGTTAGTAGCCAATAATTATATTGCTAGCCGATAGTTCTTGATCACGTATTTAATTAGATTTCTCCCGCCCCGACTGATACGATGGATCTAATCATGACACGTTACTAGTCAATGTATCCAATATTTATCCTATAATATTCAATATTATCCAATACCAACAAGGAGCAGTATTCGATACCATCTCAATAATCAAGGTAATACCTCATGACTGACAATCCAATAACAATACCAATATGTGTACCAAAGTATCAAGAATCATAAGTAATATTTCTAATACTTGAATTATACTAGTAATCAAATAACATAAACTATCAGAGAATGTACTTGCCTGTGGTCTAGAGAAGATGATACGAAACGGTATCTAAACTGGTGTCACAGACCTATATATGGAATATTGCCTCAATACAAGGTTTTGGAATAAAAATAAGTTAGACTCGTTCAATTCTAGGTCGTAAAGTCATTTCTAATTCAAAACAGTCAAACTAGGTCAACTCTAGGTCAAACTAGTCAAACTAGCTATTTCTAGGTTGTATAAGTCAATCTCTAGGATATTGGGTCCATACACTATGAAACTAGGCTATACTAGCTATACTAGGATACTAGGATACCAACATAATACCGTATTGTAAGATACGTAAGTTATTAGATATAAAAATATCATAATATATATATATATATATATATATATATATATATATATATATATATATATATATATATATACAAGATAAAATATACAGTACTTCTAGCTAAACTAATGCTAAGTGGATACCTTGACTTTGAGCCAAAAGCGGTATCACACCACTTACACACCCATCTTGATATACAAACTCAATACCTTGAGTATAAAACAATACCTTAATATTACCTTGGTATCACAAGGTAATACAATATCTAACATTAGCTAACTAATCAACATACCTCACTATACACTAATATGCAATTAAACTTATAACACTTATAACTTAAAACAATACTGGCTACTAACTATAGTAAGATACTATGTTTACCCTTTACCTTGAGATACCCCATTTACCTTGGCTAAAATCTCAAGGTCATAAATCTAGTCATTAGATATAACTATATATACACTAACATGCATTTAAACTCATAACTATACTATACCAACTAACATGTATATATATATATACACCAATTAACTAATTAATTTACTATTTAATACTAAAATCAATACCTACAACTAACATAACTAGCATACCAATTGGATATCAATACCCATACCCAAGATACCATATCTCTCATTATCTTGGTGCAACTCAAGGTAACCTACAAATAGTATTAACTAGTGCTTATATATATATATATATACTTAACTTACTAAATATATACATAACTTACTAACTTATCAATATAACTAACTAACTTATTAACTAGCTTATCCTAACTTATCAATAACTAAACTATAATCACTCAAACTACTGCAGCTTATTGCCACTGCTACTGCTTATTGCAGCTTACTGTAGCTTATTGCAGATTATTGTAGCTTACTGCAGCTTATCGTACCTTACTACTGCTGCTTCAGCTTGCTGCTTCTGCTGCTGCTTTTGCTCCTTATTTCCTACTTTTTGACTGGTTTTTACTGCTTTCTTCTCCCCTCTAGCTCACATACACACATCTAATACATACATACACTCACTCACATATGATACCACATACCCATACTAATGATGTACATAAACTCTCCTACTCTCCAATGACCACCAACACATCACAAAAAAATATAAAATATACACATAAAATATATATATATATATATATATATATATATATATATATATATATATATATATATATATACATATATATCATATAATAATTATAATTATAATACTCTAATAGCTATAACCAAGGTAAATTAAATTAGAATGCAAAGTATCAAACACGTGGAGTGTACCGCACCCGTATCACACTCAATCTATGATACGCTTGTGAAACGAGTTTATCACACCACCAAACGTATCCCAAAGGACATAAGCAAGTCTAAAATCATAATTATGAACAACACGAAGAGCTAGCTACTCAACTACGTGCCCATGTCCAAATATGACATGCTCAAACCCCCGTGTCGAAAGAAAATCTGCAAAAGAAAATCTGCAAATCAACCTGTATCGCTAAATTATCGGGATACGGCCTACACGTATCTAATTATAGACACGACACTAGTCACACACAACCAAATAAATGTTAATTTGGTCTAATTGACCTATTGAGAAATACATGATATGTCAATCTCGAAATTCTCCCAAAATTGACATAAAATACCACATAACTTTCTCCATATGCCTCATATGAACCTAATTCCACTTCATATGGGTAGCCTTAGTACATGGGAAGGTTTCTAATGATTAAATTATAGATTTAGAGTCTAATTAGAGGGGGAAATAGAATTTATCCATTGATGAATAGGGAAGGTTTCTAATGATGAATAGGGAAGGAATTGAAAAGAAATTTGGGTAGAATTTGATGTAGGGATGAAGAAATATGGAAGAGAAAAATTCTAGATCTAATTTTGGATTGAAGAAAAGAGAGGAGAGAGAGTCTCCACCCCCTTATGTAGTGGCCGGCCTTGCCCCCTCTCCAAGGCACTATAAAATTTCCACAATACCTCTTGGGGCTTGTCATGAAGGAATTAATTAAGGAGGGAAGATTCTAGTCCAATTGGTTTAACTAATTAATTTATTTTCTTAATGAATGTGCTTACTATTTGGCTCAATTCTAACTAGAATTAAAATTGGTCCATGGATCTGATCTAAACTAGTTAGGTCCACTAACACAAGTCCAAAATAAAGTCTAACATCTAACAATATATAAATATTCAACATGCATAATATTTAATTAATTATAAAATGACCAAAATATTCTTTACTAAAAATTATGGTAGTGACAAGTCTACCCCCCTAAAAAAAATTTTGTCCTCAAAATTTAAGGGTGATTGTACTCCTTCTAGGTCAAACCTTCCAGCAATCATAGTCCAAGAAGGTCTTATCTTAATTCACACAAAGAACAGTCATATGCAAAGAACAACATGCATGGTCATGGTCTTCGCCTGTCATATTACTGTTGTCTCTGTCAGAGTATTCTATTAGCTATACTAACTATACAACATAAGCATCCAAAAGGTACTAAAAAAGTAATCAATCAAAATTGATTGAAGGAACAAAAAGAAAGAACAGAACTCGCTACCCATCACCTGTAGTATCGGTCTCCTCGACCGTCATCACAAATGCTCCGCACTGCCGAGGTAGCTCCCTCTGCGGGTGATGAGCAATCTTCAGTGCTACAGGTGGCCTAGCTCCACTTGCCCTTGATCTTTACCCTGACCTGGACGATGAAGGGTCCAGAGATAATCCTTCACCATATGCTCTGTCGATTCACAATATAAGCCCGATCCAAGTCTCTTTTGGCACATCTCCTAAGTGTACCTAGTCCTCTTGTAATAGGTGCATTGAGTAGCCTGTTGCACCTGTCTCTGAGGCTGTTATAGCATCCGATATACTGGAGTTCGTACTGGAGCAATAATTGGTTCGTGTATCAGATATTGCGGCTGATAAGTTCCAAAATATACAGAAAACTGCTGTTGCTGGAGCTGATAAGCCCCCTGATACTGTTGCTGGAACTACGGTCTCTTCGCCGATCCCGCACTGCTACTAGCAACCCCAAACATATCATGATCCCTCTTCGACTTCAAGTTCCACTCTCGCTCAACCTTGTGTGCCTCCACAATTATCTCAGAATATGTCTCATAGAAAGACAGAATGAGGATCTTCACTTCCCAATTCAGACCCTCCCGAAAATGGATAGCCCAAATTTTGGGCTCCCTCACCAAGTACTCTGTAAATTAGCTCAGCCTACAGAACTCTGCGGCATACTCCTCTACGGACATGCTCCCCTGTGTAAGGCTCTCAAACTGCCTTCCTAAGTCTAATTTGTCCGTCCAAGCAAAGAACTTCTTTTTAAAGTGGTCCTTGAACACCTTCCAAGATCGCCCTACATCAGTAAGAAGTGGCTCATTCTTGAACCAAGTGCGGGCAACGTCGAACAGTTGAAGTCCTACCGTCTCAACCTTCAGATCCTCAACAAGATGGGACACCCACATGAGATGCTCGATATCCTCGAGCCAATCGTCAGTATAGACTATACCCTCTGTCCCTTTAAAATCCAAGGCTCTAGCTTCTTAAAATTTTGAATGTTGTCCGGCTCGAGCTGAACATCCTGTAGCTGTGGAGGAGCCCCTCTCTGAACTGCTATAATAGCCACCTGATGGGCATTTTCCATACTCTGTCGTATTATATCTGACAGATGTATTGGGCCTCTATTTGTGCCCTTTGTACCTCCATCATCTCTCTAAACAGTGCAACCATCAGTGCGGCATCTCCTGACAATAGAGGTGGTGCAAGTTCCTCCGAAGCAACTGAGGTAGTCCTCAAAACAGGTAGAAGAGAACCCCCGAAGGCAGCCGAGAGTCCTGTATGAACTGATATCGTAGGAGGTACAAGCCATGCTGTCTGAGTAGGAGGTTGAGAGGTAGCAGACCTCGCAGAAGCTGCTCCCGATCGATGGGATCTGGTCTTCGGCGGCATCCTGAAGACAGATCGAAACAAAAGAGATCAATTCGACACAAGATACGATATTATCAAGGAAGGACAACAATATTCAAAGTATTTAGAAGGAATCAAAAGTAGCAATTTTAAATCAGATTAGAATTTCTTGTTGTGATTGAGTATCCCTCTCTCATCTTAGTATCATATGTCCTTTATCCTATCGCAGGCTCGTAGTAGTACAACTAAGCCATTGTACTACTATGACTTTGCATAAATTATAAAACTGAACATGCATGGGCCACCACAAAAATGTGTCACGACCCGTACCTAATAAAGAGGCTCAAGTACATGGGTACATCCAGCCTACGCCGCAGCATCGACGGTAGAATATTGTCTAGGCCAACTATACTATCAAATCATCTCACAATAATATAAAATCTGCCAATAATATCTCAACTCCAAGAAGGAGGATAATATACTTAATGCAACACAATACTTAATCACAAATCTATAGCACGATAAGATATCAAAGAAGCCTAACATAACTATGCAGTCTAAATATAATAACTATAAATAGAAACAATATCCAAGTCTCAAATATATGCCAAAAATAAATCTGGTACCAAAATGCTAAAGAAAACTAACTATGATAACTAGTGATTCCGGCTAGATCTTCCGACAGTCACTCCAAAACTAGTGGGTCCATGTTTGCACCATCTATAGGTCGAGGTTCGTAGTACGTCGGACACCAATCTTCCGGATCCTCTGAAAAATATTATCCAGTCAGGAATGGAGCAAAGTATAACCCAATAGCAATTCCAATTAATTGACAAAAACTATAAACAGTATAATAGGGGATGTTATATATAATGAGTGTCACGATCCGCACCCGGCGTAGGAATGCAAGTAGTGAACAACACCCAGCCTATGTCACAACATCGGTGGTAGAACATTATTTGGGTAAACTATCTATATAGCAATCAAGATATAATATGCCACCAATGTAATAGAATATACTCAATCACAGATCTATAGATGGAATAAGCACAAATATGATAAAAGAATAGAAGAGTCACAAATATAACTCATGAGACAAAATAATATCCAATGAGTCATAGAAATACTAATAAATGATATGGAGACAAATCCAGTACAAAAGAAAACTAACTACGAAGCTACGAGTCCTAGGTCGTCTGTCTTAGTCGGGATGAGACTCTCCTGAGCCAAGGTCTCTGGCTTTAAGCTAACCACATTCTGAGGCCTTTAGTGAGTGGGGTACCACTCCTTAGTGTCATCTAGGAAAAATATATCCAGTCAGGAAAGGAGCAAAGTATATCTCTAATAGCAGTTATAATAAATTATATAAACTATGTAACAGTAAATAGATGTAATATACAATATATAATATACAGATACAAGAGATATGCAATAAAGGAAATAATGGAAATAAATATGAGAATGAGCAATATATAAATAAAAAAATACTAATGACTAAGTGAGTGAGTACCAGCTTAACATATGATCGACTTGGGAACTAGATACATACATTATGGCCTGGTTAATCATGCGTACGGTGTATAATTAACACTATTTAATGAACAAGACATGATACATGGAGGGTATGATCACATTCTACACTAAATACTCTCTGCTTCCGACTGGTATATTGGATCCAACCATGTGTCACGCCCCAGTCCCAAATGTCGAGGGACTAGCCACGTGTCAATGGCCAGCAGCACACACTAATAGGCAAACCCAATTTAATGGACCCATCAATGTGTTCTTAAGCAGTAAAATAAAGGTCTAAATATAACCTGATCATAATCTAATCTCATCCATAGAAGAAAAGTATGATCAATATCGGCATAATGAAATAAAAACCATAGCTGTCTCAATAAAGTAAACCGAAAAACAACCCGGTAATAAGTCTGATACAAAGGTTCAACAGATCAGAATGAAAAAAGTCTAATAAAAGCAAGTACTGAGCATAGATAACGTATACTCAGGAGAAATCTTCGGCAAGCACCTCGTCCTCGGGGATCGGTTCAGCTCCAGTCTCAGCTCCTGCTACAGCTTCTGCTCATGTCCCGTAAACCTCGGGATAATGCTCCTCTGCTAAACCTGGGGACATCATCCGGAATCCAGGTCCTCAGGGGACATAGCAAGGTACAAAATAATACAAGCCCAAAATAAATGCAGTGCAATAGAAAATAAAATAAACAGGATAACTAAGTATCCATCTATATGAAATGCAAGTGAGAGCATCACTAGTACTCAGGCTGAGACCGCTACAAGCTCTGTGTCGGGGAGCCGGTAGCAGTAATAATAAGTAATGTGTCTAGCTCTGCTGGAGAGTCTACGACCTCATAATAGTAGTAGATATATATAAAACAGCCTGTAGCCTGTGTGTCTCTCCCCACCCAATGTAACCACACGTCTCATGTCCATAACGTCTCATGTCCATGTCACGCGAGATCATAGCTAATGCAACCAGTCATATAATATCTATGAATATAATGTCTATGTCAATCCTGCATCCTACGCAGAATCACCATGAATATTTCAGGAAGATTCTGTCTCATGTATAGTGTCAAGTGTCCTAGGTTTTAATGTACTTGACAAGACAAGTACGAGAGTGTAAAGGGTCACGAATATTCATCTCTAGATGACATTACACAACTCCGCGTACGAGGTTGGCACCCGACTATTAATCGGACGCTAAGTAAATTACACGGTCCTAGGTTTAAGCATGTACAAGATATAATAAGACAAAGAAATATGTAACAAGAACTGCAAGTTTTGGCAAGGTACACTTGCCTGGTTTCGAATACTGAGGATGAGGTTCTGGTCCAACGCCCAAGTCCGAAGAGTTCGGAGAACCTAGGGAATGAAGGTAAAACTAATTTAGAGATTTATTACTAATTTAAATTGGGTTAATTAATTATTGAAGCTGTAAAATAATAACAAAAGGCTTTCTTATGAATGAGTCAAGGTTCAATAATAAATTAAAAAATGGGTCTGGCCGACTTATGAATAAAAATGCTTAATTTGCATACCCCATCCTATGTCCCCTTGATTAACATTAGAAGAAAGTTTATCTGATAGGTTACTTTTATTTGCATCTTACACTCAAAACTTATTTCAAGAGTCTATTTGCAAATAGTATCCTCCAATATGGCTATACTAGTAGCTCTGCTAATGGTTTATTCATAGGCTCAAACTTGTTTCCTTTCATGGGTATAGTATTTAGTTATGCAGTTTATCCCCTTCCATAATTGTTCTAGTGTCAACTAGATGGAGACCTACGCATATAATTAAGGCAAGAATTGAAGAGACATAACAAGAGCCAGGTTACGAGTTGGAGAGAAACTCACTGAGATAAAATATCGGAAATGCGAAGAACGTCTCCACACACAATCGTCCCTGACAGGTAAGTGTGACATGATCTCAGTGTACCCGAGCCCACGGAGGAGGAGAAGAACAGTGCGACTGTACGTGTCGAGGAGGTAGTAGTCGATAGCAAGGTTAAAAGCTTCACTTAGGCTCGAGGAGAATGAAGGGAACACTGGAGAATATGGGAAGAACGAGGGCCGCAGCTAATGTTATGGGATTGGGATGATAATGATGGTTATAAATATAGAAGAGGAATGGGTTACAGCTAGATGGGATAAGTGAGTGCCATCACAGCACAAAAAAATAACCCCTGTCCTTTCAATACTTGGTAGAAGAGTTACAGGTGAATAAATGCTTGAATAACCCATGACCTTTCAATACTTGGTAGAAGAGTTACAGGTGAATAAAGGCTTGATTATACCCATTTCTTTTTAAATATTTGGTAGATGAGTTACAGGTGAATAAAGGCTTGAATAACTCCTGTCCTTTCAATACTTGGTAGAAGAGTTACAGGTGAATAAAGGCTTGATTATACCCAGGTCCTTTCAAATATTTGGTAAAAGAGTTACAAGTGAATAAAGGCTGGATTATTGTCGATTACAGATGTGTGGTCATACATAATATAATATTAACAAATTAAATAGTGGAGACTAACCTCACTACAGGACCATGCCAACTAAATTTGCTACAATGATACCAACTAAAGTTTTGCTACCAAAAGCTTTTGTTACCACACACAAGCAAGCAATCAAAAGATTCTATTTTGCTCCTTATGCATCAATGCTCCTGTGCATGCAAGTATTGCATGGTTTGTGTAGTTTGGAAATAATTTACTCATATAAATAGTAGCATGCACAAATGTGTGGTGCACTTCTTTGTTCCAAACTAACAAATTTGTTATTTTGTGTAGGATCACACAACTTAAAATATAATAATAAAATAAAATAATTCAAGTTGGTTAATGCTAATATTTTTTTATATATATATATTTTATAATAATGATGCTATTAATATAAATTCAAATTATCAAATTATCCTATATGAAAATTAGGGGGTTTACATTCTATCCACCTTAAAAGAATTGCGTCCTCGCAATTAAGAATTAACTAATAAGAAAATTAATCTTGGTAACCTATAGGTAGTTCTTAGGTCATACCTGCATCTTCAAATAAGTGAGGATAACGCTGGCGTATGATATCCTCTCGTTCCCAAGTAGATTCGCCGGGGGAGTGATGTTTCCAAGCTACTCGGACCAGTCTAATCGTCTTACCTCGTAATATCTTCTCGCTGATGTCGAGTATCCCAACTGGCTGCTCTTCATACCTCAAGCTAGGGCCCACTACAATCTCAGAATGATCGACTACGTGGCTTGGGTCAGTCACGTACCTCCTCAGCTGTGAGACATGGAAGACATTATGTACTCCCTCTAAAGATGGAGGTAATGCAAGACGATACGCCACCTCAGCAATGCGTACCAGAATATCGAATGGCCCAATGTACCTTGGGCTCAGCTTGCCTCTGCTACCAAATCGAATAGTACCTCGAGTAGGTGAAATTCTCAAGAATACGTGCTCTCCTTCTTTGAACTCCAAAGGTCATTTGTGTGTATCAGCCCAATGCTTCTGTCTGTCCTGAGCTGCATAAAGATGATTCTGTATTTGCTTCACCTTCTCAACGGTCTGCATCACCAATTCTGGACCCAGTATTTGACCTTCGCCAACGTCACTCCAAAATATCGGTGATCTGCATTTTCTGCCATACAAAGCCTCGAATGGTGTCATCTGGATGCTCGCCTGGTAACTGTTGTTGTAAGAGAACTCCACCAAGTGCAAATAATCTTCCCAAGATCCTTCAAAGTCTAGCATACACGATCGCAGCATATCCTCCAAGATCTGAATCGTGCGCTCAGATTGACCATCTGTCTGTGGATGGTAGGCAGTGCTAAACTTGAGTCGGGTGCCAAGACTCTCTTGCATGCTTCACCAAAAATGAGATGTAAATCTCGAGTCACGATCTGACACAATACTAACCGGTACTCCATGTAATCTTACGATCTGTCGTATATACATGTCGGCTAGTACTTTCGTGGACTGTCCAACTCTAAATGGCAAAAAATGTGCCAATTTAGTGATTCGATCCACGATAACCCATACTGTATCTTTTCCACTGGGGCTTCTTGGAAATCCTGTGATGAAATCCATAGTGATATGTTTCCACTTCCATTCGGGGATGGAAAGCGGTTGTAACATACCAGTCGTTCTTTGATGCTCGACCTTTACTTGCTGGCAGACCAAACATTTTGCCACAAATCGTGCAATCTTCCTCTTCATTCTATGCCACCAATAATATTGTCTCAAATCTCGGTACATCTTTGTTCCTCCCGGATGAATAGAGTACATGGAACTATGTGATTCAGTCATCAACTCATGTCTCAATTCCCCATTCGGTACATATAGGTGATTTTCGCACCTTAATATCCCGTCCTAATGTATGCGAAGTCCCATCTGCAGGCCTGCTTCGGTCTTCTCTTTAAGTCTTCGAAATCTAGCATCAGTGGGCAATGCCTCTTTAATCCTCTCCACCAGTGACGACTTAACTTCGAGATTTGCCAATATGCCACTTTGTCTTGGTAAAACAACCTCTATCTGGAGCTCCTGTAGATCCTTCATTAGCTGAGGCTGTATTGTCAAGAAATAAGCCGTGGGCTTCCTGCTGAGTGCATCTGCTACGACATTCGCCTTGCCCGGATGGTACTGTAGATCTATATCAAAGTCGACCATCAACTCAAGCCAACGTCTTTGTCTTATGTTGAGTTCTTTCTGAGTATATACATACTTCAGACTCTTATGATCAGTAAAGATTTCTACCTTCTCTCCATAAAGATAGTACCTCCAAATCTTCAGTGCAAATATTACTGCAGCTAGCTCAAGATCGTGTATTGGGTAGTTCTTCTCATGGACCTTTAACTGTCTCGATGCATAAGCGATAACTTTGCCATATTGCATCAAAACACATCCTAGTCCACTACCTGACGCATCACTATAAACAACAAAGCCTCCCGATCCTGAAGGAAGAGTCAGGATCGATGCTGTTGGCAATCGCCTTTTCAATTCTTCAAAGGTCTTCTGGCAATCTTCCGTCCATGCAAACTCCTGGTCCTTACGTGTCAACTTCATCATAGGCTCCGCAATTCTTGAAAAAATCTCTACGAACCTCCGGTAATATCCTGCAAGTCTGAGAAAACTTCTTACTTCTGCAACTGATGTTAGTGTAGGCCAAGTTTCTATTGCAGCAACCTTCTCCGGATCAACTGAAAGTCCTTCCCCTGAGATGATATGTCCCAAGAAAGGCACATTATCCATACAAAACTCACATTTACTGAGTTTGGCATACAACTTCTCCTGTCTCAATATCTCTAGCATAATTCTGAGATATTCCTCGTGCTCTTCGTGGCTCTTAGAGTATACCAGGATATCATCAATAAACACAACCACAAACTTGTCCAAGTACTGATAAAAAACTCTATTCATCAAACTCATGAACACAGCTGGCACATTGGTTAAACCAAACGGCATTACTAAGAACTCATAGTGTCCATACTTGGTCCTGAAGGCTGTCTTCGGTATATCCTCCTTCCTTACTCTAATCTGGTGATAACCGGATCTAAGGTCAATCTTCGAGAATACCCTAGCACCACTCAATTGATCGAATAGGTCATTAATGCGTGGCAAGGGATACCGGTTCTTAATGGTTACAGCATTCAGTGCCCTATAATTAATACACAGGCATACTGTTCCATCCTTCTTCGGTACAAATAGTATCGGTGCTCCCCAAGGTGAAACACTGGGCCGAATAAAACCCTTCTCCAGAAGATCATCAACTTGCTTCTTCAACTCTACCAACTCCTTAGGTGCTAGCCGGTACACTGATGAAGTGATAGGCTCTGCTCCTGGAGTCAAGTCTATTGTGAATTCTATTTCCCGATCAGGTGGTAAACCCGAAAGATCATCAGGAAATACATCCAAAAACTCTGCTATGACTCTTGGGTAACCTGACTCTCCTTCTACAGATAGTACCCTAAGAGTAGGCTGAACACCTTGCTCTACGGCTCCCCGAAAAAAAACAAACTTTGGATGTCCAGGCGGTCTAAATATAACCCGTCCGAGTCGGCAATCTAGGGTCGCATAGTACTGACTTAACCAATCCATACCAAGTACGACATCATAATCCGGCATGGAAAATATCAGAAATTGAGCTCGCATCTCTCTACCGCAGACTGCTACCGAACAAGATCTACAGATGTCACTAACTGGGATAATTCTACCTCCCGTAAGAATTCTCTTAGTCTTCGAAAGGGGTGCGGTAGCTACTCTATGGGTGGCTATGAAGCTAGCAGCTATGAATGAATGCGAAGCTCCAGAATCAAATAAAGCTATAGCAGGTAATGAAGCTACTAATATAGTACCTGCTATAACCTCTCCAACAGTAGCTTCCTCCTCAACAGCCAATGCAAATGCCTGTCCTCGTCCCTGAGCTGGACCCCTCTGCTGACGAGCCTGCTGAAATAATGTTGCCTGCGGTGGCAATGGTGGTCTGGCTCCTCCAACTCCCGTCTGTGGTGCTCCCATTGCTGGATAAGCTGGCCTTGGTGCAGGTAAAGCTAGTCATGGTGCTCCCTCCATGCGCTCAGAGCAGTCCTTGGATAGATGCTGGTTGGATCCGCAAATCAGGCATTGTCCCAACTTGCGTCTACACTCCCTCTCAATGTGACCTACCTTGCCGCAGTAATAACAAGTAGGTAGGGCTCTTGGTGCTTCTCTCTGAGGTAGATTCTTCTGGGATCGCTTTACAGAATCCCCCTGTGATGCCCTGGATAATGCTGATGTGAATGGCCGCTTCAGACTTGACTCCCTCCTAGTAACACGCTCCATGCGTCATGCTGCAGCAAGGACGTCGGTGTATGATGTAGGTGCACCAGATCCGATCAACCTCTAGAGCTCAAACCTGAGTCCGTCGAAGAACTTCTCTGCCTTCTCTTCTTCGGTAGGAATTAGAGAAGGGGCGAAGCGACTCAGGCGAATGAATTCAGCATTGTACTCTTCTACCGACATATTGCCTTGGATAAGGCGGTTGAACTTGTCTCGGAGTTTCGACCAAGAAACAGCTGGGATATACATCTCCTGGAAGAGTCTGAAGAATTCTTCCCAAGTGACTCGGTCATGTCCGACCTCCTCTCTTCAGACAGCCACCAATGGTGCGCATTGTCCGTCAACTGCATCCTGACGGCAGTCATCCATCGCTCCCTTGGAAGTTCAGCTGCTTCCAACTGGTGTTGTGTGTTCGTGAGCCACTCATGAACTTCAGTTGGTTCCTCCTTGCCCGAAAAGGTACGGGGCTTGAGCTGACAGAAATCAGTGATAGATCCCATCACTGGTCGCCTAGCTTGTGGGTTTGCCTGCTCCAATGCGGTTACTAGGCTGGTTCTCAAATACTCTGCCTCATGATGTTGAGTCTCTTGTTGAACCTGTTGTTGGGCTTGCATCATGGCATAAAACATTTGAAACATCTGCTGCCCGTCCATGGCTTGCCCTGGTGGAAAGACAGGCATTGGTGGAGTAAACTGTGGCAGAGGTGGGATGTCGTCACGCCGGAATCTTGAATTATGTCGGGCTGCTTGATCGCTTTGAGAAGATTGTCCTCTATTCTCCGGTGTTACTCCTTCATCGTAGGTGACCACAGCATCGTGCGGTGTACCTAAGGGATTTTTGTCGCCGGTTCTCGGATCCATTGCTCTGCATCAAAAATAAACTATAAGAGGCGCACAGGAATCAAGGCAAGATGTAAGTCAAAATTTTAATATGAATCCGATATAGATATCAAGAACGATTCAAGCAAGTGGATGAGATCTTTATTCTATTCTTACTGCAGGCTTGCTCGGTCCCTAAGTTGAAACCGAACAATTTAGTCGTTGACCTGCATGGGCCACCACAAAAACTATGTCACACCCCAGTCCCAAATGTTGAGGGACTAGCCACGTGGCAATGGCCAGCAGCACACACTAATAGGCAAACCCAATTTAATGGACCCATCAATGTGTACTTAAGCTGTAAAATAAAGGTCTAAATATAACCCGGTCACAATCTAATCTCATCTATAGAAGAAAAGTATGATCAATATCAGCATAATAAAATAAAAACCACAGTTGTCTCAATAAAGTAAACCGGAGAACAATCCGGTAATAAGTCTGATACAAAGGTTCAACAGATCAGAATGAAAAGAGTCTAATAAAAGCAAGTACTGAGCATAGATAACGTATAGTCAGAAAAATCTTCGGCAAGCACCTCATCCTCGGGGATCGGTTCAGCTCCAGTCTCAGCTCCTGCTACAGCTTCTGCTCATGTCCTGTAAACCTCAGGATAATGCTCCTCTGCTAAACCTGGGGACATCATCCAGAATCCAGGTCCTCAGGGGACATAGCAAGGTACAAAATAATACAAGCCCAAAATAAATACAGTGCAATAGAAAATGAAATAAACAGGATAACTAAGTATCCATCTATGTGAAATATAAGTAAGAGCATCACTAGTACTCAGGCTGAGACCGCTACAAGCTCTGTGTCGGGGAGCTGGTAGCAGTAATAACAAGTAATGTGTCTAGCTCTGCTGGAGAGTCTACGACCTCACAATAGTAGTAGATATATATAAAATAGCCTGTAGCCTGTGTGTCTCTCCCCACCCAATGTAACCATACGTCTCATGTCCATAACGTCTCATGTCCATGTCAAGCAAGATCATAGCTAATGCAACCAGTCATATAATATCTATGAATATAATGTCTATGTCAATCCTGCATCCTACACAGAATCACCATGAATATCTCAGGAAGATTCTATCTCATATATAGTGTCAAGTGTCCTAGGTTATAATGTACTTGACAAGACAAGTACGAGAGTGTAAAGGGTCATGAATGTTCATCTCTAGATGACATTACACAACTTCGTGTACGGGGTTGGCACCCGACTATTAATCGGACGCTAAGTAAATCACACGGTCCTAGGTTTAAGCATGTACAAGATATAATAAGACAAAAAAATATGTAACAAGAACTGCAAGTTTTGGCAAGGTACACTTGTCTGGTTTCGAATACAGAGGATGAGGTTCTGGTCCAACGCCCAAGTCCGAAGAGTTCGGAGAACCTAGGGAATGAAGGTAAAACTAATTTAGAGATTTATTACTAATTTAAATTGGGTTAATTAATTATTGAAGTTGTAAAATAATAACAAAAGGCTTTCTTATGAATGAGTCAAGGTTCAATAATAAATTAAAAAATGGGTCTGGCCGACTTATGAATAAAAATGCTTGATTTGCACACCCCATCCTATGTCCCCTTGATTAATATTAGAAGAAAGTTTATCTGATAGGTTACTTTTATTTGCATCTTACACTCAAAACTTATTTCAAGAGTCTATTTGCAAATAGTATCCTCCAATATGGCTACACTAGTAGCTCTGCTAATGGTTTATTCATAGGCTCAAACTTGTTTCTTTCCATGGGTATAGTATTTAGTTATGTAGTTCATCCCCTTCCATAATTGTTCTAGTGTCAACTAGATGGAGAGCTACGCATATAATTAAGGCAAGAATTGAAGAGACATAACAAGAGCCAGGTTACGAGTTGTAGTGAAAATCACCGAGATGAAATATCGGAAACGCGAAGAACGTCTCCACACACAATCGTCCCTGACAGGTAAGTATGACGTGATCTCAATGTACCCGAGCCCACGGAGGAGGAGAAGAACAGTACGACTGTACGTGTCGAGGAGGTAGTAGTCGATAGCAAGGTGAAAAGCTTCACTTAGGCTCGAGGAGAATGAAGGGAACACTGGAGAATATGGGAAGAACGAGGGCCGCAGCTAATGTTATGGGATTGGGATGATAATGATGGTTATAAATATAGAAGAGGAATGGGTTACGGCTAGATGGGATAAGTGAGTGCCATCACAGCACAAAAAAATAACCCCTGTCCTTTCAATACTTGGTAGAAGAGTTACAGGTGAATAAATGCTTGAATAACCCATGTCCTTTCAATACTTGGTAGAAGAGTTACAGGTGAATAAAGGCTTGATTATACCCATTTCCTTTTAAATATTTGGTAGAATAGTTACAGGTGAATAAAGGCTTGAATAACCCCTGTCCTTTCAATACTTGGTAGAAGAGTTACAGGTGAATAAAGGCTTGATTATACCCATGTCCTTTCAAATATTTGGTAGAAGAGTTACAAGTGAATAAAGGCTGGATTATTGTCGGTTACAGATGTGTAGTCATGCATAATATAATATTAACAAATTAAATAGTAGAGACTAACCTCACTACAGGACCATGCCAACTAAATTTGCTACAATGATACCAACTAAAGTTTTGCTACCAAAAGCTTTTGTTACCACACACAAGCAAGCAATCAAAAGATTCTATTTTGCTCCTTATGCATCAATGCTCCTGTGCATGCAAGTATTGCATGGTTTGTGTAGTTTGGAAATAATTTACTCACGTAAATAGTAGCATGCACAAATATTTTGTGCACTTCTTTGTTCCAAACTAACAAATTTGTTATTTTGTGTAGGATCACACAACTTAAAATATAATAATAAAATAAAATAATTCAAGTTGGTTAATGCTAATATTTTATATATATATATATATATATATATTTTAAATAATGATTCTATTAATATAAATTCAAATTATCAAATTATCCTATATGAAAATTAGGGGGTTTACACCATGGTACGTTATGACATAGGATTCTTTGGGAAGGTAGCAAGTGTCCCCAAGAATCAGTGTCTATATATGTACAAGAAAAACAAGAAAACAAGGCTTGCACAAGATACACCATACAAACCAAGGAATAACATCTCATGACGAGATCTGGATATACCAATCCGTGTAACCATCGTAACAAGAAATCAAGGATATCTATACTAGATAAAAGAGACAGATAGGATATCATAAATGAAAAACTATCAGAGAATGTACTCGCCTCAAATCTGGTAAACAGTATCAAAGATGTCCGGTACAGTGTCTCAAAGACCTAAATATGGAATATTACATCAATACAAGATTTTGGAATAAAAATAAGTTCAACTAGTCAACTTCTAGGTCAAAAAGCCATTTCTAAGTCAAAACTATCAAACTAGGTCAACTCTAGGTCAACTCTAGGCCACACTAGCTATGGTAAGATACTAGGAAACCAACAAGATACTGTATCGGAAGATACACAAGTTAATAGATATGAAAATACCATAATATGTATATATAATCAATAATATATAATATTCCAATCTAAACTAATGCAAAGTGGATACCTTGGCTTTGAACCAATGCGGTATCTCACCACCTATACACCCATCTTGATACACAAACCTAACACCTTGAGTATCAATCAATACCTTGACATTGCCTTGGTATCTCAAGGTAATGTTAATTCTAACATATAACTAACAACCCAAAACTCTAAACTATAACTAACATGCATTAACTAATACAAAAATACTAACTATATATATATATATATATATATATATATATATATATATATATATATATAACAATATATATATAACAATATATATATATATATATATATATATATATATATATATATATATATAACTACTAACAATGTAACTAACTTAACTAACTACACATCAAGCTAACTAAACTACTAACTAAACTATCAATGAACTAACTAATTAAACTATTAATGAACAAATTAATCCCCCTCCTTACCTGCTCTAGCTGCTTCCCTCTGCTCTTGCCTTTGATGTGGCTGCTGCAGTTGTTGCTGCTGCTGAATTTGTTGTGTTGCTGCAGTTGATGCTCCTGCTCTCCAAGTTGTTGATGCATTGCTGCTGGCATGCTGCTGCATGTGGTTGCTGCTGCATGTTAATGTTGTTGCTACTACTGTAGCTGCAGTTGCTGCTACTCTATGCTTGCTATTGTTGTGCTTTATTGCTGCAGTTGCTGCTACTGCTCATCTCCATGTTGTTACTGTGGTTGCTGCTACTACCTATGCTTGCTATTGCTGCTCTTTGGTTCACTGTTTTGCTGTATCCTGACCCCCTTCTAGCACACACACACACATACACATCTATACACACACAATACACACATCTATGCACACACATACACAAGTATATATATATATATATGTGTGTGTGTGTATGTGTGTGTGTGTGTGTGTGTGTACATACATATATACCTAACACAAGAGATACAAATACATCTCTATATATATACATATCTATATATACATTTATACACATACGCACATACATATATACAACTCTCTATGTATATATATAATCACCTCCTTACATATATAATATATATATATATATATATATATAACCATACAATTATAATACTCTAATAGCTATAAACAAGTATATTAAAATGTAAGGAAACAAATACGTGGGGTGTATCGCACCCGTATCACACTAGATCTATGATACGCTTGCGATACGAGTCCACCACACCACCAAACGTACCCCGAAGGACACGAGCAAGTCCAAAAAAATAATTATGAACAATACGAAGAGCTAATAACACATCAACATGTCCGGGTCAAAATATAACATGCTCAAACCTCTGTGTCAAAGAAAAACCCCCAAATCAACCCGTATCTCCAAATTATTAGGATATGGCCTATACGTATCCAATTATGGATACAACACTAGCCACACACAATCATACACATATCAATTTGGTCTAATTGATTAATTGACAAAAACACATAAAATTTCCACAATACCCCATGGGACTTGTCATAAAGGAATTAATTAAGAAGGAAATATTCTAGTCCAATTGGTTTAACTAATTAATTTATTTTCTTAATGAACGTGCTTACTATTTGGCTCAATTCTAACTAGAATTAAATATTGGTCAATGGATCTAATCTAAACTAGTTAGGTCCACTAATACAAGTCCAAAATAAAATCTAACATCTAACAATATATAAATATTCAACACGCATAATATTTAATTAATTATAAAATGACCAAAATATTTTTTACTAGAAAATATGGTAGTGACAAGTCTACCCCCCTAAAAATAATTTTGTCCTCAAAATTTAAGGGTGATTGTACTCCTTCTAGGTCAAACCTTCCAGCAATCATAGTCCAAGAAGGTCTTATCTAAAATCACACAAAGAATAGTCATATGCAAATAACAACATGCATGGTCATGGTCTCTGCCTGTCATATTACTGTTGTCTCTGTCAGAGTATTCTATTAGCTATACTAACTATACAACATAAGAATCCAAAAGGTACTAAAAAAGCAATCAATCAAAATAGATGGAAGGAACAGAAAAAAAGAAAGAACAGAACTCGCTAACCCATCACCTGTAGTATCGGTCTCCTCGACCGTCATCACAAATGCTCCGCCCTGCCGAGGTAGCTCCCTCTGTGGGTGATGAGCAATCTTCAGTGCTACAGGTGGCCAAGCTTCACTTCTCTGCCCTTGATCTGTACCCTGTGCTGGACGATGAAGGGTCCAGAGATAATCCTTCACCATATGCTCCATCGATTCACAATATAAGCATGTTCCAAGTCTCTTTTGGCACATCTCCTAAGTGTACCTAGTCCTCTTATAATAGGAGCATTGAGGAGCCTGTTGCACCTGTCTCTGAGGCTGTTGTAGCATCCGATGTACTGGAGTTTGTACTGGAGCAATAATTGGTTCATGTATCTGATATTGCGGCTGATAAGCTCCAAAATATACAGAAAACTGCTGTTGCTGGAGCTGATAAGCCCCTGATACTGTTGCTGGAACTACAGCCTCTTCGCCGATCCCGCACTGCTACTAGCACCACCAAACATATCATGGTCCCTCTTCGGCTTCAAGTTCGACTCTCGCTCAATCTTGTGTGCCTCCGCAAGTATCTCAGAATACGTCTCATAGAAAGACAGAATGAGGATCTTCACTTCCCAATTCAGACCCTCCGGGAAACGGATAGCCCAAATTTTGGGCTCCCTTACCAAGTACTCCGTAAATTAGCTCAGCCTACAGAACTCTGCGGCATACTCCTCTACGGACATGCTCCCCTGTGTAAGGCTCTCAAACTATCTTCCTAAGTCTAATTTGTCCGTCCAAGCAAAGAACTTCTTCTTAAAGAGGTCCTTGAAAATCTTTCAAGACCGCTCTGCATCAGTAAGAAGTGGCTCATTCTTGAACCAAGTACGGGCAACGTCGAACAGTTAAAGTCCTACCGTCTCAACCTTCAGATCCTCAACAAGATGGGACACCCACATGAGATGCTCGATATCCTCGAGCCAATCATCAGCATAGACTATACCCTCTGTCCCTTGAAAACCCAAGGCTCTAGCTTCTTAAAATTTTGAATATTGTCCGACTCGAGCTGAACATCCTGTAGTTGTGGAGGAGCCCCTCTTTGAACTGCTATAATAGCTACCTGATGGGCATTTTCTATACTCTGTCGTATTATATCTGACTGATGTGCTAGGCCTCTATCTGTGCCCTTTGTACCTCCATCATCTCTCTAAACAGTGCAACCATCGGTGTGGTATCTCCTAACAATAGAGGTGGTGGAAGTCCCTCCGAAGCAACTGAGGTAGTCCTCAAAACAGGTGGAGGAGAACCCCGAAAGGCAGCCGAGAGTCCTGTATGAACTGATATCGTAGGAGGTACAAGCCCTGCTGTCTGAGTGGGATATTGAGAGGTAGCAGACCTCGCAGAAGCTGCTCTCGATCGGTGGGATCTGGTCTTCGGCGGCATACTGAAGACAGATCGAAACAAAAGAGATCAATTCGACACAAGATACGATATTATCAAGGAAGGACAACAATATTCAAAGTATTCAGAAGGAATCAAAAGTAGCAATTTTAAATCAGATTGGAATTCCTAGTTATGATTGAGTATCCCTTTCTCATCTTAGTATCGTATGTCCTATATTCTATCGCAGGCTCGCATAGTACAACTAAACCGTTGTACTACCATGACTTTGCACAAATTATAAAGCTGAACCTGCATGGGCCACCACAAAAATGTGTCATGACCCATACCCAATGAAGAGGCATGAGTACATGGGTAAATCCAGCCTACGCCGCAGCATCGGGGATAGAACGTTGTCTAGGTCAACTATACTATCAAATCATCTCACAATAATGTATAATCTGACAACAATATCTCAACTTCAAGAAGGAGGACAATATACTTAATGCAACACAATACTTAATCACAAATGTATAGCACGATAAGATATCAAAGAAGCCTAACATAACTATGCAGTCTAAATATAATAACTATAAATAGAAACAATATCCAAGTCTCAAATATATGTCGAAAATAAATCCGGTACCAAAATGCTAAAGAAAACTAACTATGATAACTAGTGATTCCGGCTAGATCTTCCGACAGTCACTCCAAAACTAGTGGGTCCATGTTTGCATCATCTATAGGTCGAGGTTCGTAGTACGTCAGACACCAATCTCCCGGATCCTCTGAAAAATATTATCCAGTCAGGAATGGAACAAAGTATAACCCAATAGCAATTCTAATTAATTGACAAAAACTATAAAACAGTATAATAGGGGATGTTATATATAATGAGTGTCACGATCCGCACCCTGCGTAGGCATGCAAGTAGTGAACAACACCCAGCCTATGTCGCAACATCGGTGGTAGAACGTTATTTGGTAAACTATCTATCTAGCAATCAAGATATAATATGTCACCAATGTAATAGAATATACTCAATCACAGATCTATAGATGAAATAAGCACAAATATGCTAAAAGAATAGAAGAGTCACAAATATAACTCATGAGACAAAATAATATCCAATGAGTCATAGAAATACTAATAACTGAGATAGAGACAAATCAAGTACAAAAGAAAACTAACTACGAAGCTACGAGTCCTAGGTCGTCTGTCTTAGTCGGGATGAGACCCTCCTGAGCCAAGGTCTCTGGCTTTAAACTAACCACGTTCTGAGGCCTTTAGTGAGTTGGGTACCACTCCTTAGTGTCATCTAGAAAAAATATATCTAGTCAGGAAAGGAGCAAAGTACATCTCTAATAGCAGTTATAATAAATGATATAAACTATGTAACAGTAAATAGATGTGAATATACAAGATGCAATATATAGATACAAGAGATATACAATAAAGAAAATAATGGAAATAAATATGAAAATGAGCAATATATAAATAAAAAAAATACTAATGACTAAGTGAGTGAGTACCAGCTTAACATATAATCGGCTTGGGAACTAGATACATGAATTATGGCCTGGTTAATCGTACGTACGGTGTATAATTAACACTATTCAATGAACAAGACATGAAACAAGGAGGGTATGATCACATTCTATACTAAATACTCTCCACTCCCGACTGGTATAGTGGATCCGACCATGGTACGTTATGACATAGGATTCTCTGGGAAGGTAGCAAGTCTCCCCAAGAATCAGTGTCTATATATGTACAAGAAAAACAAGAAAACAAGGCTTACACAAGATACACCATACATACCAAGGAATAACATCTCATGACGAGATCTAGATATACCAATCCGTGTAACCATCGTATCAAGAAATCAAGGATATCTACACTAGATAAAAGAGACAGAGAGGATATCATAAATGAGAAACTATCAGAGAATGTACTTGCCTGAAATCCGGTGAACATTATCAAAGATGTCCGGTACAGTGTCTCAAAGACCTAAATATGGAATATTATATCAATACAAGGTTTTAGAATGAAAATAAGTTCAACTAGTCAACTTCTAGGTCCAAAACTATTTCTAAGTCAAAATTATCAAACTAGGTCAACTCTAGGCCATACTAGCTATGCTAAAATATTAGGAAACCAACAAGATACTGTACGGTTAAGATACGCAAGTTAATAGATTTGAAAATATCATAATATGTATATATAATCAATAATATATAATATTCTAATCTAAACTAATGCAAAGTGGATAGTTTGGCTTTGTAAAAATGCGGTATCTCACCACCTATACACCCATCTTGATACTCAAACCTAATACCTTGAGTAGCCATCAATACCTTGATATTACCTTGGTATCTCAAGGTAATGTTAATCCTAACATATAACTAACAACCCAAAACTCTAAACTATATATATATATATATATATATATATATATATATAATTGCTAACAATATAACTAACTTAACTAACTACACATCAAGCTAACTAAACTACTAACTAAACTATCAATGAACTAACTAATTAAACTACTAATGAACTAATTAATCCCCCTCCTTACCTGCTCTAGCTGCTTCCCTCTGCTCTTGCCTTTGCTGTGGCTGCTGCAGTTGTTGCTGTTGCTACATTTGTTGTGTTGGTGCAGTTGTTGCTCCTGCTCTCCATGTTGTTGATGCATTGCTACTAGCATCCTGCTACATGTTGTTGCTGCTGCATGTTATTGTTGTTCCACTGCATGTTGCTACTACTGTAGCTGCAGTTGCTGCTACTCTATGCTTGCTATTGTTGTGCTTTATTGCTGCAGCTGTGCTACTACTCATCTCCATGTTGTTACTGTGGTTGCTGCTACTACCTATGCTTGCTATTGCTGCTCTTTGGTTCACAGTTTTGCTGTATCCTAACCCCCTTCTAGCACACACACACACATACACATCTATACACACACAATACACACATCTATGCACACACATACACAACTATATATATATATATATATATATGTGTGTGTGTGTGTGTGTGTGTACATACATATATACCTAACACAAGAGATACAAATACATCTTTATATATATACATATCTATATATATATTTATACACACACACATACATATATACAACTCTCTATGTATATATATAATCACCTCCATACATACATATATATATATATATATATATATATATATAACCAATCACCATACATATATATCTCTATATACATATCTATATAATACTATAGATATATATACACATATAAACATAATATTACTATACATATATATGATATGTATAGTGATATTGTGTTTATATGTGTATATATATCTATAGTACTATATAGATAACTATATAGAGATATATATGTATGGTGATTGGTCATATATATATATATATATATATATATATATATATATATATATATATATATATATATATATAACCATACAATTATAATACTCTAATAGCTATAAACAAGTATATTAAAATGTAAGAAAACAAACACGTAGAGTGCATCGCACTCGTATCACACTATATCTATGATACGCTTGTGATACGAGTCCACCACACCACCAAACATACCCCGAAGGACACGAGCAAGTCTAAAATAATAATTATGAATATTACGAAGAGCTAATAACACATCTACGTATCCGTGTCAAAATAAAACATGCTCAAACCTCTGTGTCAAAGAAAAACCCCCAAATCAACCCGTATCTCCAAATTTTCAGGATATGGCCTACACGTATCCAATTATGGATACAACACTAGCCATACACAATCAAACACATATCAATTTGGTCTAATTGATCAATTGATAAAAACAAGATGTGTCAATCTTGGAATTCTCCCAAAATTGACACAAAACTACACATAACTTTCTCCATATGCCTCCTATGAACCAAATTCCAATTTCTATTGGTAGCCTTAGCATATAGGGTAGTTCCTAATAATTAAAATACATATTTATAGCCTAATTAAAAGAGAAAAACTAAATTATACTTATTGGGAGATAGATTTCCAATGAAACATCTAAATTGTGTGAAAAGAGCCTCCAACTTATAGATCCTAGCTACTCCTTGTAGATCCTTACTTTCTTCTTATTGATCCATGCTCTAAAAGTCTCAAATAATGATTTAGGGAGAAATTGGAAAGAAATATGGATAAAATTTGAAGTAAAAATGAAGAAATTTGGAAGAAAAAATTCTAGATCTAGATTTAAAATAAAAATAAAGAGAGAGAAACTTTTCCTCCCTTTCTAACTAGGTCGGCTACAAAACCTCCTCCCCAAGCTACTATGTTAAGTCTAAAACACCCGTTGGGGCCTCTCATAAAAAAATAATTAAGGAGGGAAGGTTCTAGTCTATTGATTTTAACTTAATTAATCATCCTCCTAATGAATGGGCTCCTTATTGGGCTCAATTCTAACTAAAATTAAATATTGGTCTATGGATCTAATCTAAACTAGTTAGGTCCACTAACACAAGTCCAAAATAATAAATTAACATATAACAATAAATAAATAATATAATAAATAAATACACAACATGCACAATATCTAATTAATTATGAAATGACCAAAATACCCTTTCCTAGAAAATGTAGGAGTGACAAGTCAACCCCCCTTAAAATAATTTTATCCTCAAAATTTAAAGCCAAAACTACCCGCAGAAAAATAAAAATAGAACATAACATAACAGAATCAGGAAAGAATATACCTCAAGGCACAAACAAATATGGGTAACGCTCTCGCATTTTATCCTCTCTCCCTCTTTCTCTCTCTTTCTCTCAGGTAGACTCCTCTGGAGAATGATACCTCCATGCGATGCATACCAAGGGAATAGTCTGGTTCCTCAGCACCTTCTCTCTCTGATCCAGAATCTCAACTGGCTGCTCTAGATAGCTAAGAGTAGGGCCCACCTCTATCTCCGAGTGATCCAACACGTGACTAGGATCCATCACGTACTATCTCAACTACAACATGTGAAACACGTTATGCACTTCCTCCAATGCAGGTGACAATTCTATTCTATAAGTAACTACACCGACCCTCTCGAGAATATTGAAAGGTCCGATGAATCACTACTAAGCTTCCCGCCTCCACTGAAATGAATCATTCCTCATGGCGGAGAAATCCTCAGAAATATCAAACCACCTAACTAGAACAAAATACAACCTTAAGAACTTAATCTATAACTAATAACCAATATCAAACACAAAATAAAAATCTAAAACTATACCTCAAACTCCAAAGGTCTCCGGTGGCAATCGGCCCAATACCGTTGTATGTCCTGCGCCACTCGAAGTCTATCTCTGATCAGCTTAACCTTCTCCGTTGTATCTACAACCATCTCTGGCCCTAGAAAAACTCTTTCTCCAACATTGTTCCATGACAAGGGAGTACGACATCTCCGACCGTACAGAGTCTCAAATGGTGACATCTCTATACTAGCCTGGTAGCTATTATTGTAAGCAAACTCTACCAAATGGAGATGGTCCTCCCAAGATCCCCTAAATTCTAGTACATAGGTATGTAGTCCTTGAGAGTCTGAATAGTCCTCTCTGTCTGCCAATCTGTCTGGGGATGATATACAATACTGAACTTGAGCTGGGTGTCTAAACTCGCCTACAAACTCCTCCAGAAATGAGAAGTAAAACAACTATCCTAATCCGAGACTATGCCGACGAGAACCCAAGGTATCCCGATAATCTACCTCACATACATCTCTGCCAGCTTCTCCATAGACAAACCCACCTTGAAAGGCAAAATGTGGGCCGACTTGGTCAACCTGTCAACGATGACACAAATCGCATCTTTCCCTCCTGGATATCATGGAAGACCGGACACAAAATATATAGTAATGTGCCCCCACTTCCACTCTGGAATGGATAATAGATAAAGTAACCTGCTTGGACTCTACCTCTAGGTTTTCACCTACTGGCACACTAGGCATCTGGATACAAACTGTGCCACTTCTCTCTTTATGCTATACCACCACACATTCTCTCGTATATCCCGATTGTCACGCCCCAGTCCTAAAATGCCGAGGGACTGGACACGTGGCAATGGCCAGCAGCACGCACCGATGGACAACCCAATTTAATGGATCCATCAGGGCGTACTTAAGCTATAAGTCTAACAGGAAATAGAACAATTGTTACAAGTCACAGGTTATTCTAATCTCATCCACAACAGATAATCACAGATTAAATGCCAGAATAAATGCAAATAGAAATAAATAAGCAATATTAAATAAGTGTCTCGGGAAACAATCCGAGAATCAGTCTGTTACGTTTAAGAAAATAGACAGGAAATAAAATACTGGAAATGAAAATACTGAGTGTATGAAGCCGGTGCTCAGGAGAAGTCCTCTGGTGCGAGCTTGTCCTCGGGTCCTAGTACAGCTCCTGGAAGTGCTCTTGTACGGTATATCTCTGGATGGATCTCTTCGGCTATACCTGGGGACATAATCCGGATCCAGGTCCTTAGAGGACAATAAGGTACAGAAAATAAAAGCTATACTAATACAGTAAAATAGTCAATGAAATAAATAGGGTAAATATGTAACCATCTATGTGAAATACAGGTGAGAACATCACCAGTACTCAGGCTGAGACTACTACAAGCTCTGTGTAGGGGAGCCGATAGCAGCGATATCATGTAGTTGTCTAGCTCGGAGAGAGACTGAGACGCCGGCATAATATAGTCAACCTGTAGCCTGTGTGTCTCTCCAGCAATAAATAATACAATAGAAAAATACTAAATAACCAGTTAAGTGATATGCAAGATGAGAGCAGCACTAGAACTCAGGCTGAAACCACTACAAGCTCTGTGTCGGGGAGCCGGGTAGCAGTGATATCATGTGGTCGTCTAGCTCAGCGGAAGACTGAGACGCCGGAATGATATAAAATCAACCTGTAGCCTGTGTGTCTCTCCCCACCCAATGTAATCATACGTCTCATGTCCATGTGGACCCATGTCCATGTCACGTAAGATCATATCTAATGTAACAAGTCATATTGTAACGCCCCGCAACCGCTCGGAGCGTTACGCTGAGTCGGACTGAATGAATCAAATGCTGGTTACATTTGAAATGTCGGATTTCGGGAAGAAGGATTAATCGAGTTGGTTTTAATGTGCAGATAGCTAGCGGGTTCGATGGAAATCAGGTGTTCGTTCCGAACAGTACTGAATAGCTGAATGGAAACGATAATGCCGTCTTCCTTAGTCCGATCGGTCGGATGATTTGGAAAGCACGGCCTGCTCGCACGGTCATACCAGTTGAGTAGATCGCGCTTGCATCGGACCACGGGTGTAAGGGATTGGCCGTATCGGCAAGACAGGATGCCTAACGGATTCAAACAATATGAGTGGGCTCTTTTCCTTCTCCTCTACTCCTTCATGCCTAATAATATGGAAAACACGTAAAGGCTTGAACACTTGGGCTGAAACATTGGGAAGCACTACACTGAGGCGTGCATAGTGTGGACGCCATTGGCTTGGTAGGATTATGGCTTGATTTGGTTTACGCGTTGGATAGTTGGATACGATAGCTGGATTATTCATTTGAGGCGATCGGTTGGATTACTTGGGATTATGCTTGGACGGTTGGAAATATACAGTTGGAATGATACAATTGAGGCAATGGGAATATCGGGATTCGGGCGAGCGAACGTGCATCCGTGCGCGTGTATCACAAGGATGCTTTGTCTTGCAAAGCAGGCAGTTGTGGTTCGAAACCGAACAACTGCATCGGCACGGGCATTGTGCCTCTTTTGGGGCATTGTGCCATGGGTTAGCTTTGAGCATAGGTGTTGCACCAATTTGGATTGTGTTGAGAAGAGGCTTCGTGCCTATGAAATACTTGATATTTTGATGCCTCGGGCTATGTTTTAAGGTCGAGATTTGGGTTCCTTGGAGGACATGTTGGAAGAATGGTTATGGATGTGTTGGTTGGATTATTGGTGGAACGAGTCTAGGATCGCTTGGTGGGGCGAGAATGTTCGATCCTCTCGTCATACCTACTGTGTCTGCATAGTCACGGACAACCTGAGTGGCACAGGGTTTGGTTTCCTCGAACGAGTGCTCCGGGGCACCGGGACCGTTCGGCCATGGAGGAGACAATTGGGTAACGCGTCTTGGGCACGGTACCAGCGGTTGGATGCGATTCAGGTGGGTTAGCTACTTAGCGCTGTTTCGAATAGAACCGCATTGATCTGTCCGATCAACGTCCTTTATGGCCTTTGGCCAGTGACTTCATATAAGAATAGATGTTGGCTTGCTTTACTTTGGTTGGTTTGTGCAGCGTATAGGCGCGGCCACCTTGCCTCGGCAAGAGTGTGCACTCGAGAGTGGAATATATATAAACTTTGGTTCTGGATGGATATTGAGGCGAGACTGATGGTTCGATATGTTATCGTGCAAGCGATGACATTGAGTTAGACGGGTCGGCTTTATATAAACTGCTTGTCGTTTGGTTTGAGAATGAATGCTTGCATGCTTTAACTGCTTTACTGCTTTCCTTAACATGTCATCCATATGCCATGAAATGAATCTAGGATTCAAATAGAAAGATCACCATATAACTGTGTGCATTCACTATTTTACTTAGTGTCGGCTTAGGCGAGTGGGTTACCCCGCTCACCAGTACGGTTGTGTACTGACCCACGTTTGTGGGCAATATTTCAGGTACACAGACGTAGTGGCGCTGCTTGGATATACGGGACAAGATGTATGAACTGTAAGTACCTTTGTGGGCTAGAGAAAGAGCAAGAGTTATTTCATCGTCTCCGTGGCATCGCCTTTGTGGCATTGACTCGGGGCATCTCATTTGGACCCTATCGTGAGCTTCGCTGTGTATACTCTGATTGTGTGCTTGGTACACAATACTTGACTTCCGCCGCAACTTGGTTGTTTCAATGATAATATTTGGTGTTTGACAACATCGCCTTGTACGAGCGCAACTCCAGGCTCGTACGGCATCACGTCCCGATGAGAACGATTGTCCTGCGGGAGAGCTGTAAACGTGGTGATTCACGTTCAGCGGGGACTATCGAGCTTGCGGGAGATTGGGGCGTGACAAATTGGTATCAGAGCGCCCGGTTCATTTCTTCGGACTTGGTCCTTCGCTTCATCACAAACTCTAAATAGCTTCCGTGTGTCGTCTAGCTCTTGACTCTACTCGGTGCCGCATCGGATGTTTCATGCAATAAGTCTATTTATTGCTGGTTTTGGCTGCATTTTATTTTGTTTCTTGGTTGGGTTACCTTGGTTGGTTTTCGTAGGATCGCTTAGCCTCGTTAGGCGTTGTTGCATTCGTGCAGCAAGTTGGTTGGCGTTGTTGCATTTGTGCAACAAGTGTGGGCTTTCGTTGGGTTGGCTTGGCTTATCGTTCTGGGAGTTTCTGATTGCCTCAGTGGATCAGTTGGCTGGTTGACGAGATTTGGTTTTGCAGCATGCTTTGAGTAGAAACATTCGAAGAGAATAGATCCTTGCACGAGTTGCTCGTCTAGCGATTGTGTTGGATAGAAGTTGGAAATTTGGCTGCGGCGCATCGGTTGAGCAGGTTTGAGTTTGGCTCGGGAATATATGGATAAGTTGGTACGAGTTGCTCGTACAACAAAAGTGTGAAACCGTTGGGCATTGGGTTGGACTATTTGGAAGACGATCATTGCACGATTGCTCGTGTTGAGAAGGTATCAGACGGGTTGAGGAACAGTTGGATAATTCAAGCATTGCCTGAGTTTTGTGTCAGACTCGAATTGGGAAAGGCATGATTATGCATAAGGGATGGTTCGAACGGATCTTGGATCTGTGAAGGAAAATTATAATGCGAGTAGCGACTTGATTCGGAGTGGTATATGGGATACCACATTTTGAGCAAGGCATTGGAAATATTTTGGTTGGACATTCAATGGAAATTTCCTGAACGGACTTGTGAAACGAGAATATAAGTTGGTTGGTGAAAGTCGGTATAATGGGAAGAATGAAAATGGAGCAAGCGAATATTGAGTTGAGCATATCGTGAACGGACTGGTGCAAATGGAAAGCATCGTTGGGCTTAAGAGATGGATCGAATCAGAACGAACATTTGGGTTACGCTTGAGCAAAGCGATGGGATTATCGGAATGATAGCGAGCAAGGACTACGATTTTGGGCAACACATTTGAGATGTTGATTGAGCAAGAAACACGATATTGGTCTGGAGGGACAATGAGATGGATTCACACAAACTTGAAAGATTTTGGATGTTGCTGCTCGTGAAGTTGACTCAGGTTTAGCGGAAATGGAATTTTTGGGCAAGATGGTGCAACGATAGTAAACAGATTCTCCGGAAGACGTGGACGGACGTTTGAAGATAGCTAAATGTGATAGCAACGTCGGAACAAATCACTGCGTTGCTCGAGTAAGTTGGACGTGCATTATGGGACGCAGCAAATGGATAAGAATTGGAGCAAGTCTTGGGTTTTGAGAATCATTATAATTTGTAGTGCGAGAATCGAATATGCAATTCGAAAATTTGATGGATTCAGGACAGAACGGCGGATTGATGGAATAAGGTTTCAACGAGCGCGGTTCTCGGATTCGGAAACTTCGCTCGGATGAATGGTTGGATTTTGAGTCAGATTTGCAGATGAGATATAGCATGGTTCATAGTAACTGTCCATCGTGATGATTACAATTATCAAGCGTAGCTTCGGGACAGCTGACCCTAAGCGACCTTGCCCGCAGAATCAGATATGAATATGGTAGACCCATAGAACGACCATTGAGGCGGCGTATTTGGGAATGCGTCGAGGGCAGATGTGAGCAATGTGAATTGGCTTATTGACTGAGTGTTGGATTTGAGAGATCCTTGGGATAGCCTTCAGCTGAAGACACAGCCGGAAGACCGAAGCGATGGTGGAAGTAGCCTTGTCAACTGATGAGATTCAGAGTCGCAGATTTTTATCGATGGCATCGCCTCTGACTCATCGTGCCCTGGAAGGGAATAGCATTCATATGAATTGACGACTGTGAAACTAGCTCGTGAAGTTAAAGCAGCGGCTCGTTCAGATCAAATCCTTGCGAATACTGGAAGGGACAGATTTGCTTCAGATTTACAAGATGTCTCGGAACTTAGTCTGGGAAGCGTGCTCATTCGGAAGGCGAAGGTGATATTCTCTGCTTCGAGGCAGTGGAAGCAGCGCGAAGAACTATTTCATGCGCAACCTAAGAATTGTGGCGAGTGTGTCCACGTTGAAATCGTGGCGACACAAATCCCTTTGGCGTGGCGGCGAGATCTTCGTGGATCACACGAACCTCAATATAGATGTTCACCCTGTGAGATATTGAGATGGCAGGAAATGTGTTGGACTGAGCTGATCTAAGCAAGTTGATATATGGGTAAGTCGCATAGCTGGGGTAGATCAGTTGTGAGAATCGTTCGATGCACGAGATAATATTTGGAGATGTTGCTAGTGCGGATTCAGAAATAGTTGGATGGATTGAGTTGGAACTCGGACTGATTGATCGGTGGAAAATCATCATATTAAAGAATAGTTCTCGAGTGAATGTGTTGGAATGGAAAACGTGATTTGGTTCAATTGGGAGCAAAGCAATATGGACGCCTCGAACATAAAGATACCCTTGTAACTTGTTCAAATTTGCTATCGCAAAGCTCGGCTGAAATGCATGTATTTTAGGGACGCCTTAAATATATGTACGATCCGAAACTAAGCGATACGAGAAATTCGGGTTGAGCTGCAAGGAGGATGTGGGAATTTGGAACTTGTACGAGCGTTCAGCAGAGCGAGATGTTGAGTCAGAAATAGTGAATATGTGAGTTGCATAGAGCAGATCTACGGAATTGGATTGTGGCATGTGATAGGAATGAGTACCAGCACGGTTCGTGGACGAACCTGATTCTAAGTGGTATATTATGTAACGCCCCGCAACCGCTCGGAGCGTTACGCTGAGTCGGACTGAATGAATCAAATGCTGGTTACATTTAAAATGTCGGATTTCGGGAAGAAGGATTAATCGAGTTGGTTTCAATGTGCAGATGGCTAGCGGGTTCGATGGAAATCAGGTGTTCGTTCCGAACAGTACTGAATAGTTGAATGGAAACGATAATGCCGTCTTCCTTAGTCCGATCGGTCGGATGATTTGGAAAGCACGGCCTGCTCGCACGGTCATACCAGTTGAGTAGATCGCGCTTGCATCGGACCACGGGTTTAAGGGATTGGCCGTATCGGCAGGACAGGATGCCTAACGGATTCAAACAATGTGAGTGGGCTCTTTCCCTTCTCCTCTACTCCTTCATGCCTAATAATATGGAAAACACGTAAAGGCTTGAACACTTGGGCTGAAACATTGGGAAGCACTACACTGAGGCGTGCATAGTGTGGACGCCGTTGGCTTGGTAGGATTATGGTTTGATTTGGTTTACGCGTTGGATAGTTGGATACGATAGCTGGATTATTCATTTGAGGCGATCGGTTGGATTACTTGGGATTATGCTTGGACGGTTGGAAATATACAGTTAGAATGATACAATTGAGGCAATGGGAATATCGGGATTCGGGCGAGCGAACGTGCATCCGTGCGCGTGTATCACAAGGATGCTTTGTCTTGCAAAGCAGGCAGTTGTGGTTCGAAACCGAACAACTGCATCGGCGCGGGCATTGTGCCTCTTTTGGGGCATTGTGCCATGGGTTAGCTTTGAGCATAGGTGTTGCACCAATTTGGATTGTGTTGAGAAGAGGCTTCGTGCCTATGAAACACTTGATATTTTGATGCCTCGGGCTATGTTTTGAGGTCGAGATTTGGGTTCCTTGGAGGACATGTTGGAAGAATGGTTATGGATGTGTTGGTTGGATTATTGGTGGAACGAGTCTAGGATCGCTTGGTGGGGCAAGAATGTTCGATCCTCTCGTCATACCTACTGTGTCTGCATAGTCACGGACAACCTGAGTGGCACAGGGTTTGGTTTCCTCGAACGAGTGCTCCGGGGCACCGGGACCGTTCGGCCATGGAGGAGACAATTGGGTAACGCGTCTTGGGCGCGGTACCAGCGGTTGGATGCGATTCAGGTGGGTTAGCTACTTAGCGCTGTTTCGAATAGAACCGCATTGATCTGTCCGATCAACGTCCTTTATGGCCTTTGGCCAGTGACTTCATATAAGAATAGATGTTGGCTTGCTTTACTTTGGTTGGTTTGTGCAGCGTATAGGCGCGGCCACCTTGCCTCGGCAAGAGTGTGCACTCGAGAGTGGGATATATATAAACTTTGGTTCTGGATGGATATTGAGGCGAGACTGATGGTTCGATATGTTATCGTGCAAGCGATGACATTGAGTTAGACGGGTCAGCTTTATATAAACTGCTTGTCGTTTGGTTTGAAAATGAATGCTTGCATGCTTTAACTGCTTTACTGCTTTCCTTAACATGTCATCCATATGCCATGAAATGAATCTAGGATTCAAATAGAAAGATCACCATATAACTGTGTGCATTCACTATTTTACTTAGTGTCGGCTTAGGCGAGTGGGTTACCCCGCTCACCAGTACGGTTGTGTACTGACCCACGTTTGTGGGCAATATTTCAGGTACACAGACGTAGTGGCGCTGCTTGGATATACGGGACAAGATGTATGAACTGTAAGTACCTTTGTGGGCTAGAGAAAGAGCAAGAGTTATTTCATCGTCTCCGTGGCATCGCCTTTGTGGCATTGACTCGGGGTATCTCATTTGGACCCTATCGTGAGCTTCGCTGTGTATACTCTGATTGTGTGCTTGGTACACAATACTTGACTTCCGCCGCAACTTGGTTGTTTCAATGATAACATTTGGTGTTTGACAACATCGCCTTGTACGAGCGCAACTCCAGGCTCGTACGGCATCACATCCCGATGAGAACGATTGTCCTGCGGGAGAGCTGTAAACGTGGTGATTCACGTTCAGCGGGGACTATCGAGCTTGCGGGAGATTGGGGCGTGACACATATAGTATCTAGGAACATATGTCAATGTCAAGTCCTGTATCCTATACAGAATCACCACGAATATCTCAGGAAGATCCTGTCCATGAATAGTGTCAAGTGTCCTGGGTTATAATGTACTTAATAAGATAAGTGAGAAAGTAAAGGGTCCGAAATGTCCATCTCTAGGTGACGTACCCAACACCGCGTACGGGGTTGGCACCCGACTGATAATCGGACGCTAAGTATGCCACACGGTCCTAGGTTAAGCATGTACAACAGTTATAAATAAAACAAGGAAATATGCAACAAGACTGTAAATTTGGCAAGGTATACTTGCCCTCTGATGTACAACTAAGCCAAGGAATATTTAACAAAGACTGCAAGTTTTGGCGAGGTACACTCGCCTGTGGTTCCGGTTCTGTTTGCGGTTCTGACTTAAGCGAAAATTACAGGCGGTACTCCGGTTGCTGAAATAAATATCACCATCAGATCCAAAAAATATCAATAAGCTAGAAACGCCGGTCCTTGAGTCCAATTTGGAGACAAGGGCAAAAACGGCAGTTTCGGGTCAAAACGGGGTCCACATGTGGGCCCGCTTTGCATCGAAAAATGTGTCAGGGTCAAAGGTCTCCAAATTCACCAAACTTAGTGTCAACAGGTCAGGAACGATGATACGAACCCAACGGAACTTCCAGAATTGGATTCCGAAGAGCCGATCACAAAATCGCCCGTCGAGCGGGGCTTGTGGGGCCCACGACATGCGATTTCGTCAACGTTCTCAGAATTGAACCAAACTTGGCTCACAGGACCAGCGTATCACTACGAGTCCGATGGCACAACTTTTGTTTCAATCCGACGTGTGTACACAATGTTAGGGCGAAATATCGAAAAGTCAGATACGGGACTTTGTCCGCGGATACGCGTTGATTTCGGTGTGCACGCACACCCGAATCGACTTCTGCGAAATCCTGCACGTCCGTATCGACGACGCGCACGTATCTGTGAAGACCGCACGCGACCAAGTTATCCCGTTTGGCGGGGCGTACCCAGTTCCGGGGTGAATCGGAGCGTAGTTTTTCCTATTTTTGGATCGCGGTGTACGATCACCACAGGATGCAATGTCCCGAGCGGTTTATCCGGACACCGAGAGGGTCATACAGGCTTCACAACGCAATTTACGAAATCAAAATCAGAGCTACGAGCAAGAAGATACACGCACCAGAACTGGATCAAAAAATTGGGCAAAACCGTGTCCGACACAACACAGGACACGTGTCCTGTGTCCGACACGGGGGAAATTAGGGTTAGGGTTAGGGCTCTGCCGGCGGCTCAGGGCGGCGCTGAGGCGGGGAGCAGCTGGCCGGGGTTCTGCGGCGCGGCGAGGAGGAGGGCCGGGCGGCCGGCGTTGGGGCCGGAGGCTCTGCGTCGCTGCTGCTCGCTGCTGCTGTTGCCGGCTGCTCGTCGACGTCGACGTCGGAGAAGAAGGGGAAGGGGAGGAAGAAGGAGGCTGCAGCGGTGGAGGCGAGGTGGAAGGCGGCCGCTGGCAGGGTGGCGACGGCCGGCGAGGCGAGCGGAGGGGTTCGACGGAGGGGCCTGGCCGGAGGGCTTGCAGTAAGGCGGAGCTGGTGGGTGTTAGGGTTTTATAGGGGGAGGCTCCGGGAGTCGAGGTCGAGCAAAGCGGAGCTGAGGAGAGAAAGGCGGAGGTCATGGGGTGATGGCCGGTGGACGCGGGCAGCGGGGACTGGGTCGTGGGGAGGGTGAGGGAAGCCGGGTCGGGTCGGGTGCGGGTCTGGCGGATCCGACCCGACCCGCTAAGGCGGGGTCTGGGCCGGGTGGGGCTGGGCCCGGTTTGGGCCCAATGGGCCGGGCCGGGCTCGGTTTAATTATTTTAAAAAATAAATAATTAACAATTAAATTAAATAATTAAATAAATAATTAATTAACTAAATACTTTTTAGGTGTTTTAAAAATAGGTCCGGGGCCCAATAAATTCCAGAAAAATTTCTCTAAGTCCAGTTTTTTATTTTACATCAAAATATATTATTTTCATAATATTTTAATATCATTTATTATCTATTAAAAATCATTTAATATTTAAAACCCTGATTTTAATTACAGAAAATTCAAAAAATTGTGAAAAGTCCAAATTTAAAAATTTTGAAAAATCAGGGGGTTTATAATCTACCCCCCTTAAGAGGATTGCGTCCCCGCAATCAAAGAATAACCGGTCAACAGAGATGACGCGGTCGCAAGCATCGTTTGAAAACATATCACAAGATACTTAGGGAAATATCCCGCAAGCATCGTTTGAAAACATATCACAAGATACTTAGGGAAATATCGTTTCCCTAACAATGAAAGTTATGCACTTCCAGAGAAAATCTAGTTAAAGCAAGAAAATTACAACTTTTAGAAAACTAGGTTATTATTAACAAGTTGCAAATTACTAGGTTGGGGATGAGGTCATGAACCAATAGGCACGAGCTAAACAAGACTAGAAATGGATAACTACGAATCACTTACACGCATTCGCTACTCCACGAGTCTGCGCGTCCTCCACGATCATCGTGAAAGCTTGTTCGCGTTCTTGCAGTCGATTCTTCTGCTGCTGAGCCTGCTGGAAGAGTAGTGCCTGGGGTATCAAAGGTGGCCTCGGCTGATACCCTCCTGGAGCGGGTGGTAGGACTTCTTGAACTTCCGTTTGCGGTGCTCCCAATGCTGGATGGGCTGGCCTCGATTCTGGTAACGCTTGTTGGTTTACCCTTGGTGCTCTTTCTCGGCGCTCAGGGCATTCCCTCAATGGATGCTGACTGGATCCGCAAGCTAAACATACTTTCCTTTTTTGTCTGCCCTCGTCCTCAATATGGCCTCGCTTGCGACAATATGGACAGACAGGTATTGCCTGTGGAGTTGCTTCTGGTGGCTGGTGTATGTGAGGTCTTTTTATAACTTTTTATTGTGGTGCTCCGGCTGGTGCTAATGTGGATGGCCGCTTCAGACTGGTCTCTCTCCTGATGACGCACTCCATGCGTCGCACTGCAGCAAGGACGTCTGAGTACGAAGTAGGTACAACGGATCCAATTAGTTTCTGTAGCTCAATGTTTAGTCCGTCGAAGAATTTTTCAGCCTTCTCTTCTTCTGTCGGGATCAATGTTGGGGCAAAGCGACTTAGACGAATGAACTCAGCGTTGTACTCTTCCACCGTCTTAGCATCCTGAGTGAGGTGATTAAACTTGTCCCGAAGTTCTGATCGAGCGATAGCTGGAATGTACATCTCCTGGAAGAGTCTAGAGAACTCTTCCCAACTAACTCGGTCTGGTCCGAGCCGTGTCTCTTCAGATAGCCACCAGTGATGTGCATTGTCCGTCAACTGCATTCTGACGGCAGTCATCCAACATTCTCTTGGAAGCTCAGCTGCTTCTAATTGATGTTGAGTGTTGGTGAGCCACTCATGAACTTCTGTGGGCTCCTCTTTGCCTGAGAAGGTACGGGGCTTCAGCTGGCGAAAATCAGAAATAGAGCCCGTCGTTGGCCTTCGTGCTGGTAGATTCGCCTGCTCCAGTACAAGTGCTAGGCTGTGACTCAAAGTCTCTTGTTGAGCTTGCATTATTGCATAGATCATTTGAAACACCTGCTGCCAGTCCATGGCCTGCCCTGGTAGAATTAAGGGCATTAGTGGAGTAAATGGCATCGTTGGTGGAATAGCATCGTACTGGACTCTCGAGGTATGTTGTTGAGCTGATTGTCCTCCATCCACTAGTGTTACTTCATCTTCGTTGGTTACCACAGCATCTCGTGGTGATGTTATGGGAGTCTCGTCGTTTGCTCGTGAATCCATAACCCTGCAACCAAAATAAACAAAAAGAGGCGCACAGGAATCAAGGCAGGATGCAAGTCAAGAATTAATTCGATTCGATATGGATATCAAGAACGTTTCAAGCAAGTGGATGAGATCCTAAAAACTTATCCTATCTTATTGCAGGCCTGTTCGGTCCTTAAGTTAAAACCGAACAATTTAGTCGAAGACCTGCATAGGCCACCAAAAAAACCCTGTCATGACCCAGTCCCAAAATGCCGAGGGACTGGATACGTGGCAATGGCCAGCAGCACGCACCGATGGACAACCCAATTTAATAGATCCATCAGGGCGTACTTAAGCTGTAAGTCTAACAGAAAATAGAATAATTGTTACAAGTCATAGGTTATTCTAATCTCATGCATAACAGATAATCACAGATTAAATGCCAGAATAAATGCAAATAGAAATAAATAAGCAATATTAAATAAGTGTCTCGGGAAGCAATCCGAGAATCAGTCTGTTACATTTAAGGAAATAGACAGGAAATAAAATACTGGAAATAGAAATACTGAGTGTATGAAGCCGGTGCTCAGGAGAAGTCCTCTGGTGTGAGCTCGTCCTCAGGTCCTAGTACAGCTCCTGGAAGTGCTCCTGTATGGTATATCTCTGGATGGATCTCTTCGGCTATACCTGGGGACATAATCCGGATCCAGGTCCTCAGGGGACAACAAGGTACAGAAAATAAAAGCTATACTAATGCAGTGAAATAGTCAATAAAATAAACAGGGTAAATATGTAACCATCTATGTAAAATGCAGGTGAGAACATAACCAGTACTCAGGCTGAGACTACTACAAGCTCTGTGTAGGGGAGCCGGTAGCAGCGATATCATATAGTTGTCTAGCTCGGAGAGAGACTGAGACGCCGGCATAATATAGTCAACCTGTAGCCTGTGTGTCTCTCCGACAATAAATGGTACAATAGGGAAACATTAAATAACCAGCTAAGTGATATGCAAGATGAGAGCAGCACTAGAACTCAGGCTGAAACCACTACAAGCTCTGTGTCGGGGAGCCGGTAGCAGTGATATCATGTGGTCGTCTAGCTCAGCGGAAGACTGAGACGCCGGAATAATATAAAATCAACCTGTAGCCTGTGTGTCTCTCCCCACCCAATGTAATCATATGTCTCATGTCTATGTCACGTACGATCATATCTAATGCAACAAGTTATATCGTATCTAGGAACATATGTCAATGTCAAGTCCTGTATCCTATACAGAATTACCACGAATATCTCAGGAAGATCCTGTCCATGAATAGTATCAAGTATCCTGGGTTATAATGTACTTGATAAGACAAGTACGAGAAAGTAAAGGGTCTGAAATGTCCATCTCTAGGTGACGTACCCAACACCGCGTACGGGGTTGGCACCCGACTGATAATCGGACGCTAAGTATGCCACACGGTCCTAGGTTAAGCATGTACAACAGTTATAAATAAAATAAGAAAATAGGCAACAAGACTATAAAGTTGGCAAGGTATACTTGCCCTTTGATGTACAACTAAGCCAAGGAATATTTAGCAAAGACTGCAAGTTTTGGCGAGGTACACTTGCCTGTGGTTCCGGTTCTGTTTGCGGTTCTGACTTCAGCGGGAATTGCAGGCGATACTCCGGTTGCTGAAATAAACATCACCATCAGATCCAGAAAATATCAATCATCTAGAAACGCCTGTCCTTGAGTCCAATTTGGAGACAAGGGCGAAAACGGCAGTTTCGGGTCAAAACAGGGTCCACATGTGGGCCCGCTCTGCATCGAAAAATGTGTCAGGGTCAAAGGTCTCCAAATTCACCAAACTTAGTGTCAACAGGTCAGGAACGATGATACGAACCCAACGGAACTTCCAGAATTGGATTCCGATGAGACGATCACAAAATTGCCCGTCGAGCGGGGCCTATGGGGCCCACGACACGCAATTTCGTCAACGTTCTCAGAATCGAACCAAACTTGGCTCACAGGACCAGCGTATCGCTACGAGTCCGATGGCATAAGTTTCGTTTTAATCCGACGTGTGTACACAAAGTTAGGGTAAAATACCAAAAATTCGGATACGGGGAGTTGTCCCCGGATACGCGTTGATTTTGGTGTACACGCACACCCGAATCGACTTCTGCAAAATCCCGCACGTCCGTATCGACGACGCGCACGTATCTGTGAAGACCGCGCACGACCACGTCGTCTCGTTTGGCGAGGCATACCCAGTTCCGGGGTAAATCGGGGCATAGTTTTTCCTGTTTTTGGATCGCGGTGTGCGATCACCACAGGACGCGATGCCCCGAGCGGTTTATCCGGGCACCGAGAGGGTCATACAGGCTTCGCAACGCAATTTACGGAATTAAAATCAGAGCTATGAGCAAGAAGATACACGCACCTGAACTGGGTCAAAAAACTGGGCAAAACCGTGTCCGATACGACACAGGACACGTGTCCTGTGTTCGACACGGGGGGAATTAGGGTTAGGGTTAGGGCTCTGCCGGCGGCTCAGGGCGGCGCTGAGGCGGGGAGCGGCTGGCCGGGGCTCTGCGGCGCGGCGAGGAGGAGGGCCGGGTGGCCGGCGCTGGGGCCGGGGGCTCTGCGGCGCTGCTGCTGTTGTCGGCTGCTCGTCGACGTCGACGCCGGAGAAGAAGGGGGAGGATAGGAAGAAGGAGGCTGCAGCGGTGGAGGCGAGGCGGAGGGCGGCTGCTGGCAGGGTGGCGACGGCCGGCGAGGCGAGCAGAGGGGTTCGGGGAAGGGGTCTAGCCGGAGGGCTTGCAGTGAGGCGGAGCTGGTGGGTGTTAGGGTTTTATAGGGGAAGGCTCCGGGGGTCGAGGCCGGGCAAAGCGGAGCTGAGGAGAGGAAGGCGGAGGTCGTGGGATGATGGCCGGGCGCGGAGGACGCGCCGGTGGACGCGGGCAGCGGGGACTGGGTCGTGGGGAGGGTGAGGGAAGCCGGGTTGGGTCGGGTGCGGGTCTGGCGGATCCGACCCGACCCGCTAAGGCGGGGTCTGGGCCGGGTGGGGCTGGGCCCGATTTGGGCCCAATGGGCCGGGCCGGGCTCGGTTTAATTATTTTAATAAATAAATAATTAACAATTAAAATAAATAATTAAATAAATAATTAATTAAATAAATACTTTTTAGGTGTTTTAAAAATAGGTCCGGGGCCCAATAAATTCCAGAAAAATTACCCTAAGTCTAGTTTTTTATTTTACATCCAAAAATATTATTTTCATAATATTTTAATATCATTTATTATCTATTAAAAATCATTTAATATTTAAAACCTTGATTTTAATTACAGAAAAATCCTAGAAAATTCCAGAAAATTGTGAAAAGTCCAAATTTAAAAATTTTGAAAAATCAGGGGGTTTACACCGATACATCTTGTTGGCACGTAGATGTATGGAATACTGAGAGTGATGCGCTTTCTGTAACATCTCTTCACGCAGCTCCCCATTAGGCACATATAACCTAGCACCATGCCGCAAAGAACCACCCTCAATAATTATGAAATTATCCTCCAATCCTGCTCTCACCTGAGCTTTGATGCTCCTCAGAGATACATTCTCATATTGGGCAGCCTTGATCCTGTCCATCAACTTTGAGTGTATCTACAACCCCCACATCTGCATAGAAAAATAAGTAACTATCACCTCAATGCCCAAGCTCTCCAATTCCTCCAATAAATACCGATTTTGTGTCAACAACATAGCTAACGGATACCTGCTCAAGACATCGGCAAGTACATTGACTTTTCCAGGATGATACTGCAAAGATATATCCAAATCCTTCATCAGTTTCAGCCCCCGATGCTGTCTCATGTTCAACTCCTTATGAGTGAAAACGTACTTCAAGCTCTTGTGGTCTGTGAAGATCTCCATACTCTCCCCGTACAAATAGTATTTCCACAACTTGAGGGCAAAGATGACTGCTACCAACTTAAAATCGTGGGTAGGATAGTTCTTCTCATGAGGACGCAAATGCCTTAATGCATAGGCAATCACTTTTCCATTCTGTGAAGAACACAACCCAAACATTTTCCCGATGCATCACTATAAATAGTGAAACCGCCATACCCTGATGGAAACGTTAAAATGGAAGCAGACGTCTACCTCATCTTCAATTCCTGAAAAGCAACCTAGCACTCCTCTGTCCAAACAAACTCTACATCCTTCCTGGTGAGTCTAGCCATCGGCTCGGAATCCCCAAAAAATCTTGCTCAAATTTTCTGTAGTAGCCTGCTAAACTATTAATGAACTAACTAATTAAACTATTAAAGAACTAATAAATTACCCTCCTTACCTGCTCTTGCTGCAGCCATCTGCTCTTGCCTATACTATGGCTGCTACAGTTGTTGTTGCTGCTACATTTATTGTGTTGCTGCAATTGATGTTGCTGCTCTCTAAGTTGTTGATGCATTACTGCTAGCATGCTGATGCATGTTGTTGCTGCTTCATGTTATTGCTGCTGCACTGCATGTTGCTACTACTGCAGCTGCAGTTGCTGCTACTCTATGCTTGTTGTTGTTGTGCTTCATTGCTACTGTTGCTCATCTCCATGTTGTTACTATGGTTGCTACTACTACCTATGCTTTCTATTCCTGCTCACTGGTTCACTGTTTTGCAGCATCCTGACCCCCTTCTAACACACACACACACACACATCTATACACGCACAATACACACATTTATGCACACACATACACAAGTATATATATATATATATATATATATATATATATATATATATATATATATATATATATATGTGTGTGTGTGTGTGTGTGTGTGTGTGTGTGTGTACATACATATATACCTAACACAAGAGATACAAATACATCTATATATATATACATATCTATATATACATTTATACACATACATATATACAACTCTCTTTGTATATATATAATCACCTCCATATATATATATATATATATATATATATATATATATAAACCAATAACCATACATATATATATATATATATATATATATATATATATATATATATGTATGTATGTATAGTGATATTGTGTTTATATTGTGTTTATATGTGTATATATATATATATATATATATATAATACTACAGATATATATACACATATAAACACAATATCACTATACATACATATATATATATATATATATATATATATATATATATATATATATATATATATATATATATAACACTCTAATAGCTATAAACAAGTATATTGAAATGCAAGGAAACAAACACGTAGCATCGCACCCGAATTACACTAGATCTAGATACGCTTGCGATACAAGTCCACCACACCACCAAACGTACCCCGAAGGACACGAGAAAGTCTAAAATAATAATTATGAACAATACGAGGAGCTAATTATACATCTACCTGTCCGTGTCCGTGTCAAAATATGACATGCTCAAACCCCCGTGTTAAAAAAAAAACTCCCAAATTAATCTGTATCTCCAAATTATCGGGATACGGCCTACACGTATCTAATTATGGACACAACACTATCCACACACAATCAAACACATATCAATTTGGTATAATTGATCAATTGACAAAAACAAGATGTGTCAATCTCAAAATTCTACCAAAATTGATACAAAACTACAAATAACTTTCTACATAGGCCTCCTATGAACCTAATTCTAATTCCTATTGGTAGCCTTAGTATATGGGGTGGTTCCTAATGATTAAAACATAGATTTAGAGTCTAATTAAAAGAGAAAAACTAAATTTTACCTATTGGGAGATGGATTTCTAATAAAATCTCTAAATTGTGTGAAAAGAGCCTCTAACTTGTAGATCCTTGCTCCTCCTTGAAGATCCTTGCTTCCTTCTTATAGATTCTTGCTCTAATAGTCTCCAATAATTATTTGGGAAGAAATTAGAAAGAAATATGGGTAAAATTTGATGTAGGAATGAAGAAATTTGGAAAAAATTCTAGATCTAGATTTGAAATAAAAATAAAGAGAGAGAAACTTTCCCTCCCTTTCTAACAAGGCCGGCCATAAAACCCCCTCCCCAAGCTACTATGTAAAGTCTAAAATATCCGTTGGGGTCTCTCATGAAGAAATAATTAAGAGGAAAGGTTCTAGTATATTGGGTTTAACTTAATTAATCCTCCTCCTAATGAATGGGCTCCTTATTGGGCTCAATTCTAACTAAAATTAAATGTTGGTCCTGGATCTAATCTAAACTAATTAGGTCCACTAACACAAGTCCAAAATAATAAACTAACATCTAACAATAAATAAATAATATAATAAATAAATAAATATACAACATGCACAATATTTAATTAATTATGAAATGACCAAAATATCCATTCCTAGAAAATGTAGTAGTGACAAGTCAACCCCCCTTAAAATAATTTTATCCTCAAAATTCAAAGGCGAAACTACCCACAGAAAAATAAAAACATAACTGAACTGAACTGAACAAAACAGAATCTGGAAAGAACATACCTGAAGGCACAAACAAATATGGGTAACGCTCTCGTATTTTATCCTCTCTCTCTCAGGTAGACTCCTCCAGAGAACGATACCTCCATGCGATGCATAGCAAGAGAATAGTCTGGTTTCTCAGCACCTTCTCTCTCTGATCCAGAATCTCAACTGGCTGCTCTGGATAGCTAAGAGTAGGGCCCACCTCTATCTTCGAGTGATCCAACATGTGACTAGGATCCGCCACGTACTATCTCAACTATAACACGTGAAATATGTTATGCACTCCCTCCAATACAGGTGACAAGTCTATTCAATAAGCAACTACACCGACCCTCTCAAAAATACTGAAAGGTCCGATGAATCGCGGACTAAGCTTCCCGCCTCCACCGAAACGAATCGTGCCTCATGTCGGAGAAATCCTTAGAAATACCAACCACCCAATTAGAACAAAACACAACCTTAAGAACTTAATCTATAACTAATAACCAATATCAAACAAAAAATAAATATCTAAAACGATACGTCAAACTCCAAAGGTCTCCGGTGGCTATCGATCCAATGTCGTTGTATATCCTGCGCCACTCGAAGTCTGTCTCTGATCAGCTTAACCTTCTTCGCTGTATCCACAACCATCTCTGGCCCTAAAAAAACTCTTTCTCCAATATCGTTCCATAACAAGGGAGTACGACATCTCCGAAGGTACAGAGCCTCAAATGGTGGCATCTCTATACTAGCCTGGTAGCTGTTGCTGTAAGCAAACTCTACCAAATGGAGATGGTCTCCCAAGATCCCCTAAATTCTAATACATAGTTATACAGCATATCCTCGAGAGTCTGAATAGTTCTCTATGTCTGCCCATCTGTCTGGGGCTGATATGCAGTACTGAACTTGAGCTGGATGCCTAAACTCGTCTACAAACTCCTCTAGAAATGAAAAGTAAAACGACTATCCTAATCCAAGACTATGCTGACGAGAACCCCACACTCTCTCGCATGATGAAGTAACCTGCTCGGCCTCTGCCTCTAGGTTTTTACCTGCTGGCACACTAAGCATATGGATACAACCTGTGCCACTTTCCTCTTTATGCTATACCACCATACACTCTCTCGCATATCCCGATACATCTTGTTGGCACCTAGATGTATTAAATACTGAGAGTGATACGCTTTCAGCAATACCTCCTCATGCAGCTCCCTACTGGCACACATAACCTAGTACCATGCCGCAAAGAATCCTCCTCAGCAATGGTGAAATTATCCTCCAATCCTGCTCTTACCTGAGCTTTGATGCTCCTCAGAGATACATCCTCATATTGGGCTGCCTTGATCCTGTCCATCAACTCTGAGTGTATCTGCAACCCCCACATCTGCATAGAAAAATCAGGAACTATCACCTCAATGCCCAAGCTCTCCAAGTTCTCCAATAAATACCGATTTTGCGTCAACAACATAGCTAACGGATACCTGCTCAAGACATCGACAAGTATATTAACTTTTCCAGGATGATACTGCAAAGATATATCAATATCCTTTATCAGTTTCAGCCACTGATGTTGTCTCATATTCAACTCCATATGAGTGAAAACGTACTTTAAGCTCTTGTGGTCTGTGAAGATCTCAATACTCTCCCCGTACAAATAGTATTTCCATAACTTCAGGGCAAAGATGACTGCTGCCAACTCAAAATCATAGGTAGGATAGTTCTTCTCATGAGGACGCAAATACCTGGATGCATAGGCAATCACTTTCCCATTCTGGTGAAGAACACAACCCAAACATTTTCTCGATGCATCAATATAAATAGTGAAACCTCCAGACCCTGATGGAAATATTAAAATAGGATCAGACGCCTACCTCATCTTTAATTTCTCAAAAGCATCCTGGCACTCCTCTGTCCAAACAAACTCTGCATCCTTCCTGGTGAGTCTAGTCATCGGCTCGACAATCCCAAAAAATCTTGCACAAACTTTCTGTAGTTGCATGCTAAACTATTAATGAACTAACTAATTAAACTATTAATGAACTAATTAATCCCCCTCCTTACCTGCTCTAGCTACTACCCTCTGCTCTTGCCTTTGTTGTGGCTGCTGCAGTTGTTGTTACTATTGCATTTGTTGTGTTGCTGCAGTTGATGTTGTTGCTCTCCATGTTGTTGATGCATTGCTGCTAGAATGCTATCGCATGTTGTTGCTGCTGCATGTTATTGCTGATGTACTGCATGTTGCTACTACTGCAGCTGCAGTTCCTGCTACTCTATGCTTGTTGTTGCTGTGCTTCATTGCTGCAGCTGTTGCTGCTGCTCATCTCTATGTTGTTGTTGTGGTTGCTGCTACTACCTATGCTTGATATTGCTGCTCAATGGTTCACTGTTTTGCAGCATCCCAACCCCCTTCTAGCACACATACACATACACATCTATACATACACAATACACACATCTATGCACACACATACACAAGTATATATATATATATATATATATATATATATATATATATATATATATATATATATATATATATATATATATATATAACACAAGAGATACAAATACATCTCTCTATATATATACGTATCTATATATACATTTATACACATACACACATACATATATACAACTCTCTATGTATATATATAATCACCTCCATACATATATATATATATATATATATATATATATATATATATATATATATATATATATATATATATATATATATATATATATATATAAACTAATCACCATACATAAATATATCTCTATATACATATCTATATAATACTATAGATATATTTACACATATAAACACAATATCACTATATATATATATATATATATATATATATATATATATATATATATATATATATATATATATATATACTTACATAATCATACAATTATAATACTCTAATAGCTATAAACAAGTATATTGAAATGCAAGAAAATAAATACGTAGAGTGCATCGCACTCGTATCACACTAGATCTATGATACGCTTGCGATACGAGTCCACCACACCACCAAACATACCTCGAAGGACACGAGCAAGTCTAAAATAATAATTATGAATAATACAAAGAGCTAATTACACATCTATGTGTCCGTGTCAAAATATGACATGCTCAAACCCCCGTGTCAGAGAAAAACTCTCAAATCAACCCGTATATCTAAATTATCGGGATACGGTCTACACGTATCCAATTATGGATACAATACTAGCCACACACAATCAAACATATATCAATTTGGTTTAATTGATCAATTGATAAAAACAAGATGTGTCAATATCAAAATTTCTCCAAAATTGACACAAAACTACACATAACTTTCTCCATATGCCTCCTATGAACCTAATTCCAATTCCTATTGGTAGCCTTAGCCTATGGGGTGGTTCCTAATAATTAAAACACAGATTTAGAGTCTAATTAATAGAGAAAAACTAAATTATACCTATTGGGAGATGGATTTCCAATGAAACCTCCAAATTGTGTGAAAAGAGCCTCCAACTTATAGATCCTTGCTCCTCCTTGTATATTCTTGCTTTCTCCTTATAGATCCTTGCTCTAATAGTCTCCAATGATAATTTGGAAAGAAAATGGAAAGAAATATGGGTAAAATTTGATGTGGGAATGAAGAAATTTGGAAGAAAAAATTCTAAATCGAGATTTGAAATAAAAATAAAGAGAGAAAAACTTTCCCTCCTTTTCTAACTAGGCCGGCCACAAAACCCCCTCCCCAAGCTACTATATAAAGTCTAAAATACCCGTTGGGGCCTCTCATGAAGAAATAATTAAGGAGGAAAGGTTATAGTCTATTGGTTTTAACTTAATTAACCATTCTCCTAATGAATGGGCTCCTTATTGGGCTCAATTCTAACTAAAATTAAATGTTGGTCCATGGATCTAATCTAAACTAGTTAGGTCCACTAACATAAGTCTAAAATAATAAACTAATATCTATCAATAAATAAATATACAAAATGTATAATATTTAATTAATTATAAAATGGCCAAAATATCCTTTCCTAGAAAATATAGTAGTGACAAGTCAACCCCCCTTAAAATAATTTTATCCTAAAAATTCAAAGGCGAAACTACCCGTAGAAAAATAAAAACAGAACAGAACAGAATAGAATCAGGAAAGAACATACCTCAAGGCACAAACAAATATGGGTAACGCTCTCGCATTTTATCATCTCTCTCTCAGGTAGACTCCTCCAGAGAATGACACCTCCATGCGATGCATACCAAGGGAATAGTCTGATTTCTTGGCACCTTCTCTCTCTGATCCAGAATTTTAACTGGCTGCTCTGGATAGCTAAAAGTAGGGCCCACTTCTATCTCTGAGTGATCCAACACGTGACTAGGATCTGCCACGTACTGTCTCAACTACAACAAGTGAAACATGTTATTCACTCCCTCCAATATAGATGATAAGTCTATTCTATAAGCAACTACACCGACCCCTCGAGAATACTGAATGATCCGATGAATCGCGGACTAAGCTTCCCGCCTCCACCGAAATAAATCGTGCCTCATGTCGGAGAAATCCTCAGAAATACCAAACCACCCAACTAGAACAAAATACAACCTTAAGAACTTAATCTATAACTAATAACCAATATCAAATACAAAATAAAAATCTAAAAATATACCTCAAACTCCAAAGGTCTCCGGTGGCTATCGGTCCAATGACGTTGTATGTCCTGCGCCACTAGAAGTCTGTCTCTGATCAGCTTAACCTTCTCTGCTGTATCCACAACCATCTCTAGCCCTAGAAAAACTCTTTCTCCAACATTGTTCCATGACAAGGGAGTATGACATCTCCGACCGTACAGAGCCTCAAATGGTGACATCTCTATACTAGTCTGGTAGCTGTTATTGTAAGCAAACTCTACCAAATATAGATGATCCTTCCTAGATCCCCTAAATTCTATTATATAGGTATGCAGTATATCCTCGAGAGTCTAAATAGTCCTCTATGTCTGCCAATCTATCTGGGGATGATATGCAGTACTGAACTTGAGTTGGGTGCCTAAACTCGCCTATAAACTCCTCCAGAAATAAAAAGTAAAACGACTATCCCAATCCAAGACTATGCTGACGAGAACCCCAGGTATCCCGATGATCTGCCTCACATACATCTCTGCCATCTTCTCCGTAGACAAATCCACCTTGAAAGGCAAAAAGTGGGCCGACTTGGTCAACTTGTCAACGATGACCCAAATTGCGTCTTTCCCTTCTAGATATCGTGGAAGTCCGGACACAAAATTCATAGTAATGTGCCCCCAGTTCCACTCTGGAATGGGTAATGGATGAAGTAACCTACTTGGCCTCTGCCCCTAGGTTTTTACCTGCTGCCACACTAACCATCTGTATACAAACTGAGCCACTTCTCTCTTCATGCTATACCACCACACACACTCTCGCATATCCCGATACATCTTGTTGTCACCTGGATCTATGAAATACTGAGAGTGATGTGCTTCCTGTAATACCTCCTCACGCAACTGCCTACTAAGTATACATAACCTAGCACCATGTCGCAAAGAACCATCCTCAACAATGGTGAAATTATCCTCCAATCCTGCTCTTACCTGAGCTTTGATGCTCCTCAGAGATACATCCTCATATTGGGTTGCCTTGATCCTGTCCATCAACTCTGAGTGTATCTGCAACCCCCATATTTGCATAGAAAAACCAGAAACTAACACCTCAATGCCCAAGCTCTCTAAGTCAACCCATAAATATCGATTTTGCGTCAATAATATAGCTAACGGATACCTACTCAACACATCAGCAACTATATTAGCTTTTTCAGGATGATACTGCAAAGATATATCAAAATCCTTTATCTGTTCCAGCTACTGATGTTGTCTCATGTTCAACTCCTTATGAGTGAAAAGGTACTTCAAGCTCTTGTGGTCTGTGAAGATCTCCATACTCTCCCCGTACAAATAGTATTTCCATAATTTTAGGGCAAAGATGAATGCTGCCAACTCTAAATCGTGGATAGGATAGTTCTTCTCATAAGGACGCAAATGCCTGGATGCATAGGCAATCACTTTTCTATTCTGGTCAAGAACACAACCCAAACCTTTTTCTGATGCATCACTATAAATAGTGAAACCTCCAGACCCTAATAGAAACAATTAAATAAGAGCAGACATCTACCTCATCTTCAATTCCTCAAAAGCAACATGGCACTCCTCTGTCCAAACAAACTTTGCATCCTTCCTGGTGAGTCTAGTCATCGGCTCGACAATCCTCAAAAAATCTTGCATAAACTATCTGTTGTAGCCTGCTAGACCCAAAAAACTCCTGATCTCTGCCATAGAACACGGGGTCTTCCAAGACTCCACTGCTCCAATCTTCTTTAGATCCACTAAATTCTATCACATGTCATAATATGTCCTAAGAACTCCACCTTGTCCAGGAATAACTCACACTTGAAAAGTTTCTCATACAGCTTCTCCTTCATCAACACATCCAATATAATCCACAAATGTTCCTCGTGCTCCTCCGGTGTCTTCGAGTATATGAGTATGTCATCAATAAACACCACTACGAACTTGTCAAGGTATTGATGGAACACCTTGTTCATCAAATTCATAAATACCATTGGGGCATTAGTCAACCCAAACGGCATCACCATGAACTCACACTGGCTATACCGAGTTCTTAAAGTAGTCGAAGACTACTTTAAGAACTCGGTATAGCCAGCTGTGAGCTTCACTGGTGATGCCGATACTTGGGCTTGACTAATGACCCATGGTCATTCTGAATTCTGATGAACAAGGTGTTCATCAATACTTGACAAGTCGTAGTGTAGTTTATTGATGACATATCTCCTATACTAGATGCACGGAGGTGCACCGAGCACCATCTTCGTGGATTATATAGGAATGTGATCGTGAAGAAGGGATCGATAAACCTCTTCCTGTATCTCAACCACTTGCTTTTTTAGCTCGACCAGCTCGCTGTTGTTTACTATATAGACATGATGTAAAATTGGTTCTGTACCTGGTACCAAGTCTATAGAGAACTCAATATCTTGATCTGGCGACAACCATGGCAATTTCTCAGGAAATACATCCAAGAACTCTGCTATCAACGGATATGGCAACTTCTTCTCTTCCACCATAGCTCCACAGATAATATCTTCTCCCTGCTCTGCAGCTCCTCTAGCAAACTCAAAATCTGGCTCTCTTGGTGAGCTAAACAAAACTCTACCTCCTCTATAATCTATACTAGCATAGTGTCTAATCAACCAATCCATCCCGAGTACAATATCGTAGCTCGAAAGTGTCATTACAAATAGACAAGCACTCAGCTTTTGGCCTCCCAGAGTAACTCTTTGATCCTTACAAATATCACCAACCAGGATAATGCCTCTCCCGTTCATGATCTTGCAAGTCCTAAGAAAGACTCAGCTACCAAATATTGTTTTAGAGAAAAAAAAATAGATACAAAACTATGGGAAGCACCACTATCAAATAAAGCTAAAGCTGGAATAGAATCAAGAAGAACAGAACCTGTGATGATATCTCCGGTGGGCTCGACCTTCTCAACTTTCATAAAAAATGCTCGTCCCTGATGTGCACCTCCCTGATGCTGGTGCTGGGCATAACACTACCGCTGGGTCAGAAGCGGCGGTCCTCTCGACTTAACTACAGGTGGTTTCGCATGTGTCCTCAGAGCTGGAGTTGCTTCCTGAACTGCACGATGAGGGTTGGAAGGACACTCTCTCAGTTGATGCCCTTCAGTACCATAATACAAACAAACTCCCAACCTTCTCCTACAAACTTCCCAGATATGGCCGAACTTCTTATAGTAGCGGCAGAAAGCTTGATGTGACTGTCTCTGCTGCTATGGAGCTTAGTAAAAAAATGCCCTATCTGGAGTCTGGTGCTGCTGCGGTTGCTGAAAAGGCCTGGACTGAAAATAAGAACGCTTAGCAGTCACTGTGCTGTTGTTAGTCCCCATAAAAGAATCTTGATCTCTCTTGGGTTTCAAACCCAACTCCCGCTCAACCTTGCGTGCCTCCGTAAGTATCTCCGAATAGGTCTTATAGAAAGACGGAATGAGGATCTTTACTTCCCTATTCAGACCCTCGTAAAAACGGATAGCTCGAACCTCTGGCTCCCTTACCAAATACTCCGCAAAATGGCTCAGCCTACAGAACTCTGCAGCGTATTCTTCTAAAGACATGCTCTCCTGAATAAGGCTCTCAAGCTGCCTTCTCAACTCCAACCTGTCTGCCCGAGCAAGAACTTTCTCTTGAAGAGGTCCTTGAACACCTCCTAAGACTGCCCTGCATCAGCAAGAACTTCCTCTTGAAGAGGTCATTGCTGTAGCTGCTGCTGCTGCTCATCTTCATATTATTGTTGTGGTTGCTGCTACTGCCTATGCTTGTTGTTACTGCACATTGATTCACTGTTTTGCTGCATCCTGACCCCCTCCTAGCACACACACACACACACATACATTAATACACACACAATACACACATCTATGCACACACATGCACAAGTATATATACACTTATATATATATATATATATATATATATATATATATATATATATATATATATGTGTGTGTGTGTGTGTGTGTGTGTGTGTGTGTGTGTGTGTGTGTATATGTCTACACACACACACACACACACACACACACACATATATATATATATACATATATATATATATATATATATATATATATATATATATATATATATATATATATATACATATATATATATATATATATATATATATATATATATATGGAGGTGATTATATATATACATAGAGAGTTGTATATATGTATGTGTGTATGTGTATGTGTATATATATATATATACATATATATATATATATAGTATATATATAATCACCTCCATATATATATATATATATATATATATATATATATATATATATATATATATATATATATATATATATATATATATATATGTATTATATATATATATGTATAGTGATATTGTGTTTATATGTGTATATATAAACACAATATCACTATACATATATATATATATATATATATATATATATATATATATATATATATATATATATATATATATATATACATAACCATACAATTATAATTCTCTAATAGCTATAAACAAGTATATTGAAATACAAGAAAACAAACATGTGGAGTGCATCGCACCCGTATCACACAAGATCTTTGATACACTTTCGATACGAGTCCACCACACCATCAAACGTACCCCAAAGGACACGAGCAAGTCTAAAATAATAATTATGAACAATACGAAGAGCTAATTACACATCTATGTGTTCGTGTCAAAATATAACATGCTCAAACCCCCGTGTCGGAGAAAACCTTCCAAATTAACCCGTATCTCCAAATTATCGAGATACGGCCTACACGTATTCAATTTTAGACACGACACTAGCCATACACAATCAAACACATGTCAATTTGGTCTAATTGACCAATTGACAAACACAAGATATGTCAATCTCAAAATTCTCCCAAAATTGATATAAAATAACACATAACTTTCTCCAAAGGTCTCCTAAGAACCTAATTCCAATTTCATAGGGTAGCCTTAGCATATAGGGTGGTTTCGAATGATTAAAATATAGATTTAGAGTCTAATTAATGGAAAAAACTGAATTGTACCTATTAGGAGATGAATTTCTAATGAAACCTCTAAATTGTGTGAAAAGAGCCTCCAACTTGTAGATCCTTGCTCCTCCTTGTAGATCCTTACTTCTTTCTTATAGATCATTGATCTAATAGCCTCTAATGATGATTTGGAAAGGAATTGGGAAAAAATTTGGGTAGAATTTGATGTGGGAATGAAAAAATTTTGAAGAGGAAATTCTAGATCTAT